>JAWPHD010003620.1:0-211254 GCA_037043455.1 Cyrtodaria siliqua | reverse complement strand
ATCATCTATCCACTTCGCACATACTTCAATGTGGGAAAATAACTATTTATCTTTATAATTTCAACAATTCCCTAAAATACATTTCGAAAGCGCCTTAAAACATATCTTTGGCTGGCGTGTCCCAGTGAAAGCACGATATAGTACTTGGAATCCGGCGTTCACCAGGGCCACTAAGTTTCGTTCTTGAACAAAGTTAACGTAAAACAGACGGTTTCGTGTATCCGCTGAGCACGTTAAAGAACCATAGTAACCTAGTCGTATGTATTGGTTGAGCAAGTTACATGATCCCTATGTATCATTCCCTCTCTCTGGGGCGGCTCTAAATTGCATATAATGTTGAATCTAAATGGAGAGAACTGTAACTAATGTTGTAATAACTTGTAGTTCAATCCATTTGCATATGTTTCTATGAATATTGTGGTGTTGAATTGATGTATTGTAACATATCTGCAATAAAATATTATTAAACTAAACTACTAAATTACAAGATTTTGGTAAAACCCGGTAAATTGGAATACTGAAACTTATTTATATCTTGTTTGAATATAATTTTCAGGATATCTGCAAATTTGATGTTGCAAGATTGGAAATAATGCATGAAAACAATTTAGTTTTAATCGGGACTATTTTACTACAAAAATAATACGTACTTATGTCTCCTCAATCGATACGCATATGTAAACATTTCAAACCGAAGTTCGATTGCAGAAAATTACTAACTCATAGAAAAACAATTTGAAAATGTTGAATATAGGTCTATATTTTATCTTTGCGGATCACGCAAAAGGATTTATTATAAACATCGTCATAACTTTTTTGAATAATCACGTGACCTAACCGTTCGCCCTACTTTCTTTGACGTTGACAGAGGATAGAGATTGTGAATTTGACAGTACGTAAAGCCAGGAAGTAAGTAGAATTTTTAAAACAATCTTTGTATTGATTTACATTTGTAAATACATGCCAGCTCGACTTATTAATTAAAAAATGGCATTTCTTTTGTTAAATTTTTAAAAATTAAAAAAAAAAATGCCTACCTACCGACCCAACATTTGAAATTAGTGTCGGGAAAGGGCAAACATAAATGTTTTTAAGGCTGGCCTTATGTATTAAAAATAAATAAACGGACGCCGCGAGTTAACAAAAGCCAGCTTGCCGTGTATACCTTTAATTGTATAATACTCGACGGACAAACAGACAACCAAATACTAATTAGAATAATCTGACGATCATTTGCAAATTAAATTACATGTCTTTCAACATTATATGCAATTTAGAGCCGCCCCAGAGAGAGGGAATGATACATAGGGATCATGTAACTTGCTCAACCAATACATACGACTAGGTTACTATGGTTCTTTAACGTGCTCAGCGGATACACGAAACCGTCTGTTTTACGTTAACTTTGTTCAAGAACGAAACTTAGTGGCCCTGGTGAACGCCGGATTCCAAGTACTATATCGTGCTTTCACTGGGACACGCCAGCCAAAGATATGTTTTAAGGCGCTTTCGAAATGTATTTTAGGGAATTGTTGAAATTATAAAGATAAATAGTTATTTTCCCACATTGAAGTATGTGCGAAGTGGATAGTTGATTGGTTAACTGGTGTTTTACGTAGTAGGCTATCTATGACGGTCGATTTTTTAAGTGGTAGAGGCAGATCACCCATTTTTTCCTGGGAAGAACCAGTTATTGGACATGTGTATCGGCATTCCTTGGGGAAAAGATGAAGATGTGTGTGAAGTTTCATGAACATAGGTCAAATAAGTTTCAAGTTATGACCAAGGTCAGGTTGCTTGACGGACGACGAATGACAGACGACGGACAAAATTATATATAGGTATATATATATATGTCATGCTACTGTTATTATTACTATTATTTTAATACCAATGTTATTAATAATAATAATAAATAATTAAACTTATAAATGTTATTAGTAATAGTAATAGGAGGAGGAGGAGGAGGAGGAGTATTCGTCTCTGTACACTGACTTATGCTATATTGTTTACTGCAAAAAAGGGAAATAAACAATTATTTTTATGTATCATAAATGTCGAAACGTTGCATAGAAAAATAAAAATATTCAATTAGCAATAAAAAAAATATCCGATTTTGATAATTCTTTCATTTTTTTCCAAGTTTTTCAGAACTGTCAATAACAACTTGTTTGGCTGTGTCGCTACATGTTTCTAACGAATGTCTGAAATAGTAAGTTGGAGTTTGGTACATAGGCGTAGGGAAAAGGGCGCGACAGTGAGGTGGGGGTGGGGGTGGCGGGGCAGCCACTCACACCTCAGAAATTTGACAAGAGCGCCAGATTATGTTTTGGTTTAAGCAACAACTAAAAGAAACGTTATCAAAACTTAAAAACATTTGAAAAAAAATAGTTGCGGCTTGCCCCATCATCCATGTTCTGATACCCACCAATGTCTGAAACTTTCCTTTGCCACTGTGATAGATAAAAAAGTTCGAGTATGGTAAAGCTGTTTGGGTCGGATGGTGCTGACCCACCTACTTGCATGTAGAAACATGAGAAAATGTAAAATATACTTCTTTTTTGATTAGGCAAGAAATTATGAATACATTGCACAAATGTATGATTTAACCTTTATAAGTACTCTTCAACGGTTGAATTTTATTTTTTTAGCAAGATTTTTTAGTTTGTTTACCTTGTCAACCAATCAAATTAAGAGATTCTGTGTAATAGCTCCGAATTTACCTGGAACTTTTTCCCTGTCTACTGATTGGTTGGTAATTGGTGTAGTCTGAGCTAAAGAGACAAAGTCAGAGTTAACCTCAACATCTTTTTCAAAACAGACACAAGCGGCTTTTCGACATCTTTTCGGACAGATGTAGATTGTCGCTTTCTGACATTTTTGCCAAACAATGTATGCAAAGCCCTCAGAAATAAATAAAACTTACTAGATATATCTTTAACCGTGTCACACATGTGCATTACAGGCGAATTTTGTATACCAGGTGTCAGGTATGGCTAATTTTGTGTCCACAACCCTTAATAAAAAAAAAATACCTATTTGGCATCATAAAACTTTCAAATATTTAAAATTCATGAAAAGAGTTATAAGAAAAGTCAAAACAAACACTTTCTACTTTCACTTTTACCCTATGCAGAACCTAGCTTTCCATAGACGTACATTATAGCTCTAAACTCTGTACTGAGTTCCCTTATATAAGAAGCTATATTTTTGCTTTGATACTTGCTTTGAAAGACCTATCTTAGTTTTATCAAAAATGTTTTGAAAAAGCTGTTTGGGTCGGATGGTGCTGACCTATCTACTTGCATGTAGAAACATGAGGAAAATGTAAAATATCCTTCTTTTATTGATTATGCAACAAATTATGAATACATTTCACAAAAGTATGATTTAACTTTTATAAAGTTGAATTTTTATTTTTTTTAGCAAGATTTTTTGGTTTGTTTACCTTGTCAACCAATCAAAATTAAGAGATTCTGTGTAATAGCTCCGAATTTACCATGGAACTTTTTTCCCTGTCCAATGATTGGTTGATAATTATTGTAGTTTGATCTAAATGTGCCCATTTTCCGTTTACCCACTCACTTACAAGGTCAAGGGCTTTCCTTTCATCATTGTTTTACAGTGTTCGTTACCTCCCAGTGGGCAAATGACGTTGGGTTGACGTTGGACTGACGTCAGTTTCTGACGTTGGATTTAGGTTGAAAATGGAAGTTTTCTAGACGTCAGAAATCCGACGTTGGTCCAACATCAAAAATCTGACATTGGACCGACGTTGGATTTTGGTTGAAAATGGAAGTTTTTTAGACGTCAGAAATCTGACGATGAACCACACAGGTCATAATTATGTGTGTGTTTAGTTCTATAATTAAACCGTCAAGTTTATAGTCTCTCTACCACATATGTGTGCCAAGAAGGGAAACCCCTCAACGACACAACATAATGACGGGACATATATATGGACTTTACAATGATTTACTTAATATTAGAAATTATATAAACCTTTAAGTACCCTACTTAATTATAATACATGCCAGCAAGATATTAATAATTAAAACAATGCATTAGTAAATCAACACATATACAGAAAAACATATATACCAATATATTACCTTGCATTACACATTAAACATATGTAAGTTAACATTATACAATATCGCCCTTTACATGCCCTCTCACATAAGCATGCATGCCAACATCAGAACGAAGTCGTACTCCAACGTTGTTCTGACGTCTTAAATGAGACGTTGTACCAACGTTGGATTTAGATCGCCGACGTTGCGACCAAAATCAAACATATATCCAACGTTGATCCAACGTCGGCTTAGTTTACGTTTTCTTTTCTTTCTTTTTTTAGTCAGTTTCATTTGTTCAGCTTGCATTCATTCGTTCGTCCATCCATCCGTCCGTCCGTCCGTTTGTTCGTTCGTTCGTTCATTCATTCATAATTCATCAATTATACATTCAATCACCCATTAAATTTCTCAAATCTGCATTAAATTACTAATTTGTTCAAATGTAAATTCATATACTTATTTGTTTAAGTCTATCAAATACTAACTATCTCGTGTGCTCAAATCTACATGCAACCACTTGCTCACTCACTGATTAATACTCACACCGATATACAAGGATACACAGAATGACGGGCATTTCACAGACGGCAATAGACGAAAAGACAGACGAACGGACATATAAACGGAAACCGACTGAAGGAGACTGACAAGCGGCCACATCCTGACATACATATCATTGTTTTCTTAAATAAGTTCTGCGATCGCTATTACCCCCTTTAACTTAACTATAACCTATACTCGTTAGAGGCCAGTTCCGTCCAAGCCCAGTTTCCGTCATTCTCATTTAAAAAACGTTTTTACACTTCAAATTACTTACGCGATGTCACTTATTGTCAGACGTTTGTAACTGAAGATTGGAAACAGGAAAAAACAACCAAAAAGTAAATAAGCGGTACAAAAACGAAAGGGATTTCTCCGAAAAATGTGTTAACTTCCTTATATGGCGTTGGGGATGCGCGCGCATGCTGCCGCATAATAAACTATTGAAAAAATAACACTGTAATGACGTCATATTTTTATCACAGTTAGAATATAGATTCAAAGAGAAGCAACTCGTACAACCTGTATCTGTTTGATTTACACAGAGTTACTGTAAATTGTCGTCGTTGAACATTTTACATTGACGTTACCAAGCGCATTGTTATAACGATCGATGTGACTGATGGAACAATGCAAACATACCATTTTTACAATGAAATTGTTGAATAGACTTGCAAACAAGTTTATAATTCATAAAAGTTTACTGTATCTTGACCTAGTCAGGAGCGTACCTGGGTATACGCACTGACGCACGTGCGTACAGGCTATTAAAGAAGCAAACAATAAAAAAGGCGAAAAAGGCGAAAAATGCAATAAAAACCAGGTATGGGAGGGTTAGGCACATTTTTGAATCCAAAACTCGATGGTGCGTATACCTAAATTAGCCCCAGGAACGCCCCTGCTAGTTGAATCTATCACTCGATAAAATACATGACGGAAACTGGGCTTGTAAACAGAATGATTTCTCAGTTTTAGTCTATTTATAAAAAGGTCAAGTGCCACTTCGATAATTTATATAAAAAGGAAGAGGTAACCTAATAGAAAATAGAGTAAAAATTGTCTTGTCTGAAAAATTAGTTTATGTTTACATAAGTGACGGAAAGTGGCCCCCGACGAGAACGTATATTGTATATATGGCACGTCTTTAATTAAACAAAATCAAATTGAAATATCTAAATAAAATGACCTATCAATCTCTGACGTGCAAGGAACGATAACTCTGCGTGGAGATTGATGACCTATATGTAACAGTCTAATAATAACATGAACTCGGATTTCCAATAGTAAAAATAGCCGCTGAAGTTCTATTTTTAAATAGTGAGACGTTTCTATAAATACCTTAGACTGGTCATGCGTTTGTCGGAATGTTTGTTTAAACCGGCCATAATTTACCCATGTTTCTATATTTAATAAGTACAACTAAAATTTACAGTCCAATCTAAGAAACTCTAACGAACCTTAATCCTGGGAAACCTTGATAAAATTGACACTCCAATAGTGATTAAACGGGTACACATTTGCCGCAAAATAACAGATTAAATATCGGTCTTCTTAATATAAGAGTATAACCGGATTGATTTAGCAAAAATGAGTATTTTCCTTTACAAGGAGTTGCATACAGATTTCTGAATAGATATTTTAATTTATTTGTGTATTGAACATTTTTAAATGGTTCATCGTTAAATAGCCGTAGAGGTCGAAGGTCATATGCACTATATTTCGTGTCCTCTCCATATCTCTTGAACCGCTCGAGGGATATTGAAATAACTTGACACGTTCACCATATCGAGACGACATGCAGAGCGCAACTTCCAGCCACGTCCGTTCAAAGTCACACTTAGAAGTTAGAGGTCGAAGGTCATATTATGGATTATATTTCATGTCCTCTCCATATTTCTTGAACCGCTTCAGGGATTTTGAAATAACTTAGCACAAAATGTTCACCTTATCGAGACGACGTGCAGTGCGCAAGTTCTAGCCACGTCCGTTCAAGGTCAGCGTCACTTTCAGCCAGGTAGTTTGGCAGACATTACTGCTGAAAGAAAGTAGCAACACACGCAGATATCGCTATAGCAATAACACAACGCATCCCGAAAGACATAAACTAAAACAAGTAGCTGAATTTAAGTTATTTCTAGCGCCCGCCCTCCTCCCCCTCCCTTCACGCCACCAGAGAGAGGGGAAGTATGATAAAAGAATCCGGGAACATTGCCATACTCTTACTGTCGAATATATTCATATTGTTCTTTAACGTGTTATTAATGAATTGAGGAAGAAATGGTTATCCTCATGTATATAATGCTATATAAGTGTACATGTTTATTGATCCAGCTGTCAGATCGTTTCTATTAAAGCACACATATAAAAAGAACTGATTCTAGTAATTTCTAAATGTAGATTGTTACAGAACATTTTTTAATCTAGAATGATCCATGTTGGTTAAAGCTGACCTTAGTAAAACATGTGGGGTTTTCAGCATTAGTATTCAAAGTGGAGTATCTGGTTCATTATTGAGAATTTACAAAATACTGGATGCTGTGAATTAAAATATAGGATTAAAAAATAGTGTGCTCATCTAGTAACATTGGATTATTGGACTATTTGGACATCTGAACTATTGTGAATTAATAAACCAGGAAATACTTGAAGTGAAATTGGATTAAAGGGACACTTGACAACTTTGATTAAAGGGACACTTGACAATATTATTTGGATTTTATTCGTATATCGGATTTTAGAGAAATACTGTATCCATCTCATGTATTTTCTGTTAGTGACTGTTTTTCTTTGTAGTGTTTGAATAAATTTGTTGATTATACTTTAAAAATATTTTATTCGTAACAGAATGAATGAACGAATGAACGAACGAACGAACGAACGAACGAACGAACACGAACGAACGAACGAACGAACGAATGAATGAATGAATGATCGCAAATCCATCATGAAGACCTAAACAACGGACATCTGGTGATAACTTATAATAGAGGTTACAAATGACATAATTAAATGTTTGAAAGAATAAGAAGAAACAATGTACTTCAAAAAGTATCTAATTATATGTAAGCAGTTTTAAAGTCAACATGACACTGGATTAATATATTTAAGTAAGCTTCTTATGCTTCACCACTATTTCAAACATATATTTTACTAGGAATTAATATTACCTAGAAGTGTGTGTGTGTGTGTGTGTGTGTGTGTGTGTGTGTGTGATAATTACGGGAAGGGGTGGGGAGGGGGCAGTTTGTTTAATCACCTTAATAAAGGGAAGGGGATTGGAATTGTTTGGACTCGAGTTTCACACGCCCCCAAATATAATGAATAACAAATAATAAGCAGGTAATGTTGGCCATTTACTAGCGTGAAATGTAAAATAGAACATTTGAACAGTGTTTTTATTTTCATCACATTGTATTATTGTATACATGTTTTTTATTTAAAAAGACCTGCAATTATCGTCATGTTTTTAAGTGGACATGTCCAATACACAGTAGGGAGTAATACTTAATCATCCGTCTATGCTGGGAGACTATACGATAGGAGACGTTCTTGACAATACCCCAAACAGTGTGTGTTTTCATAGCACCCCATCCCCAGACATATCCTTCTCCTTTCTTTTTTTAAAAGACAATTGAAATTTTATGTTGAGCCTGTCATAATCTAAGGTTGTGTGTATATTTTGAGTATTACTTAATCTACAATCAAGGCCAGGTGACATTCTTGGAAAATACCCAAAAAGGGCACGCCTTGAGTGTTTTATAACAATCTTTTTGGGCATATACACTTGGTCTCAGAGTTCTCTCCGTATCAGATGAGCGGAGTGCCCCGGATTCAACTATCTCCCTCTGTACAAGTTAGTCACACACCTGAAAAAGAAATAGCACACCAATGAATCTACAACACCTACTGCTTTACAAATCAGATATAAGAAACATTCAGTCACAGCTCTTGCAACATACTGACACGCTCAATCTGTATAAGAACGTCGCGAAAACTGTTGCTGTTCCGAGTCGAAGTGGACATTTGTCAAAACACACACACAGGTTAGGCGCAACTTATATCACAAAGTGCTGCATTTATTCTTGCTGTCAACATGAAGTAAAACCTACAAATCAATACCAATATACCCACCATCCATTGATAAGTTCCAGTATTTCAAGCTGTTTGTTGACATTTTAAAAGAAACACAAAATTCACAGATTTTTCACAAAGCCTCAGTTTCGCATTTCATCCCTATACAACTATATGGGAATCAGTCAGGGTGTCAGGGGAGCTTGTCAAATTGTTTCTCAAACTCCATTCTCACCAGTCGTAACAGAAATAAACCATAGAAAAATGTTTTCAAGAAGAGATAAGCATTCAATAGTCACATTTACCCCTTATTTCAGAATTTCACCGGGGCCAATTCGAAACTGATGCTAAAACTGTTGTCTCTTACCTTAAGCGAAGCAGACATTTTTTTCTGAATCAGAATACTGTATTTTTCTGAAGGTTTATTCATAATCTAATAAATCTAACCAAATTATTTTACTGATATACAGTGTTGTTGTCTTTCCTTAAGCATTTAAAATATGGGCCCACTATAGTCAATTTGAGGCAATTTAAGGCCTCAAAATGATAATTGGTATATTGTACATATTAACTTAGTTTCCACCAACTGACCAGTCACAGAAAATAACCAGCAAGACAGAATCTCATAAAGTCCAAAATTACACAATAACATTAACCGAATAAAGCCACATGCATTACAGATAAAGCATCATTTGATGCAAAAATGCAAGCCCAAGTTCCATTTTACTGCAGCTTTTTTTCAAAATGTCAGCATCATTTGAATTTTTACAGACATGAAAACATTCCAACCAACCAACCAACCAACCAACCAATCAATCAATGCAAGAAGAAAAGTAGCGAAAATTACAAACCGTCTTGCTACTTCTAACATAAAAGAAGGTCATATCGTGGCTAGACCGAGATTCCCTATATGATGCACTGCCGTCAACCTCTGCCATATCAGGTGAGCACATTTATAGATTCAGGACCTAATCAACAACAACAACAACAAGCCGACTGTTGAAAGTCTAAATGAGAACACCGCGAAAACTGAACGCGAGTGTTACCTTCATATTGAAAATACGCATCTCTTGTAACCACGGTGACCAGTGCATTCTTTATCGGACTCACATATTTTGCCATGATTGTTAACACTAGGAGGCTCGTATGATAGATGCGAAAATATGACGCATAACTTGTTATGACACAAATGCGACACATGCATGAGATTAGACAACGCCTGCACTTGGTTTCCGATAAAATATGACAGGCGATGAACATGAAGCTTCGGTCTCTTGCCATTAAATGAGACACGATAAAAAAAAACATAACCATACCGTCGCGGTTACCAGTCCAAAGAAAGCACACTCCAGAAATTGTCACTTTTTTTCTACAACTGTATTCAGTTTTTCTATAATAGCCTGAGAGTGGGAAACTGCAAAAAATACACTGGCCATTCTCTGTTATGAATCGCTCTGAAAATGAAAATAAAGTAAACAAACAATCCACCTAGTTACAGCCATTTTGGGGGTAAACTTCTAACTGTTTGTGTTGGTTCAAGATGAAAAACAATGTTACACAACCACTGACAATATTTCAATGAAGAATGAATAAATATATCATATTTACCAATATTTCAGTTTGTATTACCTCCATTTAATTAAACAGCTGTCAGGTGTATAAACTCTTTAAAAACACTGACATTCTTGGAAAAATACCCCAAAAGGGCCAGCCTTGAGTGTTTTTATAACAATCTTTTTGGGCATATACACTTGGTCTCAGAGTTCTCTCCGTATCAGATGAGCGGACTGCCCCGGATTCAATTATCTCCCTCTGTACAAGTTAGTCACACACATGAAAAAGAAAAAGCACACCAATGAATCTACAACACCTACTGCTTTACGAATCCGATATAAGAAACATTCAACCATAGCTCTTACAAGATACTGACACACTCAATCTGTCTAAGAAAATCGTGAAAACTGTTGCTGTTCCGAGTCGAAGAGTACATTTGTCAAAACACACGCACAGGTTAGGCGCAAATTATATCACAAAGTGCTGCATTTATTCTTGCTGTCAACATGAAGTACAACCTACAAATCAATACCAATATACCCACAATCCATTGATAAGTTCCAGTATTTCAAGCTGTTTGATAACATTTTAAAAGAAACACAAAATTCACAGATTTTTTACAAAGCCTCAGTTTCGCATTTCATCCCTATACAATTCTATGGGAATCAGTCAGGGAGTCAGGGAAGTTTGTCAAATTGTTTCTCAAACTCCATTCTCACCAGTCATAACAGAAATAAAGCATAGAAAAATGTTTTCAAGAAGAGATAAGCAGTCAATATTCACATTTACACTAGGAGGCTCGTATTTCAGAATTTCACCGGGGCAAATTCGAAACTGATGCTAAAACTGTTGTCTGCTACCTCAGCAATGCAATACATCTATTTTTCTTTTTGGCCAAATGATTAGATTTCTGTGTTGGTTTAACGTACAGCTCAGCTGCTCTAGGATAGGTGGTCGGAGAATAGACTCCGATACACAAGACCGCCCAGTTTACATCCCCTTCAGACAGACGCACTAACAGAAAGTGTCTTGCCCAAGAACCGATGCAACTCAGTGGCACGTTTGAGGCTTGGAACCACGCAGATGGCCAGTGGTGGTCTTCCTGTTGGAGGAAAATGATGGAGCCAGAGAAGAGCCAGTTGTCCGAGTTGGTGACCATAAACTCATAATTCATTTTATGCATATTCAGTCACATGTATTTTTAGAACCCGTGAATTAACCTATACTTTTAATCGGTATATATAAATTATTATATGCCCTGAAAACCTAGAGTTTTGATAAACAGCTGTGTAGTATATTTTGCAATTATTTGGCGAGTTATATTAGTTTCTTTAAGTTACTTGCAATTTTGGCTAGTTGTGTACACTCAGTTTGTTCTGTTGGGATGCATCTCTGTAGTGTAAGAAAGCATGCTTTTTTTTTAAGAAAAGAGATCCAGATTCGAGTCCTGGCAGAGGCCCGGCACATTTACTGAGCTGTACATACAAAACTGTATATACAAACATCTGCTAAAATCATTCACATAATTATAGCGTTACTCATTTCATGTGTTCATTGCAATTACGAATAAATGAAATGAGGGTTTACGTCCCGTTGAGACATCATATTAGGTTATATTTGGACAGCAACCAGAGGAAATGAGATAAAATAGTTTTTACATTAAACATGTTACATATTGTGATGAAGCAGGAGAATTAAAACCCAGGTGGAAGGAGATCCAATGGATCGGTCGACATGCATCAGTGACTATAGATGTCACGATTTTCAAGAAGTTTACACATCCATAAACTTTTCCAACTACATTTTCCATAATTTCTTTCGCGACATTTATACTATTTAATGTTTATCATCTTAAGCGAAGTTACGTCTTAAACTGAAATGTTGGAATTATAAGAATTACCTACATGTCTTTGAGTTCATGCATTTAGAGTTGAGATCCACGCCAAGAATGGAAGTTTATTATAATTATGTATATATTTGAAATAAAATATTTTTACCTGTAATCTAAATTAAAATGAATTAAGTTTTTGTACATTGGTTTGTGCTGTTGGGACACATCTCTGTAGTGTAAGGAAGCATGCTTTTCATTGGAGAAAAGAGATCCAGCTTCCTGGTTGGGAACCTGGCACACTTATTTTAGTAGCTGTACATACAAACGCTTTTGATAACATTTTTCATCATATAATTTTAGTGTTAATGGAAAATAGACTCATTTCGTATTATTAAACATGTTCATTGTGACGAAGAAAGAAAAAAAAGAAAGAAAAAAGAAGAAAGAAAAAGAATGAATGAATGAATAAATTAAATATAGTTTTAACGTTAACACATCATACAAATTATTATATTATATTGGGACTGCCTCCAAATAGGGATCGAGATGAGATTTCCCATCAGACATGCCTCTGTCAGGGAGCAAACCCACGTGGGTCGAGGTCTGTAGCTTTAAAGCATAGGCCTTATCCATTGAGCTAACGAGGCCGCTGATGAAGAAGAAAACATATATATAACCCATGTGGAAGGAGACGCCATCGATCGACTGACATGCATCCCTGCCATTGCCATCGGTCACTATAGATTGCAGCTTGAAGCCTAACATGTGATGTAGACCAGTTTTCAAGACGTTTACACATCCATAAACTCACATCCATAAACTACATTCTTTTCTTTCACGAATGTTATTATATTTATTATCTCATGTTAACCGGGATTGTCTTTACTTGAAATGTTGAAAACTAATAGCTCCGTTTCACTGGGCGATTCAGAGAGCCGAGATCAACGCCAAGAATGGAAGTTTATAACAATTATGCAAATATATATATATTTTTAGACATCATACAGCAGCTTTTTTCACGTTTAATCTTCAATATTGTGATGTTTATCTTTTCATATTGACTGCTGTTCGCATTTAGGCAAAAAAAAAAAGAGACAAGAAATGAGAAATATACAAAATGCGAAAGTCTTATTATGAAGGACTAGTGCTAGGTTATACACCAGGTTAATTTAAACCTTTTACGGCAGTTCCATTCAACTTATATAACCAATTCAAACTTAAGACCTGAAAAAACACAGTGCTAACACCATAATTTGCATTATTTGAGATTTTTATCATGAATTGGAACATTTTAAAAATGTTTGATGCGTCTAGATAACCGATCTACCCCTTATACAATAAATACATTTGATGTAATCATTCATCACTTAGTTATTGTGTTTTAATTTGTCCACCAATTGATATAAACTTTATTTAATTATAAAGAGGACTATGAAAAAGGTAAATGGTAATAATTTCACCCCATGTAATATGCGTTTTGCTGGGGAAAAACAGGATTGAAAAGATCGGATTTTTGAAATTGTATTCGTAATTGTTTTAGACAAGCCGATTGCGGAGATTTTCCGATATTATTCGTTTACAATCGGAACTGCCTCGTCGGATTGGCGAAGAGTTCCGATCGATTCGTTTACTATCGTCACTGCCGTTTTCGTTCAACTGAATCGCATTGCGCATGTCCGAGAAAATCGTAAAAACTCGTAGTTCTCCGGCAGGAATAAACGGCTGGGCAGCATTTTATTCAAGATATTGTTTTGATCATAAATAATAATTTACAGAACTGGAATACGAACCATGTTTCTTCTTAGAATACTCATAAAATAGCTTTGTATACATATAAATGCAGTAATATTGAGTATTTAATATTTTACATTAAAAATCGCGTAGATATAGGTAGTGCCTCTAACTCTTTTCATATTTTTTATATTAAATATATGATATCTGGACTGTTTTCACTGGATGGTATATGTATAAAGATCTATATCTTGCAATAAACTAACCCTCATGTCAAAGGTGTAACCCTAATGTCTGTGGATTGAAAAAAACAACAACTTGCAGACCATATATGCATAATTTAACAATATATCAAGTACCATGGACGTCAGTATGGACTTCATGAGTCATATCTTTCTTTGTTTAGTGTTTTATTAATTGATTTACTGATAAAATATAAAGTTCATATGTGCATGCAGCTGACATATCACTCTCGACTGACAAAACAGTAAACAATCACTCCCAGAATATAATATAATTATAATTCCAATGTCTCTTCATCCTTTCCCTTCAATTCAACCGTAATATTAAAGTATATATTTGGAAACGCAACAAATGCTTCGAAACTATCGATCATTATATGGAACGAACTGATTGGGACCGAACGAACTGTTTGAGGCCAAAACGTCTTGATTTCAACTACACATATTTTGGGATTTATTTTGTTGAAAAGTACAATTTATCGGTCATCGTGATAAAATATCAAGATATGGATCAAAATCACTCACAAATCTGCAATATTGTCATCAATACAACATCAAAAAGCACCATTTTGCGGAGAGCTACAATCGAAAACCGAACCAAATGCTGCATTTTGTGCAAAAAAACATTGAGCGGCACCCTTCTCATAAAAGTCCAAAATGTCCTCAAAATCTTGGTACTTCTGTTCGTTTTTATGCAAGTCAGGTAATGGAATAACCTTAGTTTTGATAGACAAACGTTCGTCACAAGGTTGACTCAACCTACTTGGTACAATATCTTGGAACATCTTGAAGTATGGCAAATGCTGAAAAAACACTCTTGACATCAGTACCGTGTAATCCCGCCGGTACAAACTATAATCTTCCGTCGCCGGAATAAATTCCTGACACCGAATTGTTGCAAAATCCTTTTGAGGATTCACATCTGGAGTTTCAGTGAAGTCGATATTCTGCACCAAAATTGCTGACCCAAATGCATGCTCCATATGCGAAGTGTGGTCCGCTCTCTGATCATGAACACCAACCGACCAATTTATGTTGTCGCCAACAATCCTGAACCTCTTTTTTTCCTTCACAAGGTCTATGACGCTGTCATTAAACATCCCGCCTATAACCCCCATTACGTAATGACTTCCATGGTAGCTTAGACACACACCCTGTCTCTGCAGTCTGTCAAATACCTGTAACGAATTGACCATGTAACCTATGTAGCAGGGACCACATATTCGGATTCCAACACGGGACATGCAAAACAACATGAGGTCCAAGAGGGCCTGTGGGCCTGTAAACGCTCTACTTGCTAAACGGTTTCTTATATCAAGGGTTGCAATTGTCGTCATAAAATTCCCGTCAGAACTTCTTTAAACAATTGCAAAAAAACACAAAAAACAACAACACCTACACCAGAAACGTAAACCCTTGACCCATGCTAACAAGTTAAAAAAAAAAAATAAGAAAAAAAATTATTTGTTTACCATAACAAAAAATTAAGAAGTAAACAATTTTACTTAAAAAGATATTTAAAAAAAGTATGAATCAATAAAAATAATAATTAAAAGAAAAAGAAAAGAAAAGAAAGCCGCTTATAAAATATTTGCCATTAATAACAAAAAAAAAGAAGAAAACATACATTAAGAAATGAGAATTAAAACAACAACAATTTTATTTTTAAAATAACCCCCAGTGGAATTTAAACCCACGACCCGAGGTTCCCAATATAGCATATAGTATATTTAAGACGATCAAGGGTCATAAGTCCGGTACACCGGGCCTGTAGACCCATTTAGACCCATTAACGGTTAATGGTCCGAACTGGCTGGTTTTCGAACTTGTCCGAACGTTCAATGATATCAACTATCTGGCCAATTTATGGTAACGATAGGAGGAAAGAAGAATACTGATGTAACATATAGTATATTTAACTATATAAAGAGCAGTAAATCCGGTGTTACTGGTCCGATCTGGCTGGTTTTCGAAATTGGCCGAGCTTTCATTGATTCAAAGACACTGACAAAGTTTGGTAAAGATCTAATTAAAATTTAACACCATATCATGTTAACAAACAAAAGTTAACGACGGACGACGGACAATGCACGACCGACAACTTGCCATCCCATAAGATCTGCTGACCTTTGGACAGTAGAGCTAAAAACAAATAGTAATACATTTTGCAACTGAAACAGTAAAATAATTTTTAAAAAATAAATCAATAATTGAAAGAAGAATTATTAAAAACAAAATACCTCAAATATTTTTCTTCAACAAACAAAAAAAATATTTAAAAAGGAAAGAGAAATTTAAAGAAAAACTAGTCCCAACCGTATCCCCCGGTGGGATTTGAACCCTCGACCCCAGGTTCCAAATATAGCATATTGCATATCGAGGGTTTAGTGTAAAACTATTGTATCTCCTTCTTTATTCATATGTAGTTACAATAGTTTTGCGCTTAGCGTCGATATTTAAAACATGAATGGCCATACGCCTGTTGTTATTGGTTAGATTCGGCTGACTTATACTAAGCTTCCTTCTATTCAACCTTTGGACAGTTACTGGATGGTATTTATGACCTTGCTCTTTGAGATACATAAACGGTTGTTGCAGTTTAATGCTTCGTTATGTCAAGATCACACTTGCACCACGTTAGATGAGATTGCCGCTTGGTTCTCAAGTTAGAGAACTGACACCAACTGCAAACGGGCGCACAGATGCAGTACAAACAGGGATACATATTTTTTATGTGTATCAGTTTAAAGTAATTAGCTTCATTCCTTGAAACATTACAGAACGGACACATCTAGAGCAACCTGTTAACACAATGAACGAACTTGACCATAAAGTACAGCATGTACAGTATGTGCATGTGCGTACATGGGGTATAACGTTGTTGTTAACAACCTTTCAGTCATATCACACCGGTGTCTACTTGTAACGGTGTATGTCCCGAACGGGGACTGAACCCACGACCTCATGAAGTCGATGCGTACGCTCTACCATTACGCCACTGTCGTGATGTATGCACAGGATGTGGCACAAAATCGATGTGTCCGGACTTTTAACAGAGTAAGGAAATTACACCTTGTTTACGTTAACAAGAAATCAATAAATGATATACTCAGCAAAAGTAAAAAGTATCCACTTTGTTTTCCTGCAAAATCTGAGACTGTAACAAAAAACTAACAACTGCAGCATAATTTTCTTTTAATAACAACTTTATTTGATGTTCACACAAAATTTCATCGAAATATACCGAAAAATAAAAAAATTAATCACAATTTAAAAACATAGGTGTGAAAACTAAATTAACAAAATTTAACAAATGTAAAGGTTAACGACAATATCATAGATTTAGAAAATGCATTCAAACACAGAGAAAATATTCACAAACTCGCTAATATTGCATGTGCTAATGTCTCATGTGTCCACTTTACACAGAATTGTAAAGTGGATACACGACATATTAGCGAGTTTTTGAATATTTTCTGTGTATTTGAATGAACTTTCTACATCTATTTTATTGTCGTTAACGTTTACATTCGTTAAGTTTTGTTAATTTCGTTTTCACACCTATGTTCTTAAACTGTGATTATTGTTTTGTTATTCGGTATATTTCGATGGAATTTTGTGTGAACATCAAATAAAGATGTTATTAAAGAAAATCATGCTACAATTTTAAGTTCTTTCTTACAGTCTCAGATTTTGCAGAAAAACAGAGTGTATAGTTTTTATTTTTGCTGAGTATATATATTCAGGACAGACGAGTGTGAATACCTGTTCTGTGTATAAAGTAGAATTAAGGGAAATTGTGAAAAAACAAAAACAATACATTTAACATAATTAAATCAGGGCTTTCCTGTACAGCCGGTAGGCGGGTGATTTACTCCCATGTATTATTTTGGTTAGGTGACCGGCAAATTTAGCAGCTTAGCAGTCCCCAATTCAAAAGGAAGAACTATACATTTTAGAACTGTCCCTATTGCACAAAAACAAATAGAAAGCCGTGTCAAATACATGTCTTACCTTAACGTCACAGATATTGTCAAGTAATAATAGTGAGTTCAGTCCTTGAATCAAATTTACTGTGCATTTCAGCATGCCTGTGCGTCAAATATGAATCGAGAGTTTTTTTTATTGCTTACTTTATGTTTTCATACCTGATATGGTTAGACAGAATGAAAATAGACGCTCCTGGATCTGTTTGCAATCCTGCCATAGCCATCCGGAATGCTTCACAAAGCCTAAAATTTGGACCCCATTGTTTCCATTGTAAAAATTAAAACAACGTTATTTTTAAAAATTGTCACCTGCGCATGTCTGTTTCTAGGGGTTCAGATGTACATAGTAAAACGTAGATTATGCAGGGTGGTGGTGTTGTTCAATGTTCAGCACCTCCGGCAATCAATCATACTTATCCTTTATTTTGAAATTAAAACCATTATATCTAGCAAAAATAGTATACTGCGGTTATAAATTGTAATTTACACCACTGTTGTGCAACTATTTTTTTAAGTCACCCTACCCTAGAAAAATGAAATCTTCCGACGTCGCCATTTTGGTTTTCGGCTGTCAATAAAACTACATGTAAACATGGAGTTCAAAATTATTTTTTGGCTTTGCGAAGCTTACAGGATGGCTAGCGAAGATTGAAAACAGATTCAGGAGCGTCCGTTTTCATTCTTTTCAATCATATCAGGTATGAAAACATATAGAAAGTAATAAAAAAAAATCGATTCATATTCGACGCATAGGTACCCTGAAATGCACAGTAGTTCTTGATTTCGTCCCTGCATCATAATCCCGTAGATGGCTCCTAAACGAGGTATGATTCTCTCCATTTCAGTGTACAGAATTTGATTTTCCTTCTTTATCATTACTGACAGTACTTGTATCATAAGATCAGGAAATTCGTCTTTAAATTCCTCTACAACAGTGTTCCAACTGAAAGACTTGAGGTCACCTAGCGATTTTTGCATCAATACACTTGTATTGTACTTTCTGTTTGTCATTTCTGACGCACTTAAGCCGATCTTAATATTGTATGATCCAATGATGCCTTTTCTAAGGCTGTCTATAGATAAGATGACTTCACAAATCGTTTTAATATTCCCAGATGCACAAACGTTTGCCAACTGTGTCCTTTCGTTACCCGTTAGTTCACTGTTGTCGACTCTATATTCCCTTACAAAAGATATAATATTTTCGTATAGCATACTGTATTTTGATGGTTTTCCATGTGATATAAAATAATCGTGATCCATAGGTTGTACAAGCAGTTTCTTTCTGGCAGACGATCTAACCAGTTTGCGTTTTCCTTGAATTTCATTACTTGATCTTGTATAGTCGTGTTCAGACTGATGTTTTTGTGGTCGAGCTTCGTTCATTTCATTCTGCAGTTTTTCTGAAATGTCTACACTGGGGTCGCATGCCTGGGCCTTTTCACCTTCCACCACAGTCACATGTGGGTCATCAGCAACTGGGTCTATGTGTACTTCCGTATCGTCAATTTCTATCTCCACAACTGAAACATGTGATGTGGAATGTATGTTATGTATAACTGTATGAATTTGTATATTCTATTATATAATATAGTAGATTTTAAACTAGACAACCAAGCTTAAAGATTAACGGACAGAGATAACTTTATATAAAATAAAGAACTGCAAAACAAGAGCACCGCCTAGCGGGGCATATACGACCGTCGTTTCATTGTTGCAGACCTAAGACTTTTGCAAAACAAATTCGTGCCGTGCGTGCCGTGCGTGCCGTGCGTGCCTGCGCGTGTTTCTTCTTCTTTTTGTGTGGGGGGAGGAAGTGGGGAGTGTGTGTGTTCGGGTTAGTGGGCGGGGTTGGGACACAGACACGAACTTATGTATGTATGTGTGTATGCATGGAGTTTGACGTTGCTTTCAGCGGTCTTTCGGTCATAGCGGTTTCTACTTGTAGCAGTGATTTCAGTTCTTATATTTATAGTGCTGCCACGATGAAATATGAGAGGTTGTAACATTGTATCAGACAGACGGTCTGACGGACGGATAAACGGATGGACGAAACGGCAACGACACATCTATATAATAAAAATGTAAAATATATGATAAAACTTTCCCCAAGACTCACAATTTGAAAATAACATTTGTTCCCCCCCCCCCCCCCCCACACACACACACACAAACACAACGCAAGCACGCACCAGCAGCCCTTCTCCTTCACTTTGAAGAATATTGGGTGTGAATTAAATACGAGTAAAATCATCACAATATGTTTTAGGTGCATATATGCACTATACTAATAAATACTGATAAAGGTGATCAAAAAATCTATTTATTTTTTGTTAAAAAAATATTTGAGAGAAAATGACGACCTGGAGACTTTGGTATTAATTCATATGATGCTTAAGGACTATCGGTCAGCCATCTTTGATCCAAAATATCCAAAATCAATGAGATATGGTCAAGTGAATTTTTCAACGATGTACGCATTTTAGGCACGAGCAATGTCAACTATTTAGTTCATGACAATAATTTAACACTATTGATGTGAAAATAATATTAGAAAGAATACTTATATGGCGGAAATTGTGCGCTTTATAATCGAAAAGTTTGGTACAGTTTTACTCAAAGTTGTTTTGTTTTTATGTGAAATAAACTGGTCCATAAAGTAGTCCATTTATCCAGCGAATGCAGACGAGACATCATTTATGAATAAAATAAGTCTTGTTATCACATCATCCAAAATTCACATCATCCAAAGGATTATTTGGATTAAAGATGGCTGACCGATAGTCCTTAAAGGCACTAATACATAATTCTTTTGTGAAGCATTTCCGTGGACGGGATAGTAAAGACGATGCGAATACATTGTCTCGCCTCTCACCGCTTTGGGTTCGAATCCCACTGGGAGCTCGACTTATCAAGTGAGATTGGCAAGTGAGAAAGTGTCGTGTTTACGGACGGATATACAGTACTGGTTCTACCCAGGAAAGTGGGATGGGGTTTCTACCACTTTCAAACAAAAAAAAACAAAACATTGTTTTGTGATCGAAACTATTATTGAATAATATGTACATGAACCAATTATGAATTATTACTGATGTTTCAAACCGTGTCGTCGTTATTTTTCAGTTCAAACATTTTTATAAATGTTAATTCAACCGAACTTAGAGGGACTCGTGGCGATGTGAAAAAAATAATGCTTCCAATCAAAGTACGTGTAAAACCATCATAATGTGTTTCAGATGCATATTCAACATATGCACTAAATTATAGGCCCCATAGTATCGTGTATTGTATTTAAATAGTTTGGCGGGGAAAACTCTTTAGCTTTTGATGTGTAGATCATTAAGGCTATACTAAATTCGTGTTTTGTGATCTTACAACACTTTTATTTAATAATGTGTATACTTGCTAACATGAATTAATATTGCTGATTTAACAACAGAAATACACGGAGTTGTCATGTTTTCCAATCCAGACAGTTTCATAAATAATAATTCAACCGAACTCTTAACATGCGGCTTATGTAAGGCATGTTCACAATGCATAAGAAAATGAAGCACATAGATAAAGGTTTCTCTTGTATTTGAATTGGTACCAATAAATAACAAATACTTTTCCAGATCGCCCCCTGCCCCCAGTCCCTTTAAAAGTCATTAAATGTGTGTCAGGGACGGACATAGGCTTTGAGATTAGAGACACGACATATTTCAAATTGTTGGTTTGTGTTGGGGCGGATTGTGGGTCTAAACAACAAGACATACTTTTAATGAATTTGCATAACTACATTTGTAAAAAGTAGACTACCTGATATGCTGTCCATTTCCGAAGTCTCCAACAAATCAACATTAGTCTCTGGGTGTATCAACGTTTCATTCGCTGTTCTGTCCTATCGTTTAGTTCTGTAGATACGGCTTTAGTTTTATTGATCGGTGTAGGAATTTTGGATTGTTTTTTTTTATTACACTTTGTGGTGTTTGAGACAGATCCTGTCTTTTTGCACGTGCATTTGTCGACGGTGATGCCCTAGTTACGGCTTTAGTTTTACTGATCGGTAAAGGAATTTAGATATTTTAACACTTTGTGGTGTTCGAGACAGATCCTATCTTTTTGCACGATCATTCGCCGACGGTGATGCCGTGCTATAGGCCATTCTTTTACCCTGTAGCCGTCTTACATTTGACTGGCATAACTCATAAAACGATGTTGTCTTTTTTGGAGCGTGAACAGTTTGTCACAGCATTTTCTACAAATAGTTCCACTATCCACATCAATCCCTCCGTATTATTTTAGCAATTCTTTTATATTTATGTTTTTATGTGTACCCTATCATTTAACTGAAATGGTGTGTTCTGAATAATTTTTATTTTTGCCTTGCAAACTGCTCAAATTGACATATGCCCATTAAAATCATACGAAATACAATCCCTTGTATACAAACTATAGGAATGAGTGTAAAGACAAGAGCTAGATTATGTAAATGGGTTAAAATTCATGAGTTTACTGAAATAGTTTGTACCCTGTCACAGCTTTCAACCAAAATAACATTCTTATTCCTTCAATAACTTGTTTGTTTCAAAAGGTTTTCAAAAACGGATTTCTTGGCTATTTCGTGCTGAATCCTACCATTTGGTCACATGGGTTGTGCACACTGACTTGGCTTAAACAAGAACTGATCCTAATGCTCTACAGAGGGATTCTGAATTTACATGCTGCAACTTTATCTAACTTATTTAAACCATAAAGATTGACACCAACATTTATTCAACAATGTATCTATGTTTGATTTCTATTTTGCTAAAAGATTTAGTGGAATATTGAATTTATACACCATAAATAATGATAACATATACCTTTTTGAATTTCACCCCAAGTGACCCATTCTTACCTTGAATTAGAATCATCTAAATAAACGCAAGATAACAAGTTTCATACTGGCATACACTGCAATGTCATTGTAAGGGTCACACGACAGTCTTGAAGTGTTTATCAAATTTTGAAATTAGCATCTCAATTTATTTATCCAGCACCATAATGATATCAAATTTTGACTTTTAAGTTCCCGTTATTCGACCATAGGTTTAAATATAATGTTGGTGCAATATAACCAATAGTTAGAAATATATAAAACAATATTTGATTTATACTATTCTTGTAGGGGAGAGAATTTCTATAGGTAACTGTAAATCACTATTATCCATACAATTTCATTTCCAATACCCCGGATATAGATCCTTTTAGTATATTGTCTATTCGTAAACGTAAACGACGGTCACATGGTCTCCGGAAGAACCATAATCTTAAACGTAAATTTAAGAAAGTCTTTACTGTTGCAGACCTTTATTCTATTTATAAAACACGCCCTCCTTAGCAAAGTAGTCAGTCTGTCTTTTCTTGCTTACAGAAACTTGACGAAGAAGCGGATGCCATTTATGCTATTATATTTCAATTATAATAGGATCGTTTCTGATCTTGAGATCGAGACATCTATTCCTACTGATTGAGATTGTCAAAATTCTAAATTTTGTTACGAACCTGCCGGTCACATTCTTACTGGAAATCTTGATGTGATTGAGGATAAGAGGATTCGGCATTTAATTGCCAAAGGGCCTAAGTATCGCCTTCCACTTGATATTGATTGTAATGCCTGTCGCAATGAAATTGCGGGTTCTTTAACGGATTTCTGTACAAAGTGGTGTAAGCGAGAAAAAGCAGATAAACATGCACTTACTGCTTGGATGAAAACTATTTCAGAAATTGTTGAATTACGTATTTTATTTTACCAATCAAATCCATCCCTGCTTCCATGGCCTTCCACTTACAATTTACGACACCTTAAGAAGGGTATTCAGAATTTACATACTAAATTTGCTCTAGTTCCAGCAGACAAAGCTTCCAACAATATAATTATTGTCTGACGACTACATTATATCAATACTTTGAATGCTGAGCTAGCGAGCACTTCTGCTTATCTAACTACACCTCTGCTGGAGACGGACATTGTTTCCCAGCATGTGACCTTTATGGAGACTATAAAGGTTTCTGTAATTAGTAAGCAGACGAAGCTCCCTACAATGTACTGGATACCCAAACTTCACAAAATTCCTTACAAAGCACGTTTTATCGCTAATTCTAGTTCATGTACCACGACCAATATATCAAAACTATTGACTTCCTGACTTTCCGCGATTAAAGAACATATTGTAAAATATTGCGGAAAGGCCTTCGAGAACTCAGGAATCAATCTGTTTTGGTCTATCTAAAACTCTGGAGAAGTTCTTGACAAACTACGGTGTAAGCATTTTCATGCCTCTTCTCTAAGCACCTACGACTTCTCTACACTATATACTACACTACCACATAATCTTATCAAAGAAAAATTGCTTCAGCTTATTCAGAAGACATTTGCTAGAGAAGGTACAACTTTTCTAGCTTGTAATAATGTCAGGGCTTTCTTTACTAACGCCCCCATTGATAAGTATAATATGTGGACTTGTATTGATGTTTGTAGAGCCTTATCTTTTCTTCTGGATAACATCTTTATAAGATACGGTAAAACTATTTACCGCCAGGTTGTTGGTATTCCTATGGGTACTAACTGTGCGCCACTTGTTGCAGATTTGTTTTTGTACTGCTATGAAAGAGATTTTATGTTGACTTTGTCACCTGCTAGCCAGGGTGAAATTATTGATGCCTTTAATAATACTTCTCGGTATCTTGATGACAAACTCAATATTGATAATCCGTTCTTTGCTCATATGGTTACTAACATTTATCCACCAGAGCTCACGTTGAATAAAGCCAACAGTTCGGATACAGTAGCAGCATTTCTCGATCTTCACCTCTCGATTTCAAATGATTGTATGCATACTAAAATCTATGATAAGAGAGATTATTTCACTTTTAACATCGTTAACTATCCACACCTGGATGGAGATGTACCTCGTGCTACCTCATATGGGGTGTATATCTCCCAGCTCATTCGATTTGCTAGAGCGTGTAATGATGTTATAGACTTCAATGATCGAAATCAAGTTATTACAAGTAAACTTCTTCAGCAGGGTTTTCGTTATCACAAACTACGTAGATCTTTCTCTAAATTCTACCGCCGCAACGAGGGCCTGCTGGAAAAGTACAACACCAACCTTAAAACACTTCTGCGACTAGGCATATCACAACCCTCATTTTATGGAGATGTGGTCTATAAAATTCGTAAGTTAAAGGGGTCTGACGGGTTTCCTGACCGCTTTACAAATTTAATCAGGAAGTTCGTCAGAAAAGGATATAACCCTTTGGTTTTACAGCGCACTGCATGTTTATTAGTGATTGAACCCTCTACAGTGAGTCATTACCCTTCACTTTTCACTTGTGCGATGACTGGACTACCTCTTGGGACTCTATGATTGTACCTACTGAAACCCCAACTAAGGGAGGTGGGTGCATGAGCTTTCGTCCCTCGGGTTTTCTGGTCGTACCCTAGATTGGTTTTCTCTTTAGCTGCAACTACTATGGTTGTTCAGTACGATTCTGGATACATCCTGAGATGTTTATTATTTTGTATGTGTATCTTTAGTTAGTTTTTTCTGGATGTGGACTTTATTGTTAAAGAATTCCTTTTGATGGGAGTAGTTTTGTTTACACTGTCTTGTCTATTTGGGCGCTGAAGACAGGATAATAGCGAGGATTGTGCGCATATAAAATCGATTCAAGCTAACCAGTAGGCCATATTGCCTACTGACCGTTCAAAGTCGGTAACCCTGTCTTCACCACCCTTTCTGTTGTTTTTTGTCTCTTTCATTGTAGTTTCTAGTCCTTGTTTGCAGTACAGTGCGGACCTACGATGTCATTGCGTTCGGACGCTGTGGTTTCTATAGGACCCTATATATCATTTTTCATGCAAAGTGTGATATTCAATTTTTCTTCAGATTATGAGGCCCACCCAATAAAGCATTTGTGACCAGTACACATAATAACACATTAAAGAATGTTGTATATTTACTGTGTTGTGCTCTGATTTTTGGTCTAAAAACAATTAAGAAATACCAGATAAGTTTTGTATTCAAAAGCTAAATTATGAACATATATTTCTCCATTAAAGTAAATTACAAAGTGTTGTTAAGCTAGTTCTACCCTCACTATAGCAATGCTATACAAATAAAAAAAACAAGAGCGGGCCTCAATTTATATACCGGAGTTGATCAGCCATGAAACGTGCTGGCTGTAAATATTCAAGCTTCCCATGCTTTTACAATGACCAAGTAGCGTTGGGAAATGTGTCTTTAAATGATGTCTGTGTAATTATCCAATGCTGGATGTAAATGCCTGACAGAAAATTGTACATATCAGACACAGACAACCATTTAAATATATACATAGGATAAAGAAACTTTCTCTTCTTGGGGAGACTGTTATTCTGTAGTGACATCTCATCTTTGCCATTCTAAATACAGTATATTAGATTAAAGACGCTGGTTCCAACATGCTATACCAGTTGTAATGATCCAGGGCAGGATAATTCCACTCGTCAGCTCGCCATGGTGACTGAATATGTTATAATTGTATCCAACCATACCTATAAATTAATAAAGTCGATAAAAAATCTGACGAATTCCAAAATTTCGGCCCAAATTTGTTTAATTTAAGATTTGTCGATCAATACTTTTTCTCTCGAAAATGCAATATATGATGCTTCCACGGCCTTCCACTTACAATTTACGACACCTTAAGAAGGGTATTCAGAATTTACATACTAAATTTGCTCTAGTTCCAGCAGACAAAGCTTCCAACAATATAATTATTGTCTGACGACTACATTATATCAATACTTTGAATGCTGAGCTAGCGAGCACTTCTGCTTATCTAACTACACCTCTGCTAGAGACGGACATTGTTTCCCAGCATGTGACCTTTATGGAGACTATAAAGGTTTCTGTAATTAGTAAGCAGACGAAGCTCCCTACAATGTACTGGATACCCAAACTTCACAAAATTCCTTACAAAGCATGTCTTATCGCTAATTCTAGTTCATGTACCACGACCAATATATCAAAACTATTCACTTCCTGACTTTCCGCGATTAAAGAACATATTGTAAAATATTGCGGAAAGGCCTTCGAGAACTCAGGAATCAATCTGTTTTGGTCTATCAAAAACTCTGGAGAAGTTCTTGACAAACTACGGTGTAAGCATTTTCATGCCTCTTCTCTAAGCACCTACGACTTCTCTACACTATATACTACACTACCACATAATCTTATCAAAGAAAAATTGCTTCAGCTTATTCAGAAGACATTTGCTAGAGAAGGTACAACTTTTCTAGCTTGTAATAATGTCAGGGCTTTCTTTACTAACGCCCCCATTGATAAGTATAATATGTGGACTTGTATTGATGTTTGTAGAGCCTTATCTTTTCTTCTGGATAACATCTTTATAAGATACGGTAAAACTATTTACCGCCAGGTTGTTGGCATTCCTATGGGTACTAACTGTGCGCCACTTGTTGCAGATTTGTTTTTGTACTGCTATGAAAGAGATTTTATGTTGACTTTGTCACCTGCTAGCCAGGGTGTAATTATTGATGCCTTTAATAATACTTCTCGGTATCTTGATGACATACTCAATATTGACAATCCGTTCTTTGCTCATATGGTTACTAACATTTATCCACCAGAGCTCACGTTGAATAAAGCCAACAGTTCGGATACAGTAGCAGCATTTCTCGATCTTCATCTCTCGATTTCAAATGATTGTATTCATACTAAAATCTATGATAAGAGAGATTATTTCAATTTTAACATCGTAAACTATCCACACCTGGATGGAGATGTACCTCGTGCTACCTCATATGGGGTGTATATCTCCCAGCTCATTCGATTTGCTAGAGCGTGTAATGATGTTATAGACTTCAATGATCGAAATCAAGTTATTACAAGTAAACTTCTTCAGCAGGGTTTTCATTATCACAAACTACGTAGATATTTCTCTAAATTCTACCGCCGCAACGAGGGCCTGCTGGAAAAGTACAACACCAACCTTAAAACACTTCTGCGACTAGGCATATCACAACCCTCATTTTATGGAGATGTGGTCTATAAAATTCGTAAGTTAAAGGGGTCTAACGGGTTTCCTGACCGCTTTACAAATTTAATCAGGAAGTTCGTCAGAAAAGGATATAACCCTTTGGTTTTACAGCGCACTGCATGTTTAGTGATTGACCCCTCTACAGTGAGTCATTACCCTTCACTTTTCACTTGTGCGATGACTGGACTACCTCTTGGGACTCTATGATTGTACCTACTGAAACCCCAACTAAGGGAGGTTGGTGCATGAGCTTTCGTCCCTCGGGTTTGCTGGTCATACCCTAGATTGGTTTTCTCTTTAGCTGCAACTACTATGGTTGTTCAGTACGATTCTGGATACATCCTGAGATGTTTATTATTTTGTATGTGTATCTTTAGTTAGTTTCTCTGGATGTGGACTTTATTGTTAGAGAATTCCTATAGATGGGAGTAGTTTTGTTTACACTGTCTTGTCTATTTGGGCGCTGAAGACAGGATAATAGCGAGGATTGTGCGCATATAAAATCGATTCAAGCTAACCAGTAGGCCTTATTGCCTACTGACCGTTCCAAGTCGGTAACCCTGTCTTCACCACCCTTTCTGTTGTTTTTTGTCTCTTTCATTGTAGTTTCTAGTCCTTGTTTGCAGTACAGTGCGGACCTACGATGCCATTGCGTTCGGACGCTGTGTTTTCTATAGGACCCTATATATCATTTTTCATGTGCAAAGTGTGATATTCAATTTTTCTTCAGATTATGAGGCCCACCCAATAAAGCATTTGTGACCAGTACACATAATAACACATTAAAGAATGTTGTATATTTACTGTGTTGTGCTCCGATTTTTGGTCTAAAAACAATTAAGAAATACCAGATAAGTTTTGTATTCAAAAGCTGAATTATGAACATATATTTCTCCATTAAAGTAAATTACAAAGTGTTGTTAAGCTAGTTTTACCCTCAATATAGCAATGCTATACAAATAAAAAAACTAAGAGCGGGCCTCAATTTATATACCGGAGTTGATCAGCCATGAAACGTGCTGGCTGTAAATATTCAAGCTTCCCATGCTTTTTCATTGACCAAGTAGCGTTGGGAAATTGGGAAATGTGTCTTTAAATGATGTCTGTGTAATTATCCAATGCTGGATGTAAATGCCTGACAGAAAATTGTACATATCAGACACAGACAACCATTTAAATATATACATAGGATAAAGAAACTTTCTCTTCTTGAGGAGACTGTTATTCTGTAGTGACATCTCATCTGTGCCATTCCAAATACAGTACATTAGATTAAAGACGCTGGTTCCAACATGCTATACCAGTTGTAATGATCCAGGGCAGGACAATTCCACTCGTCAGCTCGCCATGGTGACTGAATATGTTATAAGTGTATCCAACCATACCTATCAATTAATGAAGTCGATAAAAAAATCTGACGAATTCCAAAATTTCGGCCCAAATTTGTTTAATTTAAGATTTGTCGATCAATACTTTTTCTCTCGAAAATGCAATATATGATGGTGTTGTCTACAAATTTGTTCAATAGAAGAATTTGTAAATTGTAGTTTCTTTGGTCTTCGGGTAGATGTGGAGGGAGAAAACGAGTACATCTCTGCTAATTACATAAAAAGTGTTTAAGTAGGTCAGGTTCATTCTCGATGTCAGATTTTCTTTTGCTAAGTGCATCCGTAGTCGAGAAGATAAAGAATACTAAAGATTCTGAGTTTGATCTCACCGCTGTGGGTTAGAATCCTTATGGGAGTTTGACTTGTAAGTGAAGAAGTTGTAACAAGATGGACCAAGTTGAGACAACTCACCAAGGGAGAATCAAGAATAAATAAATTTACAAATTTATTTACAACAAGATGAATATATATACAAATGAATACAAATGACAAAGTAGAAATCTCAACGTTTTAAATCATGTTTTAAATGAAGTTCACTACGTTAGATTAAACTGTTCGGTTTTAATCAGACTGAATATCTGATATCTTTATTTATGATATATGTATGCTATATCACACGTTACATTACCTCTCAAAGCTATATCTAGCTGAGTCCTTCCGGTACAGTTCCCGGCACTAATACTTCACTCCCGCGTTATATTGCAATCCCGTCCTTAGCGGTTGCTATTTGTCCCGGTACCACACATACTTCCGGTGACGAAATTCACACGCGACGCCCACTCGCACGATCCTTTCCGTTGATGGCCCAAGTCCCGGTATTACACATCCGGTAACGTTATCTGCGTAGCTATCTGCGTAACCAGGCCCTCTTGCCTAGCGTCTCCGTGGCTACCGTCTGGTCTGTCGCACAAATAGCGAATGCCGTCGTTCCCGCGTCCTATGACGGCGTTCCCAACCTACGACCCCGTAGACCACGCTCCCGACAATACGCTCTTCAAGCTCTGCGCTCTTCATGCTCTACACTCCTAGCGTATACGGCTACAAAATATATACACAGTCTTACAATGTTATCACAACATGTATTTTATAATAGCACTAAGGTATCACCATACCTTATAACTGATTGCAAAGCAATCTTTATTCAGAATGAATAAACCCGAATTCTTAACCTTCTTCGAATAGACATTATGCTAAACTTTAACAAAACGTGTAAACAATTACAGATGTAATTTATCGACAATGAAATCTCACATTTCTAGATGTAACGCAAAACTTACAACATAATAATTCAGACTGAATGAATAATTGGTTTTACATCCCGTTAACACATTGTAGGCTCTACTGGTACAGCGATCTCATAGTGATTGAATAATAATGAAAATATGAAAAACAACCTCAGAGAGATTTATACTGCACAATAACCGTTTATGCAATAACGTAATGACAGTTAGAAACCTCAGTAGAAAAGTACATACAATCTGAATCGCGTATTCCATTTACTATCTACAGAACAACTGGCATTATCAATAATGTAAATATATGCCCCAATAATCTTATCAGACAATAATTTGGTAAAATATTCTGACGTTTGAAAACGTACAAGAATTAAAGACAATGTCCTGCTAACTATCTATGGCTTTTACCGGCAGATATTTACTTCAGAACAATTTAAATATGACAATAATTTACAACAAATATCATAGGTTTCACTTACCCCTTGCCGTTATGGTACTGATCACTACTACTCTGGATAATGGCTTGCGATCCTGTGACAAGTTCTTACGATTTCGACCCCATATATACAGTCCCTACACGGATACCTGGTGAAACACGCCATCCATGCAAATGTCATGTTATTCGGACTGCTCGAACTGCACGTAGTGTCGTTCTAAGAATTCTGGTAGGCATACGATGACAATACCTAAGACCAATTTGACGACAATATCCACAGTAGGGGGCGGTCGAAGGTTGAGCTATGAGCAGAGCGAGTTGATACACTTTCAGTACTTTATTTTAAACGAAAAAGAAGGAGAAACGACTTTGATTTATATTTCTTTTTTTCCTTTCATATAAATATATGAATGAATTACATGAATGTCAAATAACTTTAAAAGATGCATACATAAGAAGGATATAAATATAAATGATAAATAAAATGTCCTAAAAATAATGTTGAGGTCTCGGGGAAGATGGATGCCTCTACGAGGACTTCACAGTCTGAGCACATATTTAATTCTTATGAAGATGTCTGCATATTTATCCGTCATTATGAAACAGAGCGAAATTATCGCTTTGTGATTCAAAATACCAGTATCGGGTTTCCAAAAGTCGAGTTTGAATTGATTAAGTTCAATTTTTTCTCCTCGACTTTAGTTTTCGCGACCACACCATACTTTAGCCGTTCTGCTGTCTTTCATGCACAGGGTGTAAAATAAACCTAAAAGGGCGAGCACAGTTCATGTTTGATTGCGCGGTATGTGCCGCCCCCGCCCCACCCCACCCTCCAACACCCCCACCCCGTAACCACCAAAATAATAATAATAAAACAAAACATTTTAAGTTCGACCCCCAGACAGATATGGCATGGAACGAAACTCGGAATGCTACTGTATCTAGTCTTAATCGGTGATCCAGTGCGAATCGACAATGGCTGGATCACCAACCGTCAAAAAGGCTAGACAAATGTGCAGCCGGACCGGGACTCAAACCTGGGACCTTTTTGTTCTTTCGACCTTCGGACTACCTTTCCGATACTCTAGCAACTGAACTAATTGGTCGGACATGGTCAGACTATCTACTGCATCAATCTGTCTGTTAGATATATCCGGGAGAAAGTATGTATACTTACTCCCGGATATATACATAAACCGTGATGCGTATACTTTATTTGTCAACTACAGTGCCGAGCTTCCTTACGGATCCATACCAATGTTTTAACATTATGTAATTACGAAAAAATGTATATAGATGATTTAAGCATTTTTTTCGAATATGCATTTTCTAACTGTGTTCAATTGATTCATAATTATTGTCTAAGTAATGGATAGAGTATGGTCTCACTGAGTTGGTTAATTTAAACATCGATGGGCATCTGTCAGAATCCTTCCTTTACAGGGATGTAAAGCCGTTGGGGCCCCTGTGCAGGGAGAGGAGAGACATACCATACGCATGTTAAAGACCTTCACAAAAAGCCTGCAGGTAAACCCATCCTCAGAAACGAAGCTGTCGTGATAATCAAGTGTGTACAAGGAAGAAAGAAAGAAAGAAAGAAAGAAAGAAAGAAAGAAAGAAAGAAAGAAAGAAAGAAAAAAAAAGAATCTGTACTAACATATTTTCTCACTAATTGTTTACAAACTGATATACGTCATAATGTGTGATGCTTTTTTTCCTTCTAAAACAGGGGCTGAAATTCGGCTACTTCACACAAAAAAATCACAATTGTGGCCAATTTTGTTCACAATTATTTTTTTTTTTTTTTTTTTATAAACAACATTTCCCCATCTAACTTTCAAAATATTGTTTGTTTTGGATACAAGCCCATACATTTACCTAATGTAAAAAAAACGACCCTGAATAGTGTCCTTTAATACAAGCCCATACATATACGTCATGTACAAACCTGACCCTAAATATTGTCCTTTAATACAAGCCCATACATATACGTCATGTACAAACCTGACCCTGGATATTGTCCTTTAATACAAGCCCATACAGTCATATACGTCATGTATAAACCTGAACCTGGATATCGTCCCATAATACAAGCCCATACAGTCATATACGTCATGTATAAACATGACCCTGGATATTGTCCTTTAATACAAGCCCATACATATACGTCATGTATAAACCTGACCCTGGATATTGTCCTTTAATACAAGCCCATACATATACGTCATGTATAAACCTGACCCTGATAAGTGTTCCTTAATACAAGCCCATACATATACCTAATGTAAAAAAAACGACCCTGGATATTGTCCCATAATACAAGCCCATACATATACGTTATGTACAAACCTGGCCCTGGATATTCTCCTTTAATACAGGCCCATACATATACGTCATGTACAAACCTGACCCTGGATATTGTCCCATAGTACAAACACATACATATACGTCATGTATAAACGTGACCCTGGATATTGTCCCATAATACAAGCCCATACATATACGTTATGTACAAACATGACCCTGGATATTGTCCTTTAATACAAGCCCATACAGTCATATACGTCATGTATAAACCTGACCCTGGATATTGTCGCATAATACAAGCCCATACAGTCATATACGGCAGGTATAAACATGACCCTGGATATTTCCCTTTAATACAAGCCCATACATATACGTTATGTACAAACCTGACCCTGGATATTGTCCTTTATTACAAGCCCATACAGTCATATACGTCATGTATAAACCTGACCCTTGATATTGTCCCATAATACAAGCCCATACAGTCATATACGTCATGTATAAACATGACCCTGGATATTGTCCTTTAATACAAGCCCATACATATACGTCATGTACAAACCTGACCCTAAATATTGTCCTTTAATACAAGCCCATACATATACGTCATGTACAAACCTGACCCTGGATATTGTCCTTAATACAAGCCCATACAGTCATATACGTCATGTATAAACCTGAACCTGGATATCGTCCCATAATACAAGCCCATACAGTCATATACGTCATGTATAAACATGACCCTGGATATTGTCCTTTAATACAAGCCCATACATATACGTCATGTATAAACCTGACCCTGATAAGTGTTCCTTAATACAAGCCCATACATATACCTAATGTAAAAAAAATGACCCTGGATATTGTCCCATAATACAAGCCCATACATATACGTTATGTACAAACCTGACCCTGGATATTGTCCTTTAATACAGGCCCATACATATACGTCATGTACAAACCTGACCCTGGATATTGTCCCATAGTACAAACACATACATATACGGCATGTATAAACGTGACCCTGGATATTGTCCCATAATACAAGCCCATACATATACGTTATGTACAAACATGACCCTGGATATTGTCCTTTAATACAAGCCCATACAGTCATATACGTCATGTATAAACCTGACCCTGGATATTGTCGCATAATACAAGCCCATACAGTCATATACGGCAGGTATAAACATGACCCTGGATATTGCCCTTTAATACAAGCCCATACATATACGTTATGTACAAACCTGACCCTGGATATTGTCCTTTATTACAAGCCCATACAGTCATATACGTCATGTATAAACCTGACCCTTGATATTGTCCCATAATACAAGCCCATACAGTCATATACGTCATGTATAAACATGACCCTGGATATTGTCCTTTAATACAAGCCCATACATATACGTCATGTATAAACCTGACCCTGGATATTGTCCCTTAATACAAGCCCATGCATAAACCTAATGTACAAACCTGACCCTGGATATTGTCCCTTAATACAAGCCCATACATATACCTAATGTACATACCTGATCCTGGATATTGTCCTTTAATAAATGCCCATACATATACCTAATGTACATACTTGACCCTGGATATTGTCCTTTAATACAATTCCATACATATACCTAATGTAAAAAAACGACCCTGAATATTGTCCTTTAATACAGGCCCATATATATACGTCATGTACAAACCTGAACCTGGATATTGTCCTTTAATACAGGCCCATATATATACGTTATGTACAAATATGACCCTGGAAATTGTCCTTTAATACAGGCCCATATATATATACGTTATGTACAAACCTGACCCTGGATATTGTCTCATAATACAAGCCCATACATATACGTCATGTACAAACCTGACCCTGGATATTGTCCCATAATACAAGCCCATACATATACGTCATGTACAAACCTGACCCTGGATATTGTCCCAAAATACAACCCCATATATATATCCAATGTAGAAACCTGACCCTGATTATTGTCCCGTAATACAAGCCCATACAAATACCTAATGTACATATCTGACCCTGGATATTGTCCTTTAATACAGGTCCATATATATCACTTATGTAGAAACCTGACCCTGGATATTGTCCCGTAATACAACCCCGTACATGTACCTAATGTACATACCTGACCTTGGATACTGTCCTTTAATACAAGCCCATACATATACCTAATGTACATATCTGACCCTGGATATTGTCCTTTAATACATGCCCATATAGATGACTTATGTAGAAACCTGACCCTGAAAAGTGTCCCTTAATACAAGCCCATACATATACCTTAAGCCGTGGTCCCAACCCGCCGTACTTGCAAGTGCGTGCTGTCTACTTGCAAAAACGTGGGCAAAATTTGGGGATCCGTACGTGGTGAGTACCGCCTCAGTACGGATTTGGGAGCACGCAGACACGCCGTAGCACTTTTAGTGCATGAGGAACTTTCGCTGCGTTCGGGATGCGGTCGGGCTACGGATTCACCCAAGTACGGGTGACGCGCATGTCTTCTACAGCCAATGAGCGCACAACGCACTGACTCCGTGAGTCTTTTAAATGTTGTCCACGGTCACTTGCTCTACGGACGGCGCACTTAGCACGTGCGTGCTGCGCACGTGATAAGTGCGTGGTCTGTGCTTACCCGGCACTTCCCCAAGTCTACTGTCCAATGAGCACGCAGAACTGACGTGGACCGTACCGAGTAAGCACGTGCTCCGCACTTACAACGCACGTTGTGCGCACTGATTTCTGCAGTATATATAAAAGCCGAGCCGACGGACGAGTGCCAACATTTCGTCTCCAAGATGACTTATAAGAGGACACAGAAGAAGGGGTCAGCTGCATCTGCAGCTCAAAAGGCAGCGGATACGGCCACAGAGGCCCAACAGAAACGGGCCGCGGAAGATGAGATGGCCAGAGAGGAAGTGGAAGAGGCGAGGAGGAACGAAGAAGAGTCAGATGGTGACGGCAGAGAGTCTGATCATGAGGAGGGTGCTGCTGGTGGATCGGAGAAGGCCAACTGCTCGTTCTCGGCGAAAAAGGAGGAGCGCCTGGTTGAGTTCTTCTCGGTGAATCAGGCCTTCTACGATAAGTCGCACCCAAACTACCAGAACAAGCAACAGAAGGATAAACTCCTGGACCAGCTGGCCAAGGAACTCAACACAACCAGTAAGTACCCTCATTTCCACGTGTTGCTGTGTACATTTTATTTCAGGAGAAACATGCGTGCTTTCATGTATAAGCTCTTTCATAAGCACAGTTGTCGAAGTAGGATTGTACCATATAATGACCCATGAATTATTTGCGCTATTGGTATTGTCAATAATTTGGTACTTTCTTTTTCTGTTCCACAGGAAAACAGATCCAGGGCTGGTTCAAAAACATGCGGACTTCAGTGGGAAAACTCTACAAGACCAAGTCAGGCCAGGCCACCCAACCTGTCACAGCAAGGAAGTAATGGCAACTCCAGAATTTCGCCTTCCTGAAGGCCTACATTGTCCCACGCACCTATACTGTAGAGACCACACCGGTAAAGATTTTCTACACAGTTATTACATGGATAGACATTTCTAGTTTTTAAACATGACAACAATACAATACACAATTGTACATTTTACATGTAATATATTATAGTACAAACATGTAATCATTAATTTTTAAATTTCAGAACATGTAAATTGAAGAAAGGAAAATCATTAATGTGTAAAACTTATTTTCACTTTCAGCTGGAGGAGACGGGAGAGCAAAGCGAGGATGAGGAGTTACTACACTCGATCCCAACCAGGCCAGCATCTCCATCTCCCTCCACCTCCGCGGCCACCCGCAATACCAAGCCTCCGGCCAGCAAGAAGTCGAAGATCGACGACCTTCTTATGAAGTTTTTGGACAGGCCCAGGCCCGAGGAGGTCCTGAGTAAACAGGTATTTAATGTTAATACTATTGGTGTGAAATGCACATTGCATATTGTATGTTTGCAATTGTACTTTGCTATATTTATATTGCACAGTGTTCTACTTTACTTCACAGTGAATGACATGTACTGTTTATAGATTTGATGTGTATAATGTTTTTAACAGAAGTAACACATTGGTGTTTATATTATATACTTACCTTTACGTACCTGTGTGTTTGCAGTTGGAGACAATTGTTGCTGCCCCTGGCCCTGCACCCCCACAACCAGACGAACGCACAGCATTTAGCCAGTGGATCGCGGCCAGGATGTCAGGGATCCCCCACGATAGGTGGGACGACTTCCAGTTGGCTGCTATGCGCCTGATGCAGGACTACAGCAGGCCCCGACCCAACCCTGACACATCTCCATCTCCAACTGCACAGCCCAGGCCAATGCCACCAGTCCAGCAGCATTGGCCGCACTTCCCGCAGCAGCAACAGCAGCGGGGTCAGATGCAGACATGGCAGCAACAGTGTCCACAGCAGCCGTCGCAACAGGTGTTGCAGCAGCCCAGCTCCTCCTTTCAGTCACAGACTCCCGAGGTAAATACACTTGTCAATTGCTTAGCTTAGATCTGGCAATAATTTGTATTAACTTAGCATACAATTATAATTACTTATAATGTTCCTTCTTTCCTTTTGTGCTCCAGCTTGGTGCAACTCGGTCGCAGTCTGTCCCTCCCCTCCTGTATTCATCAATCAATGGCAGTGGTCTTACAGATTTGTTTATGAACCAGTTGACCCAAGGTATCCCCTCGGGTAACACCAGCCAAGTAGCAGCATCGCAGGCAGCCAGTCCTTCGGGTACACAGGAGGACTCAGGGGACAACTGAGACAGCTCCCCCACCAACTAGTGTGTTTTGTGGACTTAAACTGACTCCTGCCAGTGTGGACTAGGGATTTTCTTTGGACTACTATCCAGGGTGGACTAGGGGACTAGGGGTTTTGTGGACTACAGTGTCAACTTTTTTTCGTTGCTCATGTTGGAATGTTTTTTTCTTATGCTATTATTACTTATTAGTTGTATTATTGAGTAAAATAAAGAACTGGTTTGCCTTAAAAGTGCTTGTCTTCCTTGATTTATACTTTGAACAAATGTCAAAGCTCAAGATTATATGGTGCATGGGGCAAAATGATAACAAAAACCTCCCCCCAACCAGCCCCAAAAAACAAATCCGTAATTTTTGCAAACGGTAAATTTATTATAACCATTTGTTAAAAATGACTGGGTTGTTTTTTTTGGGGGGTGGGGGGGGGGGGGGGGGGCTTTGAAAGTAAGAAGTGAGACCGGAACCATTCTGGTATATAATATTAAAGTTAAGGTTGATTTTAAATAAGAACAAAAAAAACATTTTATTATATGTTTGACACAATAAACTTCTACATGTTTATTCACACATGAATACATAAAATTAAATCATGAGTTCATGAAATAACCCCAGAGTTCATTAAAATCATGAGTGTCTGTAGAGTTCATAGAATGTCTGCAGAGTTCATAAAATTAAATCATGAGTATCATGAGTTCATGTGTTCAAACAACCCGATCTTGCCATGGTAGGCGGCCAAGTGGGGAACTGTAATAGTCCGCCAAATAGTTTCTCAGGGTTTTCCCTTCCCTTGAGTCCCGTTGGCCGACCATCTGGTTGGGTTCGGTCATCTGCACATCCTCCCTCCAGGCCCCAAGGACCACGTTCCCATCCTCATCCTCACGGTCCACATTAAGGTCCTGTAGTCTGGGCCGGCGCTTTCGCAGCCAATTGTGAAGGGTGAGGCAGCCCAACACAACGCGAATCACATTGCCAGGCTCCAACTGCAGGGTGGTGAGTAGGCACCGCCACCGGAGAGCCAATATCCCAAAACCGTTCTCCAAAACACGACGGGCCCGAGAGGTCCGATAGTTCATCACCCTCTCTTTGTGGGTCATGGCACGGCGACTGTATGGCTTCATGAGCCACTTTCGCAGGGGAAAGGCATCGTCGCCCACGATGAAGAAGGCAAAGTCCCGGTCGTCGCCTGGAAGTGGATCCGGTGCTGGGAATCCAATGGTGTTGTCCTCCAGTGCTCCCCGGAGGGTAGACTGGTTGAACACGCCTGCGTCTGAGGAGGAGCCGTTGGCCCCCACCTTGCACCACAAGAAGGAATAGTTAGCATCCACGATGGCCAGGAGCACCACAGAAAAGAAGCCCTTATAATTGTAATAGAGCGATCCACTTTTCTTGGGCTTCTTGATGGCGATGTGTTTCCCGTCGATCGCCCCACAACAGTGGTGAAAGTTCCATCGCGTTCCAAACTGGCGGGCGACGGCTTTCCACTCGTCCTGTGTGGAGGGCATGGTGAACATCTCCTCCTTATATTCCTCGTAGATGGCGGTGCAGACCTCCGGCACGAACTTGGATATGCTGTTGTGTGCCACCCGGAAGTCGTAGGCAAGGGACCTGTAGCTGTTCCCCGTCGCCAAGAAGCGAAGGGTGATGGCCAGCTTCAGGCCAGGCTCCAGAGGGCGGCGACTCCTGAAACATAGAATGTATAGCATTAATATATAGCAAGGTCATGGCTGTTGTTATGATTTTACCATAACCAATACCTTAACCATTCCTTTTCCTTAAGGGGGCTCAAATTGGCACGGTATACTACTATTGACGTCCAATGCAATAATGTGCCATATCTCAGAAATACCAAGATAGAGACATTAATATTAATGGATTAATAGAATGTATTCGTGAAATGATAAGACAACATTTTTAAGCAAATACAAAAAGCAAAACCAAGCATTTGTTATGGCAGAAATGAAGACACATACCTTGGGCCCTTGGTGATTCGAGGGGTCACTCGGAGCAGGAGCTCGGCGAAGATCTTGGGGTCCATTCGGATGTATCCGACATAGTCCCCCCTCGATTCACGCTCTAGCTCTTGGAACAACGTTTCGTACTGCCCGAAAAGCCTCCTCCTCTCGATCCATGGACGAACCCACCATCTCCTGCGTCGGCGTCCCTGTTGCCTCTCCCTCTCCCGTATCAAGGCAAGTAATACCACGTCGTGCTCGTGCGCTGCCACTTGAAGCTGCTCTTGCAGCATCAGAACCCGGAGTCTCTGCGGTGGAATGGGCAGCATCTTGAGGCAGCAGCAGCTGGGACTTCTGGAGAACCTCGGAATGTCGTTCTATATATCCCCCCCCCCCCCCCCCCGACATTGGGCGGAAAACTCACGTTCGTCGCACTTCCACGCACTTACAACATGCGAGTGAGTAAGGACACAGTACGTGAACAGCACGTGTAAGTACGGCCTCCGTACGATAACGTGGCAATCGCACGGAGATCGTACGTTGTAAGCAAGTTGTAAGCACGTACAACTCACTTACCATGTGTGCAACGTACGATGCACGCAACCGCTCACGGCCAGGCGTGGCGTGCGGGCCACGTACTTACACCTTGCGCAACCGTGCGAGTGACGTGCGATGACGTACTCTCTCCCTGCTCTTGCCACTCCCTCCCCACGTTTTCAGAAAAACGTGGCGGCCGTGGCCTCCCCAAAAAACGTACGGACTAAAAACACGCACGGTGGGTTGTGACCGGGCCTTAATGTAAAAAAAACGACCCTGATTATTGTCCTTTAATACAGGCCCATATATATATGTCATGTACAAACTTGACCCTGGATATTGTCCCATAATACAAGCCCATACATATACGTCATGTACAAACCTGACCCTGGATATTGTCCCATAGTACAAACACATACATATACGTCATGTATAAACGTGACCCTGGATATTGTCCCATAATACAAGCCCATACATATACGTTATGTACAAACCTGACCCTGGATATTGTCCTTTAATACAAGCCCATACATATACGTCATGTACAAACCTGACCCTTGATATTTTCCTTTAATACAATCCCATACAGTCATATACGTCATGTATAAACCTGACCCTGGATATTGTCCCATAATACAAGCCCATACAGTCATATACGTCATGTATAAACATGACCCTGGATATTGTCCTTTAATACAAGCCCATACATATACGTCATGTATAAACCTGACCCTGGATATTGTCCTTAAATACAAGCCCATAAATATACGTCATGTATAAACCTGACCCTGGATATTGTCCCATAATACAAGCCCATACATATACCTAATGTACATATCTGACCCTGGATATTGTCCTTTAATACATGCCCATATAGATGACTTATGTAGAAACCTGACCCTGAAAAGTGTCCCTTAATACAAGCCCATACATATACCTAATGTATAAAAAACGACCCTGATTATTGTCCTTTAATACAGGCCCATATATATATGTCATGTACAAACTTGACCCTGGATATTGTCCCATAATACAAGCCCATACATATACGTCATGTACAAACCTGACCCTGGATATTGTCCCATAGTACAAACACATACATATACGTCATGTATAAACGTGACCCTGGATATTGTCCCATAATACAAGCCCATACATATACGTTATGTACAAACCTGACCCTGGATATTGTCCTTTAATACAAGCCCATACATATACGTCATGTACAAACCTGACCCTGGATATTGTCCTTTAATACAAGCCCATACATATACGTCATGTATAAACCTGACCCTGGATATTGTCCTTAAATACAAGCCCATAAATATACGTCATGTATAAACCTGACCCTAGATATTGTCCCATAATACAAGCCCATACATATACGTCATGTATAAACCTGACCCTGGATATTGTCCCATAATACAAGCCCATACATATACGTTATGTACTAACCTGACCCTGGATATTGTCCTTTAATACAGGCCCATACATATACGTCATGTACAAACCTGACCCTGGATATTGTCCCATAATACAAACACATACATATACGTCATGTATAAACGTGACCCTGGATATCGTCCCATAATACAAGCCCATACATATACGTTATGTACAAACCTGACCCTGGATATTGTCCTTTAATACAAGCCCATACATATACCTACTGTACAAACTTGACCCTGGATATTGTCCTTTAATACAGGCCCATACATATACGTTATGTACAAACCTGACCCTGGATATTGTCCCATAATACAAGCCCATACATATACGTTATGTACAAATATGACACTGGATAGTGTCCATTAATACGGGCCCATATATATAAGTTATGTACAAACCTGACCCTGGATATTGTCCCTTAATACAAGCCCATACATATACCTAATGTACATACCTGACCCTGGATATTGTCCCTTAATACAAGCCCATACATATACCTAATGTACATACCTGACCCTGGATATTGTCCTTTAATAAATGCCCATACATATACCTAATGTACATACTTGACCCTGGATATTGTCCCTTAATACAATCCCATACATATACCTAATGTAAAAAAACGACCCTGAATATTGTCCTTTAATACAGGCCCATATATATACGTCATGTACAAACCTGACCCTCGATATTGTCCTTTAATACAGCCCATATATATACGTTATGTACAAATATGACCCTGGACATTGTCCTTTAATACAGGCCCATATATATATGTAAGGTACAAACCTGACCCTGGATTTTGTCTCATAATACAAGCCCATACATATACGTTATGTACAAACCTGACCCTGGATATTGTCTCATAATACAAGCCCATACATATACGTCATGTACAAACCTGACCCTGGATATTGTCCCATAATACAAGCCCATACATATACGTCATGTACAAACCTGACCCTGGATATTGTCCCAAAATACAACCCCATACATATATCTAATGTAGAAACCTGACCCTGATTATTGTCCCGTAATACAAGCCCATACAAATACCTAACGTACATATCTGACCCTGGATATTGTCCTTTAATACAGGCCCATATATATGACTTATGTAGAAACCTGACCCTGGATATTGTCCCTTAATACAAGCCCATACATATACCTAATGTAAAAAACTGACCCTGAATAGTGTCCTTTAATACAGGCCCATATATATCCGTTATGTACAAACCTGACCCTGGATATTGTCCCATCATACAAGCCCATACATATACGTTATGTGCAAACCTGACCCCGGATATTGTCCAGAAGTACAACCCATGCATATATCTAATGTAGAAATCTGATTCTAATACACGCCCATATAAATACCTAACGTACATATCTGACCCTGGATATTGTCCTTTAATACAGGTCCATATATATCACTTATGTAGAAACCTGACCCTGGATATTGTCCCGTAACACAACCCCGTACATGTACCTAATGTACATACCTGACCTTGGATACTGTTCTTTATTACAAGCCCATACATATACCTAATGTACATATCTGACCCTGGATATAGTTCTTTAATACAGGCCCATATAGATGACTTATGTAGAAACCTGACCCTGAATAGTGTCCCTTAATACAAGCCCATACATATACCTAATGTAAAAAAAACGACCCTGATTATTGTCCTTTAATACAGGCCCATACATATACGTCATGTATAAACCTGACCCTGGATATTGTCCTTAAATACAAGCCCATAAATATACGTCATGTATAAACCTGACCCTGGATATTGTCCCATAATACAAGCCCATACATATACGTTATGTGCAAACCTGACCCTGGATATTATCCCGAAGTACAACCAATACATATATCTAATGTAGAAACCTGATTCTAATACACACCCATACACATATTGTCCTGTGATATAGGCCCATATAAACGAATTATGTATAAATCTGACCCTGGATATTGTCTCTTAATAAAAGCCCATACATATATCTAATGTACAAGCCTGACCCTGAATAGTGTCCTTTAATACAGGCCCATATATATATACGTTATGTACAAACCTGACCCTGGAGATTTTCCTATACATATTACTTATGTACAAACCTGACGCAGGATATTGTCCCGTAATACAACCCCATACATATATCTTACCCTGACTAGTGTTCCTCAATACAAGCCCTTGCATATACCTAATGTACAAACCTGACCCTGGATGTTGTCCTTTAATACAGGCCCATATGTATTACTTATGTATAAACCTGACCCTGGATATTGTCTCTTAATACAAGCCCATGCATGTACCAAACGTTCAAACCTGACCCTGGATATTGTCCTTTAAAACAGGCCCATATATACGACTTATGTATAAACCTGACCCTGGATATTGTCTCTTGATTAAAGGCCATACATATTACTTATGTACAAACCTGATCCGGACTAATGTCCCGTAATACAAGGCCATACATATACCTAATGTACAAATATTGTCCTTTAATACAAGCCCATATATATACTTTATATACTTTATGTGCACACCTGACCCTAGATATTCTCCTGTAATCTATGCCCATATATATACCTTATGTACAAACCTGACCCTGACTAATGTCCCGTAATACAAGGCCATACATATTCCTAATGTACAAATATTGTCCTTTAATACAAGCCCATATATATACATACTTTATGTGCACACCTGACCCTAGATATTCTCCTTTAATATAGGCCCATATATATTCCTTGTGTACAAACCTGACCCTGACTAATGTCCCGTAATACCAGGCCATACATATTCCTTATGTACAAATATTGTCCTTTAATACAAGCCCATATATATACTTTATGTGCACACCTGACCCTAGATATTCTCCTTTAATATAGGCCCATATATATAAATTATGTACAAACCTGACCCTGACTAATGTCCCGTAATACAAGGCCATACATATTCCTAATGTACAAATATTGTCCTTTAATTTAAGCCCATATATATACTTTATGTGCACACCTGACCCTAGATATTCTCCTTTAATATAGGCCCATATATATACCTTATGTACAAACCTGACTCTAACTATTGTTACATAATAGAAGTCCATACATATACATAATGTACACACCTGACCCTAGATATTGTCCTTAATACATGCCCATATATATACCTTATGTACAAACCTGACTCTAACTATTGTCACATAATACGAGCCCATCATGTACACACCTGGCCCTAGATATTGTCCTTAATACATGCCCATATATATACCTTATGTACAAACCTGACTCTAACTATTGTCACATAATACGAGCCCATCATGTACACACCTGGCCCTAGATATTCTCCTTTAATACAGGCCCATATATACCTTTAGGCTTATGTACCTTATGTACAAACCTGACTCTAACTATTGTCACATAATACGAGCCCATGTACACACCTGGCCCTAGATATTCTCCTTTAATACAGGCCCATATATATACCTTATGTACCTTATGTACAAACCTGACTCTAACTATTGTCACATAATACAAGCCCATGCATATACATAAATGTACACATCTGACCTTTAAAACAGGCCCATACATATATATCTAATGTAGAACTCTGACTATGTTCCCGTAATAAACGCCCATACATGAATCTGTTTACAATACATTCCACATTTTATAATATTGTCATAATAGCACTGTTGGAAGGCTTCTTCACATAAATGGCATAACTTTGTTTCAATACAAATATAACAAAACAAATGCAACGCATTTTGCTTCTTTCACGCCCCGTCAAAGGATCTAGATGGTAAATCCTCATCGATCAACCTACGCCGCTCAGTACTGGTATACTTTGATTTTTCGTTTAAAATAAAGTTCTCTAAGTGTATCAACTCGCTATACGCATGGCTCCGCCTTCAGTCAATACAGCTCCGCCCCTACTGTGGATATTGTCGTCAAATTGGCCTGCGGTATTGTCATCGTATGTCTACCTAAGAATTCTATACATTTATTAGGCCCGCACTGGTAAATACTGGCAAATTTACTCATAATACACAGCTTTTAAAATCATAACTTTCTTAATAGTTGATGGATTTTGATGAAATAAACGCCAAAACAACTTATTCTTTATCAATAGAATGAATCTAGTAAAATATCATTTATTAGATATAGGCATCGATTAAAAGTGATGCGCTTGGCAAAATCTACCAAAATTCCTATTCAAAATCAGGGAAAATGAGGCCCCGACAAACATAGTTAAAAACTCTAAATAAATATGCACTCATTTTGTTACAGAAGTGTCGAATCTTAACAGATGACAGAGGTACCATATATACAATACTGGTTCTACCAATGATTACGCTACCCCCACCTCCCCCCACCACCCACCCCCGCCCCCACACACACACAAAATAGCCAGGCTGGGGAGTCTTCACAATTTCAGGAAAAAAGCCCTGGGTGGTAGCCTCAACCACTAAAAACTGAATGTCATTTATAGCTTAAAATGTGCTGAAAAATTATGTTAAACACCAAATAAACTTTTAGTACAAACATGTTTCTGTCATGTAGCTTTAAGCGTGTATGAAGCTGCATGTAATTGTTACTCCTACTAACAAATAGATTTGAGGACATCAATTTACAGGACATGAATTTACATAAGTTTTCATTGAACGCTTGTTTTCAAATCCTGCACATGTTAGTATATTCGACATATTGTTCATCACATTTCTTGAATACATATTGTTTAAACCAGATTTGTAGGCAGGTTCCCAGATTCCAACGTATCCTTCCTGTCTCTCTGGGGCAGCTCTTCATAACATTGGTGTTGATGAGACATTAAACAACATTCAATTCATCAACTGATATTAGCAAATATAGAGGATATTTGTTTGTTTTGAGTGAATATAGGATTTATTTTCATCGAGAAGTGAAAAAAACTATATTTTCACGAGTGCTTTAGCACGTGTTAAAATATTTCAATTTTCTCACTTCGAGATGAAAATAAATCCTATATACACGACAAACCAACAAATATTCAATTTATCACATAACGTTCCTTGTTAGCAGTGTCGAACACCCATTTAATATTATAGGTTATTGAATTTGTATGGCTAAATATTACTTGGAACGAGTTGTTTTGGCAAAGGACGACGATCTTATATGTATACTTTCATATTGTTTTCGATCAATGTTAATTGTATGACTATTACTTTTCATTATATTTGTGTGTGTTTTTTATAGCTTTCGATGGAATTCCTATAATGTCATTCAGTTTCATTTTGTGTGGGTGATTATTTTGCGTGAAAACGACGTCGCCGTCGGATGACGTCATTAAAAACGTCAAGCAATTTTCTCAACGTTTGTTTGCCATTAGATAACGTTAAAAATAGTGGGTAATTGACCATTTCAATTATTTGATCAATTTCTGCCACAAAAGGTTGAACAAAAACACGTCGTTTTTTTGTTGACACTATAGGCAGGATTCCGTTGAAAGTAGATCCTTATTTGTATTTCACGGCTCTTAGCAAGCGCGAGAAAACGTTCCAGTGCAATATCAATATGTGCAATATCGTAGATTATTGTATACTTTCATATTGTCCCGTTTAGTTTGTATTGAGCTAAGTGTGCAATATTCTACGATATTGCACACATTGATATTGCACCGGAACATTTTCTCGTGCTTGCTAAGAGCCGCGAAATAGAAATAAGGAACTACTTTCAAATAAAATAACGGAATTCTTCCTATAGTGTCTACAAAGAATACATGTTTTTTTTTCAACCTTGTATGGCAGAAATTGTTAAAATAATTGAAATGGTCACTTACCCACTGTTTTAAACGTTATCGAATGGTAAACAAACTTAAGAAATATAATGATGTCATCCGACGTCGACGTCGTTTTCGCGCAAAATAATCATCCACACAAAATGAAACTGAATGACACGATAGGAATTCCATCAAAAGCTATAAAAATAACACGAATACAATGAAAAGTAATAGTCATACAATTAACATTGATCGAAAACAATATGAAAGTATACAATAAAAAGGTTATTGAATTTTAATAAATAAAATAGTTTCAGTTAATAAACTTGCGTAGTGTTACATGATTAACTCAACCAATCAATCAAAATCGTTCCAGGTTGTATTACACGTGTGTCATACAATAGATTATTGCAAGCTCGTCGTCCTTTGCCAAAACAACTCGTTCCAAGTAATACAAATTCAATAACCTATAATATTGCACACTTAGCTCAATGCAAACTAAACGGGACAATATGAAAGTATACAATAATCTAATTCACCCAGATCTGAGTCATAACCTTATTATTTGTGACAGCTTATAAAAATAATGCACGTTATACAAAACATTGTTGTTGGTTTGTTAAAAAGTTGGCGCAAACTGCTATTTTGTAAAGAGGTAAAACACGAACTCTTTCATACGCAACGTTATGTGTAAGACGCGACGTTACGACGTCACATATTTTATGACGTTTTGGCGCTAAAGTGTGTCGGACGTCGTGGCGGTTCTATGTCCATCTGAATAATTTTTTACTAATTTGATTGCAATGTTATGTGATAAAAAGGATCTTAAACTCGTTCCCATTCCATATAAGATTTATATGAAACTCGTTATGAATTATTTTTAATTTTAACTCGCCAAAAGGCTCGTTATGAATTATTTTTAATTTTAACTCGCCAAAAGGATCGTTAAAATAATTCATAACTCGTTTCATAAATCTTATATGAAATGGGAACTCGTTTAAGACTCGTACCGCCTCTTAATCCTTTTTCTACGAGCAAATATTGATCAATATCAGTTATTAAATCAAGTTGGATACCAGTCATCTTGAGGCATGCATCCCAGGCTAAACCAGGACTACTGAAGTAATGGCAATGATCTAATTTATAATACTCGATACACATTTTTCTAAAGTTTTCAAAAACATCTGCAAGCAGCAACACATCAGTCTTAAGATAAAGATCATGATATTCTCCCATATTTTTAATCTTAAATGTTTTCCATATTTGTTTAGCGTGTTCATAATCTACATCTGAAATATGCTCGTCTTTTAATTGAGAATAAAAGCTATCTTTGCCAGGTAACTTAGTATCCTCAAAGCGTTTAAAACTGTTCATATAATCATAAGGATAAACGCCTTTTCCTTTTAGCAAGTCTAACTTTTTACCGCTATATTCTTGAGATATGTATTGAAACGATGGAACGTTTTTTACTAGATTATCTAATGATTGAGACGTAAACTGAAAACTATCAATAAATACTAAACTTTTTCCAAGCATAAAAGCCATATACTTTTCCATGTTATTTGGTATAACATTTATGTTTTGCTTAAACTTTCCGATGTGCTGCATTATGAAGTGAGAGTCATATCCTCTCAAGTTATGAAACACAACAGGTATTTTTCTAGTCAACCTGAAACTAATATTACATATGTCATGAGCGCTTCCCCTATACTTCCCAGTTATGTGGCAATGGTCCCTGACTTTTATGATGGAGTTTTTGTATGCCACTCTATAACCCGCGTCGCCTTTTTTGAGAGTTATTGCAAAACCATTACCACAAATATGACATGATTTAGATTTTTTGAATCTAGCTTCTTCGTCCTGTGACATTACTAGATCTTTTTTAACGTTTGCATTAGTTTTCTTGCACCACTTTCTTCTTCTATCATTTTTTCCAAAAACAGGTAAACAGCATTTAGACCTCTATACGTTACAACTGGTTTTGAATATTGATCATCATAGCAACAAACAACTTTATACCCGTAACTGCAATCAGTATGCTTTTGATATGCTTCCGTATGTGATTTTTTAGGATTGTTTGATGCTGAAGAAATACTTTCAGTTACTGCCTCAAAATCAGCATATATAACAAACGGAACCATTAGCTGTCTGTCATAGTTTTTAAACTTAACTTTTTCATCTTTGTTTGGCATCTCTACTGCTTGCTTACCATTAAGTGAAAGACAAACAGGTTTATGTTTTTCCAGAACTCTTTCTAATTTAAAGCACTGCAAGCATGTTTTACAAAACCATTTTTTATTCGAATGTAATGTTTGATTAAACATTAACCTGTTAAAATCTTTTATCCACACATAATGATCTTTTTCTTCCTCGATGATTAAAAGCTTATCACATGTTTTTTCTGCTTTATTTTTTGATATGTACAAAGGGTATACTTGATTATCTTCATACCCAAATATGTTAAAACAAATGTTGTTTTGTTTTTCTATTTTTGGGATTTGTTTGATAGTAACAGGAAATGTAATTCCCATATAATCAAGATCATCAATATGATTTTTGTACTTTGTTATTCTTTGTGGTTTATCATTGGCAGGAAACTCATAAGCCAAATGACTACATCTAAAACATTCGTTATCTTTTTCATTTTTTATATTTATTAAACCTTTTTTGTGATGTTGCAGTTCTTTTGGTAATGCTAAATACGAGCTACCTCGCAAAGGCTTATACTTTACTCGATTTATGTAGTGCGCATCAACTGTTGAAACTTTCCAACCACTTCCGTCAGAAATCCACATACCAATGCTATCCCTTATTTGCACAGATGCTTTAATTAGCGCATCAATAATTTGAGTTTTGTTTATGATTAATTCTGCTTTGGAAGGAAAATAAGCTATTTTATAAGTGGTTGCTATTTCACCTTTTGCATCATGTGTTGGTTTGTCTAAAGTAAGTTTTAAAACAACATTCATTTTAAGACCGTTTGTTTGCTCCAATTCCTTTTCAAGGACATTTACAACAAATGGTTTTTGTGTGAAAAAGTTGTAAAAGTGGATCTTTTTTAAATAAAATAACAATTTGAAAAACTTTCATATATTGCTTTGGTGATGTTTCTTTTTCCACGACTTTACTAGATTTTGTAATTTTCACAATATCTTTTTTTGTTTTCAAAACTTTGCTATATTCTTTTGGCAGTAATTTTACATCTTTTATAAGTTTTTTAGCTATTTCCCTAATTTCCTTTTTTTCAATTTTTCTGGTGATTTTATAAGTTTTCTAGCCACTTTCAAATCTATTTTAACCATTATATAATATTACATGAGATTTTTTTTTTAAGTCTATATATTTAATTTATTTAATCATCCGTTCATAATAATTTTAATTCCTTTGTCTAACAAAATGCTGTAGTAAGCAATAAATAAAAGGGCTGGTAACTGGTTGCCTCTGAAATTTGTTTTTTACAAAAAGCATGCAGCTTGTTTGTATCTCCTTTTTTTATTTTCCATGACAGTTTTAGTTGTTTTACCATTGTTATGATTCTTTCTGTCAAATCTTGAAAGTTTGAAAAAATTATTAACTCTTTTTCAAGTTTATTCATATCTTCAAAATCAACCGTTTGGGCATATGCCATTTGATCTTCCTTAAAGTTTTTGATTTTCTTTTCTACTTGTTCCATGATAATATTACATAAGATATTATTTTTTAAGCCTATATTTAAATATATAATGCTATATTATAATATAATGAATTGCAAATATTGTGAAAGAGTTTTAGATATTATTGATCCTCCTGGGGTGTGCACAGATTGCATCTTATTTTACACAACTAACAAAAAGAAGCTTTGTAAATATTGCACCAGAGCGAAACTGTGTTACAAGTGTACATACGCATGTGTGAATTGCAACGATACTTGTGAAGTTTTCGATAATGAGCGTGTTTGCCTTAATTGTGGCACTCACAATGGTTATAATCTTATTACAGGTTACAACCACAGCCAAAAGAAAACTATTTACCACAGAAAGTATCATTTAGATAAATACTTGGTAGAATATGATTTGTCTTCTAAAAATAGACAAAGATTTGAAGATTTGTTTTACAAAATTGTAAAGATTTTGGATGAGCTAGAAGGTCGAAAAAGATCAATTAAATTTGAATACATTTTTCAGAAAATATTTAAAATATTAAAAAAAAACGATTAAAACAAAATCAACCAGAGAAAAGTACGATAGGATAAGGAAACAAGTCATAAAAGAATTACGACTGAATGCCATGACCGTTTAACCTGAATCTCTTCATATACATTTCCAGAGTTTCTGTAAAGTTATCATTCTTTTGAATCTCTAATATTTTATTAAAGACAATCCTAATTATCTCTTCATCATTTTCTAGTCCTGTTGTTGTTTGGACATATGATAGAAGTTGTTTAAAACTCCTATGATGTGTTTTTAACAAAGTCTTTTTTTCTGCTATTCTTGTTTTACTTGCTAAAACTGCAACTATTGGAGGAACTGCGCCAACTACAGCTATAAAAACAGGAATTGCTGGAACTAATGCTAGGACAGCATCACAACCAATTATTCCACTGGTAATCTGTAATGTTGTGTTTATAATACCGCACAATTTATAACTGCGTCTGTATGCAGCTACAAGTCGCGTCAAGTGATCAATTAATTCTTCTTTGGTTTTCATGTATAATAATAGTTAGACAATAATTTAATTGAGATATTTAGAAAATAGTTGTTCGTGTTCTTTGGGTGATATTTTACCTATTTTTAATAATTCATCGATTATGCTAATACCTTTATTTATTAGCTGTGGACTATTATTTCCTGATTCGATACTTCCACATACCAACTCCAGATCATTAAGTAAATCATCAGGACTATTGTAATATTCAACATCAGCACAACCTCCTAAAATCTTCTTGAACTTTGAAGAACCTCTATGAATTGGTAAATCAGATAATTCTGTTAGTTTCTTGAAAACATTCTGAGACAGCTTTGAATAAGTTTTTCCATTGTTGTAACGCTTTGTTATCAAGTCTATAAAATCATCATCTACTTTTAGGTCTAACACAACTGCTTCTCCTTGTTTGGCAATACGTTTGTGATGACCAACAAGATTAGGTAAATCAATTTGTAACATTCCATAGTGACCATCTTTGTCAACTTTGTAGGAATGGAATTTTTATTTTGTTGCATCCCTTAACCAGTCTTTTGTGCAGTTTCGCTAGCTGCTCGAATTCGCTCAGGCAACCTTTCTATATAAAAAATCAGTGCATTTTCTTCACCAGTCAGATCTTGATGTTCTTTCATATGCAGAATTTTAGTTTGTTTGAGGTGATTGGGGTCACCGAGTAATTTTGAATATTTAAGTTTAGTCACACTGGTTGTCGCCTTCTCCCACCCCTCTTTTAATTTTTTTTCGCTGAGGTTGTCTATTTTTGTTTCTAGGCCTCTTATCTTGGGAAGCAATTTATTATGTATCTCTTCAGCCCTTTTAATATATTCATCATAATAAGCACTCCCGTCAGTAATACCTGATATTTTAGTTGGCATTGGTAAGCCATACTTATCAATTACGTCTTTATCCATACCAGCATCCATGTCAATATCATACACCGGTTTGGGTTCCTTAGGCCTCGCGGCAGGTTCTTCGCCCCATTCTTCTTCTTCTATTTCTCTTATTATTTCTTCGTCCCCGGAATCAATTGATATACGTTTTCGTTTGATTTTTTCATATAATTCTTCCGTGGGTTTTGACCTAGGCTCTCTTTCCGGAGTTTTTCTTAATTTTGGTCCAGACTTTATTGCCTGCTCTAGTTCCTCTTGGTAACTAGTCAGCGATGCTTGGTGTTTAGGATATGCGGTTTTCTTGGCAGCTGGTTTTTTAACGTGTGGCGTTGGTGGCGGCGGTGGTGGAGGCAGCGGCGGTGGTGGTGCTATAGCTCCACGATCAGGCGGGGCAAGTAATTGCGGACGTATTGCCTCAGGAAGAAGAGCCAACTGTTGACGTATTTTCCGGAAGGGTCATCAAATGTTCAGCTAACCGTCTTGTTTGCTCTGTTATTTCGCTAGTTACAGGTTTAAATATTTCTGCGTACAAATCACGACTAGCTCCTTTTTCTAACCTTTTTTGAGTAACTTTATTCTCGTATTCTTTAACAAGCTCACTCAATTTTCGCTTTTTATCTGCTAATTCTTTCCATTTTAACAAAGACATGTATACTATAAGGTTAGATTAAAATAAGATAAATTAAGATAAGTTATGATAAGTTAAGACAAGTATTATCTAAGTATTATTATAATGGAAATTCCAAACTATGATATGAAAACAGAAAACGGTAATTTTAAACAGATATGGAACTTTATGCCAGACTGTTGTTTTAGAATGTTAATTTGTGGTAATTCTGGTTCTGGCAAGACAAACACATTAGTTCACATGTTGCTGAAACCTTTGGTTTACTACGACAAGATTTACTTGTTTGCTAAAAACTTGGAGCAGTCTAAGTATCAGGTTTTGTCACAAAAACTTGAAAAGATAGCAAAAAAGAATAAAATCCCAGTTGAAGACATATTAGAATGCTCAAATGATGAAGTTATCCCTGTGAATGATTTGGATTCTGATACTCAAAAGATAGCTATTTTTGATGATTATGTTTGTTACCGCAATCAAAACGATATTATTGATTATTTCATCCAGGGAAGACACAAAACCTGTTGCGTGATTTATTTATCCCAATCTTATTACAAAACCCCTAAAGACATTCGGCTGAATTGCTCTCATTACATCTTCTTTGCAACTCCGGTTAATCGTGAGCTTGGTATGCTTTCCAACGAACAAGATGTCAGCAAAGATCAGTATAAAAAAGCAACTGACAAGCAGTATGACTTTCTGTATCTGGATCGCCCGAGGAAGTTAGTAAAGCGTAACTTCAACGGCGAAATTTAATCTAATCATATTATATATAATGGGACTTTTTAATGATCTTGGTGAGGAAGTTACTACTGGCAGCGTTAATATTACAAATTTTGGTATTGTGCTGTCTGAGTATGTAAAACAAAAACATTTGGTTAATTATCTTAACAAAGGCAGAAACCAGGAAAATGTTTTGAGAAGTGAGCTTAACATGGATAATAATAAAATTATCAATGTTAGTAATCCAGAAAAAGCAGGTGATGCAGCAACAAAGCAATTTACTGTAAGAAGAGTAGCAAAAATCAAACGTGATTATAATATTGATAAAATTCCAGATATGATAAAAAATTTGACAACAGGTGTTGATGATAAACTTAGTCAAATATAAACAAAGTTACAAGCAAACCGTGAAAAAATGCTTGAAATTCAAAATGGATTAAAAGATGAAATAAAACTTTTGAGTGATGCTTTGGAAGAGTTAGAAAAGAAAGAAGATGGATTGGAAGAGAGTGAAAACTTTAAGAAATTAAGTGAACAAATAAGAACTGGTGTTCAAAATATAAATAGACGGAATGGAGAAATCAATAAACAAATGGTTGATAACAATGAACTAGAAACGGCTATTGCTGATGCTTCAAAACAAATGAGAACTGCTTTTACTGCCGAAGTAACTCAAATTAAAATATTAAATGAGCAGATAAACATCAACGTTGCTGATATCAGCAAAGAGTTTGAAGACATCAAAAAGAAAATGGTAGACGGCAAGTCGCTGGAGACTGCTTTTAGCAAACTGGTTAACACTGATAAACTTAACACTGCTATTGATGATGTTTCAAGGCAATTGAAAGCTGCCCAGGATGAAAGAAGCAAAGCTTTTGATGGTGAAATAGCTTCTCTCAAGGAGCATAATCAAAAGTCTGATACCCGGCACACAGCAGTTATTGGTAAAATTGACGGGTTGAAAGTAAAAGTAGACTATTTAAGCCGGATTCTACTGTTTGAATATACGATAGATGGTATAAGTATTATTCAAGATTATAGTGGTGGTCGTAGTACTTTTGTGTCGCATCCAACACAAAAACCACTCGAAAGATCCAGGCGTTCACAAGCTTTTCTCCGGGCGTTTACTTTTATGGCCAATCCACTTATAAAAGGTGAAGAATATTATAAAAAAGATTCTTTGGAGTGGTTGCGAATTATTAAAGAAGGTCGTTATGTATTTGAAATAGATTTTACTTATACAGGAGCAGATATAGAAAGTTTCTTTATCTATACAACAACGGGTGATCCCACAAAGCATCTCCGCCCGATAATAAAAAATGACAAACGGATAGTAAAAGAAACATTTGAATTATATCTCAAGTCAACAATTGGTATGGAATTCAGATCATACATAGAACGCAACACTACACAAGTTTTCAATTTTGAAAAATCAAGTTATAAACTGTATTACATACCGGAATGATTAGTATTAACCAAAATTATCCATTCTATATTATATGGAACAAAAAATTGTATTATCATCGGAGAAAGCGTCAATAATTAATAGCTCAAACACACCAAGTAATTTTACAATTGTATTTGACAGACCATTAATATTAGGCAGGAACAAACAATATAGTATTGGACTCGATAAAATTAATTCTATGACTTACTCATGGTATAATATTAGTGAGGATTTTAATAACAAAGTGATAAGGTATTACAATGGGACAGATTGGAAAACTATTAGTTTTGCAAACGGAAATTACAGTTATGCTGATATTGATAATTACATAAAAGGAGCATTGACTGTAAACAATGATTTAACTGATGACTCGCCTGTCCCAATAAAAATTGAGTTTGATTTATCAAGTTTCAAATGTTTGGTTACCATTCATAATAATTTCGTGCTTGATTTGTGAGAATCAAACTTTCACACCTTGATTGGATTTGACAAAGATGCAGTTATCAGAGAAACTAAATTTGGAACATTGACACCAAACATAACAAATATATATATGTAAATTGGGGTTTCTGGACCAAAACGAATATGACCCAAACAACCCCAAAATCCACCCAAAAAATCCACCCTTGAAATAAGCTGGGTTAGAGTTAATTTTGAGATTTTTTAATAAAAGTTGAAATTTACACCTAATTCACCATTTTATAGTGATTTTACTTGATTTATTAAAAAAAAATTAAAAAAGGGGTAGTGAAGATTGCAAGTTTAAATTTTTTTTATAAGTTATCAAAATTACAAAAATATTGCTTTTTTTGTAATATAATTATAAAATGTTTCTTTAATACAAAACAAAATTGTTGATTTGTTACACCTAAATCAACGAATAAACACGAATATAATAAAATATGATTTTTTACTAGAAAATCAAATTTCTATATGTTTTAGCCTATTACATTCAACAATATATGGCTTGACTCCTTCCCAGTATCTATGTCTTAATCTAACTATATGAGCACCACAACCAACACAAATTTGATATTTTGCACTTGTACCTTTTTCACATTTTAGACACGGTAAAACTTTACTTTGCTTTTATCTGAATTTATGTAAACTGCAGTAGTTTGAATCTTTTGTTGGTTTATTTTTACAAGGTCCGTGATCTCCAACTTTGAGAAATTGGCAAATGTTTTTAATTTTCTCAGTGTTTTCCATTTTCTTTTTCTTGTTATAATAAATATTTTTTTATTTAAAGAAAAAAATAAATATGATATTTATTACAAAAATGAGTACCGAAGACGTTCACTACATTTTACAATTACACCGGGAAGGAGTAATTAATAATGATCAGCTTAGAAAGGGGCTAGATGCTCTTAAAGAAGTTCCAAAGGAAACTCCAAAAGAGGTTAGTCAATCATTTGAAAATTACCAAAAGAGACGACGTGCTAAAAAACAACGTAAACGAGAAAAGCAGAAATATGATAAATAACAAGAAAATATCATAAATGAACAATAGCAGAAATATGCTAAATTACAAGAAAATGTTATAAATGAACTAAAACAAGTTTTTAAATATAGAAAATTAAAACTGGTTGACAAACCAATGTGTGGCTATTTTAAAGCATACGAGATATCTGCCGAGAAATACAAAGACCCTCAAAAACTATTGCGTGATAAAAAATCCATTATTACAAAACAAATAAGCAAAGAGCTGACAAAGATGAATGGATTAAAGTTTCAATTAGGTCTCACTGTAGATTTATTTAAAGATGATGGTGATACCAAAAAATATACCACAGCAGTATTACACAGCGAGCAAAATGCAATCTTAAACTCTGAAAAAATAAATGAGTTTTACGATGAATCATCTGCAAATATACAAGAGAGCCTTGAAAGATTTACAAACAAAGCATCCGGATTAGAAATTGATCACTGTGTTACGTTTTACTTAAATATTGCAAAGTACGAACCGTTAAAAGGTTCTTCATATATTCCTTTACCCAAAGCAGTAGCTGATAAAAAAGCAATTATAAATGTGGAAAACAATGATGATAAATGTTTGTTCCATGCAATAAATTCTGCTTTAAATCCAGCTGCAGATCATACAGACAGATTATCAAAGTATCCTAGTATAGAGTTCTTGAAGAAAGATAACATTGACTTTCCCACTCCAATTTCTCAAATAACCAAAGTAGAGAAACAAAACAACCTTGCTATCAACGTTTATGGGTATACCATAACAGGAAAAAATAAAAAGGTATCTGTTTTTCCATATAAAATATCAGAACAACCAAAAGATATTGAACGAATTAATTTGATCTTAATATCTGAAGACACTGAAGTTGAATCAGAAAACGAAGACGATCCAAATAATGAAGAAGGAATTATAGATGACAACTATAACCCTGATGATTATTCCAAAGAACCAAAATCATTTACAACAAAATATCACTATTGCTGGATTAAAAATTTGAATAGACTACTCTGGGATCAAAACAAACACCATGGTCAAACTTACTTCTGCGATCGTTGCCTTCACGGCTATTCTGGACAAGGACTACTTACAAAACACAAAGAAGACTGTGATGGTATTAACAAAAATTCTTGCAGAATAGAAATGCCAAAAGAAGGTAAAAAATACTGTAAAATTTAAAAATTATCAAAAACAAATGCCTGTGCCCTATGCAATATATGCTGATTTTGAAAGTATAGTCAAACCAGAATCAATTAAATTTGGAAAGAAATCTGAAATCACAAGTGTGCACGAAGCTTGTGGATTTGGATATCAAGTTGTCAGATATGATGGTAAAACAGAAGAGCCTGTTATTTACAGAGGTGAAGATACTGTTGAAAAGTTTTTAAATCACTTAGAATGTGAAAAAAGCAACATTAATAAAATATTTGCTCACCCAAAACCCTTAACTATGACACAACAAAATGAGGAAGATTATAAAAAGGCAACACACTGCTGGATATGCGAAAATGAAATAGGTAGGAAATGTGGCAAAAACTGTAAAGTAAGAGATCACTGTCATTTTACAGGAGAATACAGAGGTGCAGCACATAAAAACTGCAACCTAAAAATAAAAATAAAACCAAATAAAACAATTATTCCTGTTATATTTCACAACCTCAAAGGATATGATAGTCATCTCATTATGCAAAAAATACATAAAATGACAGGTAATATTACATGCATTCCAAACAACGCTGAAAAGTATATTTCATTTAGTGCCGGACAACTTAGATTTTTAGACAGTTTCCAATTTATGGCTTCGTCTCTGGAAAAATTGGTTAAAGCAACAGACAAATCTGATTTCAAAATTACCAAAAATCAGTTTGGAGAACAAACAGATTTACTTTTACGAAAAGGTGTTTATCCATACGAATATATGGACAGTATGGAAAGATTTAAGGAAACGCAATTACCGCCTATAGAAAAGTTTTACAGTAGTCTTTCAGATGAAAGTATAAGTTCCAAAGATTACGAATACGCTCAAAAAATATGGAAAGAGTTTAACTGTAAAACTCTTGGAGACTATCATGATTTATATCTAAAAACTGATGTAACTCTGTTAGCAGATGTGTTTCAAACTTTTAGAAAAACATGTATGAGTGCATATAAACTTGATGCTTTACATTACTATACAGCACCTGGATTATCTTGGGATGCTTTACTTTAACATTCAAAAATAGAATTGGAACTTTTGACAGACATTGACATGCACTTATTTATAGAAAAAGGTATGCGTGGTGGAATTAGTATGGTATCAAAACGATATGCCAAAGCAAACAATCCACATGTAGTTGATTATAACCCTAACAAGGAACTTTTTAATGTATTATGATGCCTGTAACCTCTATGGTTGGGCAATGAGTCAACCACTTCCATATTCTGGCTTCAAGTGGGTGGAATCAGAAACCTTGCTAGAGTCAAAAGAAGGAAAAGGATATTTTCTAGAAGTTGATTTAGAATATCCTAAAGAACTTCATGAAGCTCACAATGACTATCCGCTTGCACCGGAAAGATTAGCAGTGAAAAAAGAATGGTTGTCTAAATACCAAACAGATCTGTTAGAAAATAATAGCATGATAAATATAGAACAACTAGTTCCCAATCTTAGGGACAAAGAAAAATATGTGATACATTACAAAAACCTGGAACTGTATTTATCTTTGGGCATGAAACTAAAGAAAATACACAGAGTATTAGAATTTAATGAAAAACCATGGATGAAATCACACATAAATTTAAACACAGAACTTAGGAAAAAAGCTAAATCACAATTTGAAAAAGATTTTTACAAACTTATGAACAACTCTGTGTTTGGCAAAACAATGGAAAATCTACGCAAGCGGACAGATATAAAACTAGTCAGAACTGACGGCTCCGAAAATGAAAAAATAAGAAAAATAATAGCCAAACCCAACTTTAACAGGCGTATAAAATTTTCAGATGAATTATCAGCAGTACATGTAAACAAAACAAAATTAACATTAAACAAACCAATTTATGTTGGAATGGCAGTATTGGATTTATCAAAGTACCATATGTATGATTGGTATTATAATACTTTGAAAAAAAGGTACAAAAATAACTGTACTTTATTATACACAGATACTGACAGCTTGCTTGTAGACATCAGAACAGATGATGCATACAAAGACATGGCTGAAATGAAAGATGAGTATGACTTGAGTGATTATCCTCAAGATCACCCAATGCATGATGATACAAACAAAAAAGTATTGGGTAAAATGAAAGACGAATGTGCTGGTGTTGCTATAGCTGAGTATGTTGGATTAAGACCCAAGCTATATTCTATTTTGAGAGCGGATGAGCAGATTATTAAAAAAGCAAAGGGTGTAAAAACTTATGTAGTCAAAAAACATATAAATTTTGAAAACTACAAGGATGCACTATTTAACAAGAAAAAATATAACCATGAAATGAATATGATGCGATCAATGAAGCATCAAATATATGGCATAACAGTAAACAAAGTTACATTATCACCATTTTACTCAAAAAGATACATCCGAGAAGATGGAATTACAACTGATGCACATGGTTTCTACAAAAACTTATGAATTTGGGTATCAGCAGGAACAATAAGTAATTCTTCTTTGACAAATCCTCTTTGTGGCGCTGGTGCTTTCAAATAATAAACTCTTATACCTTGCGTCACCATATAACTTTTAATCTTGTGAATATCTACACTCCACATTGGATCAGTTGCTCTGCGTCTTCCGCCTTCTTGTTCCCCGGGTTGATATAAATATCTTACACTTGCATTCATACAGATAGGATCATCTTTTAATATTTTTGTTTCAACAGGAGGAGGCTTTTTTGTCTCCGCATTTATGGCTTTAACAACTTCTGGTAATCTCTTTACCCATTCTCTATTACGTTTTTGTGAATCTATTTCCTTAGCATACTGAGAGCCAAACAATATTTCAGCTAATGTTCTGTTAAATCTTTCAACTAAAGCTAGGTCTCTGTGTATTTCTGTTCTGCCCCGTCTGATATTTACTTTGTGTTTTGACATCAACTGTGATACTGCACCCATAAATTCTCTGCCTGGATCCACTTGTAATAACTTTGGATATTTCAAATGTCGACTGTATATTTTTTCAAATGCTTTAGCAACTTCTTTACTATCCTTGGAAGTTAGTGGCTCTGCTTCTTTGTATCTACTTGCAATATCAACAACAGTCAACGCATATTTATATGTCTTGCGTCCACGACCAAAGCCAAAAGTATCATGCGGTAAAAATAACAAATCAGCTTGATGCACTCCATTCTTAGTAGAAACATCAAACCTGGGTCTAACTATTTTCTTCGGCGCAGGTAAATAAATCTGCCACACAGCTTGTTTTTTTAAAAATTCTAAGGCCTTTTTTTCACTGACACCAGCCTCTTTTGCTAATTTTTTAACTGCTGTGTAACCTCTCCAAAATCCTTTTGGGCTGTAATAAATCTTTTCCATTTTTTCTACTAAAGATTAAACTTTATATAACTATAAAGAAAAAATGGTAATCACAACTGCACAATTTGATGAACTGCTCGAAGAGCAATATCAAAATAGCACAAAGAAATGGACAGACTTGGAAATAGATAAAATATACAAAATTACAGATACGAAAATAGTAGAAACTGAATATGGTCCATCCATGGTATTGACATTATTAGACAATGGTGAAGTATGGGCGCCTGATCATCTCAAAAATAAATTAGAGTAGAGTGCTAAACCACCATATTATATTCGACCACTTGGATTGAAACCATGTAAAAACAACAACAAAAATAGATATCACGCATATGACTTAGTTTTTTCAAAGTAAACTTAGTCATTTCAAATCCAAAAAAGTCTAAAGTAATTATAGTTTTAAACTATTTTATTTTTTTATGAACTCAATTTATACGCCACAAATCCCGCTGCAGCCATGCCCACCACAATAAACGTAATTTCTCTATTCTGTTGATCCGGAGATGGTGTATAAAAATCACTTAACTTGGGCTCCGGTTCCAAAAGTAAATGTTTACCAGTTATGTAATAATACTGCTTCATAGCTTGGTCCACATCATCAAAAGTCTGCTCTGCATGATGCTCTTTTTGCAGTTGCTTATTAATAAAATCTAATCTCTCTGTTCTTTTTTTATTCCACTCAGCTTGTGCTGCGTTTAATTGTTCATGTCTTTGTCTTTCCTCATCTGAATGACTTCCCATTTTTGAAAAGAAATAATTTGAACCACTAAACGCTAATGCATTTGTTAATGCGCCACCGATCATCATTGCTACTGCACTTGCCATTTTTTATATATATATATTTTAAAATTATTTCATAATATCCGCAGGAATAATACCTTGCTTAATCAGCATATCTTTTGTAGCCATTGCTAACATTATATCCACAGACAGCATCCCAACATTTTCTATATTAAAATCCACTTTAGGTGCTGGTTTTTTTAGTAGTTTTTTGCCAATCTCAGAATATCCAACAGTTAGAAGTGTTTCCCCTCCTGCATGATACATCATATTTACAATTTGTTTTCCGTCAATACTTGCTGCCATTTTTTTTTATATGATTATTTTTTTAAAATAAATTATTAAAAATCAAACGGGTCTTTTGGTGTAACATGAACAGGTTGCACAGCTACAGGTTGCGTAGCAGATTTTTTGTCATAAATATACAAACCCAACCCAGCAATGCCTAATAAAACCAGACACGGTGGAATATAATTTTTGTATACGTTTATTTTGATTTTTTCTGGTTCTTCTTCATCTATTGTTATTTTTGTTATTTGATTTGCAGCATCTTGATTTGCATCCTGAAGCAAACGCTTTGCCTTTTTTGCCGCTGCTCCTTTTTTCCAGCTTCTATTCTTTTTGGATTTTTTACTTTTTGTTGTTCAACAGGTTGTGTAACAACAGGTATAACTTCACTCTCTTGGTTCTCCATTTATATTATCTATAATTTTATTTTTATTAAAATCAATATGTCTAACAGTTGTCAGTATTGCTGTAAATGGTGCTAAGCACATTCCATACCTATAATACAACTCGCAACAAGCACTTGTCAAAGCATGATTAATAAATGGGTCTTCCTCCAAATCTTCTATCAGCTTTGGTGGATTGGTTACATTATAATATTTTGATACTCCCATCACATACAAGTTAATAAAAGAATTGCCTAAAGTTTTAGTCATGCTTGCCCCAAGCCGTGCTTCATATCTGCAGTAAAGTTTGTTAATTTCATCCGGGGGCATACCATCTATATTTGTGAGTTGTATGTCCTTACCCAAATATTGACGACTACCACCGCCAGCCACTATGGCTGATAATCTTTCTTTTTTTGTTTCTTGTTGCTTTGATTCATCTGGTTCCGTCTGTTCCGATATATTTTGTAATAGTTCTTCCGCATTCATTTTTATATTATTAATCTTATTTTTTATCTTGAAATAAATATAAAATACAAAACAACTAGCAGCGATATTCATGCAACTAGTAATTGTTAGTATTGTTAATAGCATTGTTATTAACATTGCTATTTTTTCTATTAACATTATTAATTTGCTGCAAGCATGGCTATTGACATTACTAATTTGCTATGAGCAATGCTATTAGCAATACTATATTTATGGTCAGTATTGCTATTAACATTGCTACTTTGCTGTTAGTATGACTATTAGCAACAGTTGTAAAAAAAGGTATTTTGTAATAATAAAAAAAAAATATTATATAAGAAAAAATGGATTTGAAAATAACAGACGGTGAGAATAGTGATTATAACAAAAATAAAATAGCACTGGATGTTATGACAAGAGATGACGTAAAATGTTGTATATGTGTTTCAGAAAGTGATTTTTTACAAACGTACGAAAAAGGTGCACAGGAAACGCCTGTAATTTCAGTGACAAAGGATGGCGTAGAATATTTTATATGTGAGCCAAGAGGGTATGTTTTACAAGTCCCGGAAAACATGAGTAGTGATGTTGTACCGATATTGTTTGGTGCATTGAGTGCATTGATTATATGGGCACTCTAGTTTTTATTTTTGAAAAAAGTATTCAACCCAATAACCAGTTGGTTGGTCAGTCCTCAATATCAACTTCGAATATTTAGTCTTAGCTAAAGCTTTTCTTATTCTGGTTCTCTCTTCCAGCGTCGAAATAACATCATTTTCTCTCAAACAATTTGCATAACTATCTCTGTCCTTGGTGTAAAATATACACGACCATTTTGCTTGCTCTCTCAAATCTTTCAATACAGAATTATATCTCTGTGAAATGACCCACACTGATTGTTTAGCGTGACGACCAGAGAATGCCAACTCTGACAACATATCTTTTTTCTTTGTTAATTCTTTTGTGGCTGAGCAATCGTCAATAATATATAATGTGGGCTGACCAGCATATTGTTTGAAAAAGAAACGCAACAGTTCTTGTAACATTTCTTTACCGTTGCTCACGGGATTGACAATATTTTTTTTTTATCTTTTAGGTTTTTCACATCTCCTATCCAGGATCTATTTTTATAAGCCTCGTTCCACTCTATGGTTGGACACAATATAATTATATGTTTAAAAACTCCAACATACTCTTGTTCAAGTATGTCAAGAACAAACTCTGTTTTACCACAGCCTGTCTGACCACAAATAATGGCACTGTGTGAATATTTAGGATATTTTTGTTGTAAACTAGTATCGTACTTCTTTGAATCTTCCATCTTCGAAATTGATTTGCGCATCTTGTATTATATATATATAAATATTTAAAGTTTGATCCGCATCTGCTTTTTTATTTATTAGTATCGTTATACCTTCACTGCCGTTTTCTATTCTTCTTCCACTGCCGTGTAATAAATTGTCCTCACATGTTCTAAGGTCAAGCCACAAAGCATATGATTTTGTCAAATAAGTCTCAAGAGAAACACTGGTAAAGTTTAAGTCCCTCGCTACTATTTCTGTCTCTTTGTTTCTTTTTGATGTCAAGGCAAAATATTTGTTAATTTCATCCCAATGTGGATATGCCCTCATGCCCTGATTATGCAACTGATTTGATACTCCCTCTATTGTCATTTCAACCTTTTCAATCTTTGGGTTGTAATAGGTTTCTGCGCTTGTTCTTTCTGGGTCTTCAAACAGCATTAAAATACCTTTCATGCTCCGTGCTGGTACATTAATGTTGATGTTCCAAAGAGTATCAGATTTGTTTGCTATTATTTTTCTATGTCGCAAGATACGATCATACATAAATGACATCTTGCCATTGATGTGCTGTCTTATTTGTCTGGCTAATTCAACATCACTAACCATATCAAATTCCAAGCAGATATTTTTTATTACATAATATGCATCAACATCACTGCTTTTGATAACTTTGTTATAATCGTTAAACGTTAATTCATATTCTAACCTATCACCAAGCCCCGCTTGATAAAATGGCATAAGACTTTCTAACATTTCAAAGTCCAGTGGAATACAAAATCTATTTCCATAAGCTGCTGCTATAGCTTCATCTCCGGTGTCTGAGGAAGCATCTCCCGCGCTAACTCTATGTTTTAGCATGTTTGATTTACCAATACCTTGGTAAGCTATGTTTAATCTTTCGGTAGGGCTTTTCCATAAATCTACATAACAATGATATATATCACTGTAACCTATTGACATGACTTCATTGCCACTTATTCTTATTGTCATTTTTTTCACAATTGTTCTACCCAGATTTTGAAATAGAGTAGCGTTGGCGTCTGTTCTGCTTTTAAGTTCTATTTCAAAGGCAAGACGAGCAGTACGAGGAACTATCACATCATTAGTACTCAGATTGGGAAATCTTACAAGCAGTTGCTGGTTTTGGTCTATTGTTGATGGATTATTAGTTATTACTACACTTGTGCGGATGCCTTTGGCACCATGAGGTTCTCTTAGTTTTCTATGAGGGCTGAGTTTGTTTCCGTAAGCCGACATTGTTTTTATTTTTTAAATATATTTTTTAAAATTAAATAAAATAAACAATGGCTGAGGGTGGATTTGAAAATCCTGCGTTTGATATGACTGAAGAAGACTTGGATAAAGCACTTGAAGACGAATTTATACAACCTAACCCAGAATTCCAGAGACAAATTGTAAATGAAAATAACTATATTGATCAGCTTGAAGGGGAAGATAAAACGAAAGAACAGCTTAAACATAAACGGTGGTTAGTAGATGAATTTTATAAAGAATTTAACGAGGATATCAGCGAAATTGATTATAAAAATTTCAGAATGGATAAGGACAAAAACGGTAGAATAATGTTATATGCAGTTCAGTTGGGAACAGATGATGTTCCACTTACTTATCATAGGGGAAATAGTGCAGTCAGATTTTATGCGCTGGACACTCTACTTGGAAAATATGGTGTCGGCTTTATCAGAAACACTTTAAAAATGTATGATTATTCGGCTGATAGACTGGCTCAAGGTAGAAAAGAATTTGCAACCTTAGTAAAAACAAAAGATACCCTTACAAAAGAAGGAGAAAATATATCAATGCAAACTTTTTCAACAACTGAAGATGTACAAAATACAGTAGATGCTGTAAATACAATTGAGAGTGATTTGAGTGATATAATAGATGAAACTCATCCTAAAACTGCTGTTCAACCAGAAAGTCTAACACTGCGAGAGATACGAGGTTTAGATAAGAGATTGCAAAGCTTTCGTGGAGAACTTACTAATAATCTCTCAAAGCTCACTGAGCTTGATAAAGATATAGCAAAAGAAAAACAAAAATTAGAACAGGTTAGCACCCCCGGGCAGGAGGATGAGTTTCAACAAGAGCGCATACGTGACAGAATAAAAAACTTAGAAGATGAAAGAAGTTCACGACTTGAAGCGGCAAGTAAAAACAAAGAAGCATTACGCAGTCAAATAAACAGGATAAAAGAAACTATAAATAAGGTGTTAAAAAAAGACACAACATTGGGTGAGAGAATCAAAACCTTGTTTAGGGAGCAAGGTATAACTATTGTTAGTATTTTGACTGCCTTTGGTATGATTATTGGGGTATTAGTTGATGCCATTATTCCTACAACAGGAGGGGGGACTGCACCTGTTCTAACTCCAAAGCCTGATCCATCAAGTGTAAAAAATTGGATAAAAAAACAACTACTTAATCTTGGTAAACTTCTTGCCAACCTAGCTGGTAAAGCTGCTGCAGCACTTCCAGGAGTTATTGGTGCAATAGTATCATGGCTTTTATCTGCAACAGGTTATGTTATTAATTGGCTTGGTAACAATCTATGGGCTTTGCTTGTGTTTGTTTCCGGGTTGTTATATGTGGCAGCCAAAGAGTGGTTTAGTAAATCTCATAAATAAGTAATGCAGCAAGACCTATTACTATAGTACCAACAATTATAGTTGTTTTGTTATCTTCGTGTTCAATCGCTATTTTTTGTATTTCTGGTGGGTTATGTTCCACAGTTTTATGTATTGATGATTTATCAAAGTCAGAATGTTCTGGTAAAAATTTCTTTGTTGTGGTGCCTTGAAAAGGTTGAATATTTTTTGGTGGCACTGGTTTTACATTTACATCATTATTCAATCCTAATGCTTGTGCATCGGTTGCTATTACAATTTCATTATTGTAGTCTTGTATTGTTCCAATTCTTAATTCCATGTCGCTCGGAGACATGTACAATCCACTTCCATAGACAAAATTTACTTTACTTCTTGCATATTTTAAGGTGTTTTCATATCTTGAAATTTGACTGGGTAAGTCGATGGGGCTATTTATTGCGTCCTCTACATTTGCTAAAAATTGTTTTTGTGCATCAAATGCTGTTCCAGTTCCAAGTATATCAGTTCTTGTTTGTGATTGTGAACCAAGAATTGCCCAGCAGTATGTTCTTATGCTGTCATTGATTCTTTCTACTCCGGCTCTTGTAAATCCAAATGAACAATCTAGTATAAAAGTAGACCAGCTGTTGTCAGCCTCAGATCCTTGTGCAATGTAATCAATGTGGTATGTTTTATCACTCTCATAGACTGTAAAACTCATCGTTTTGTTGTCGTATACAGTATTTATCAAAGGATGATAACCAATATTTGTCCAGTAATTATAAATTGTTCCTAGACCATTATTATAGCTTTGTTTCTGTCTCCAGTCTGAATATAAGTCAACATTAAACTCCTTGCATATTCTCTCGTATGCGTTTCGGTTATATGTGTTATTAAACGCATTCCAATTTGAGTCTTGCGGCATTGCTACACTCATCTCAAATAATATTCTTCTGACTTGGTAATAGACATGAAATCGAAATAACGAACCAACCAGAGTATCAGCTTTTAGATGATTGTTAAAATCAATGCCACATCCAGTTGTCGCACACCAAATAGCAAAGTTTAACTGATTCTGCCAAAATAACATCCAATCTGCTCCCCAGCGTTGGACTATAGCATCTGATTTGACGTATGGAAGTTTGTATTTTTCAAAGACATTGGGAAATGATGCTTTAAAGCCTTTACCGTCTGATGTAATGACTATGTTTTGATTTATTATATCTATCACTTTCTTGCTAAAAGTATTTGAATATTGAGCATCCGGGTTATATTTGAATTTTTTAGAAATCATTTTTATTTGTGTTTTTATATATATATATTAAAAAAAAATGTTTCATACAATTTCAAACATAGACAACTCTATTAACTTACAACAGTATATCGATAATAGAGATGGAACTAAGCGCGTTGGATTAAAAAGTTTTATATACACTATCGGTTGGTATAATATTATTCATGAAACCATAAAGACACGAAACCCAGATAAAATAGAACATTTAGCAGGTGGACTCTATAACTTTCAAGACTTGGTAAAAAAGTTTGATGTGCTAAATATAAAGATTATCCTGGACAATAATGTCCTAATTGGTGTAGCCTTTTTAAATACGCCAATAGATACACGAATGTCAAGCGGTCTTTCAAAAATGTTGGGATTCAAGGACAGAAAATGGTTGACAGGTACTAATATAGCGGATTACCCAATGGATTTAGCTCCTTGCAAACAGCTATATGTTCATCTGAAACAAGTTTATACGAGTAGTAATTATTTCAATGGTGCACCAAGCACTATTATAGGTGTTGTGCCTGTAGTAAATAAGAAGTTTGGAGATATAGTATATACAAGTTTTTATCCTGAATATCACTGTCTTATGAATGGTGCAATTACTGAATTGAAAATAGAAGTCAGAGATGAGTATGGCAACAAAATAGATATTCACGGTTTGCCTATGAGTTGTGTTTTAGAAAATATTTAAAAATTATATTTTTATAAAAAAAAAAAATGAGTATATATGGACCAACAAGACCTAGAAAAAGAGACGAATTAGAGCTTTTAATAAATGATGTTCAAAATTTATATAGGCAAATTGTGCCTTTTGTTGACCAGTTTAATCATTTAAAAAATAGAGTTGATAATCTTAAATATGGGATTATAACAATATTTGCAGAGGCTAAGGGCCCACTTGTATCAAACAGAATACTCTCATTTGGTAACGGAGACGAATTAGAGCTTTTAATAAATGATGTTCAAAATTTATATAGGCAAATTGTGCCTTTTGTTGACCAGTTTAATCATTTAAAAAATAGAGTTGATAATCTTAAATATGGGATTATAACAATATTTGCAGAGGCTAAGGGCCCACTTGTATCAAACAGAATACTCTCATTTGGTAACGGCGGGGCAGAAAAAAATGTGGGGCATGTAATGACACGCCGTGGACGGATTATGGGAATAGGTTTAGCATGTGAACGATTAGTTGGTGACATATCTGTAATAGTTTCTGTCAATGGTGTTGAACAACCAAATTATGGCATAACGCTTCACATCATTCCACGCAATCATGATAACTTTGATAAACCTTTAGAAATTGGTGCTGGTTCTCTTGTTAACTTTGTATGCAAGATTGCCAACGCTACAGCTGTAAATACGGTGGCATCATTATTAATTGAATTAATTTAATTTTTTATTTATTAATAAAAAATGAAGCAACCAACGGCACCAAGTATATATCCTGATTTGTCAGTGGAAAATTCAGTGAAAAACGGACAAAATTATAGATTACAAAAGATTTCAGAAATTGAAAAAAAGTTAATTACAGAAAGAGATATACGTCAGTCACTTTATAAAAAATATACACGTGGTATTAATATTACAGATGGAATTGACACTACCTTGATATCTGCAGGTGTTATTATGGCTGGGATTGGATTTGTTATTCCAGTTTTGTTACCTTTGGAAATAGCAGCAATAGTATGTGGAGCTACAGGTGTTTGTGTTAATTTTATCAGACGCAAGCTTAATGTAAAAGCTCAAAAACATCATGAAATAAAAACTTTGGCAGAGGCTAAGTTAAATAGTATAAAGCAGTTAATATCAAAAGCGTTGAGTGATGCACAAATATCTGATCAAGAGTTTAAGATGATTTTAGATGAGTTAGATAAATATTATAGTTTAAAAGAAGACACCAAACAAAAAAAGGCTAAAATAAGTGAAGCTAAAAAAAAAGAACTAGTGGAACAGGGAAGAAAAGAAGCAATGGCAACATTACAAAAAAGTCTAAAAAGTGTGTAATAAATTGTTTTAGTAATGTGTATGAGTACGATCCACCACCTTTGTATTCAAGGTCAGAAAATTGTTAATTTAAATATAATTTTAATAACAAATCAACAAATTTGTTTTGTATTAAATAAACATTTTATAATTTTGATAACTTATAAAAAAAAATTAAACTTGCAATCTTCACTACCCCTATTTTAAAAAAGTTTTAATAAATCAAGTAAAATCACCATTTTATGGTGAATTAGGTGTAAATTTCAACTTTTATTAAAAAATCTCAAAATATAACTCTAATCCAGCTTATTTCAAGGGTGGATTTTTTGGGTGGATTTTGGGGTTGTTTGGGTCATATTCGTTTTGGTCCAGAAACCCCAATTTACATATATATCAAATTCTATCGATACATTGTATATCCACTGTGATTTGATAAGTAATTCTATTGTTGATGGATCATACGGAGATGTTATTTATGAAATAAGTACAGCTGATCTTACGAGATCATATCCTTTCAAAGATGAACCAATAAGAGTCGGGTTCTGCGAGGTAAACAAAACGATCATTAACAGTATTAATATTTACAATTTCCGATTTTTCTGGTAAGATTATTAATCTTAATGGTGTCCACACATCATTCCGTTTTGTTTTGAAGGAATTAATGTAACATAAGTTATATGGCATGTTTAAAAAAATGTTTATGACACTAGTACGGGAACATATACTCAAGTTGACCGATTAACTGGAGCTGGTATATTTGACATTTTTTCAAAAGTCGGATCAAAGATATTTAGTGAGTCTGTACGAACAGCAGGTAAAAAAGCATTAGAAACTGCTGGCAAACAAATCATAGAAAGTGGTTCTAAAAAACTTGGAGATGAGGTAGGCAAAATGGCTGCTGATAAATTAGTTTCAGTTATAAAACCTAAACCAAAATGTGAGATGATTTTAAAAGAACTTACAAAAGCTGCCACAAAAGATGCAGCTAAAGTTGCGGCTGATGATATAATTGAAGAAGATGTAAATGCAAAAATTAACAGATTACTATCCGGAAGAGGAACCAAAAATATTAATGTGAGAATTAATCGATTAATTAATAAAAAATAATCTAATTACTAGTATACATGGATGATTCGAAGTAATCAATATAATACTAGATATGAACATGTACCTATTCAGTTAGATACTCCCATAACACAACCAGGAAATAATACCAGACAAATGAAAAGTGGTTATCAGTTTACACTAAATGACAGAAGTTCTTACTTTGATTGGTATAATGCATATTTTGAAATCAGTTTTCAAGTAAACAAACTTGCTGATGGAGCCAATTTCGCAGACGCTGACAGAATTGCTTTAATTAACGATGCAGCTTCACTGATTGATCAAATGCAAGTAAAGCAAAATGGAAAAATAGTTTACGATGGAAATAATCTTCACAGATTTGTTAATATCAAAAGCTTGCTTGAAATTTCTGATGACTATGCAAAGACAACCGGAACAAACGAATACTTTTATTTAGATAATACGACAGCTGCAGAATCTCGGAAGGATGACGATACCTATAATCAAGGTTTTGCTTTTCGCCATGCTTTAATCATAACTACTCAAAAAGTTGACTATATAATCCCATTAAATAATTATTCCTTCTTTGGAGGTTTGGAAACAAACATGCTTCTTCCTAGTCAGATTCAAATCAGCTTGCAACTAACAGATGATAATGTGCTAATTTTCAAAGCTGGTAGTGATGATGGCCGAGTAGTTATTAATAAATTAGTTTTGTGGATACCCAGAATGATATTTAACTCAGATGGTTTAAGTTATGTAATGACAAAACATATGACATCAACAAGATGGACTTATCTTCGTGAAATGATACAAGAAAGTACTCAACTAACAGAATCTTTAGAATAACGGCCGAAGTCAAAAGTCCCAAACACGTTTTTGTGTATTTGCAAAGGGATGACAAAAGTTCTTCTCAAACACAAAATCCTCACCTTTTAGATACTTTTAAACTAAATGCTGCTGATGCTAATTGCTATTTACAATCAACTAGATTGGAAGTCGGAAATGGAGTTTATTATCCAGAAACTGAATATAGTTATGCTAATATCATAAGAATATTCAGAGATGTTATTAATTATTCTTACAAACAAAATGATAAAAACACCGGAACTTTACTCAATGTGGGTAATTTTAAAAATCTCTTCGGAATGATATATTTCGATTTGAGTTACAAGGAAAATGAAGTCAGTGCTGATCCAAAACAACTAAGTTTGAGATATAAACTAAACAACGTTCCTACCGCTAGATATAAAGTTTATGCTCTGGTTCTCTATGAAGTAGATGTAGTTATTGATACTGTCGGAAATGAATTGGTAATAGTTTAATCTAACTTATAATATATATGACTTACGTAAATTATTCAGTAAATTTAACAGATGGACAAAAACAAAGTTTAGCAAAGGCTTATGAAAACAAAGTGAATTAACACTCAGGTTAAAAAATAACCAACTAACTGGGAATTTTCCTTTGCTGCTAACAGCTACTCAAATTAACAATATTTACAAAGCTAAATCTGATGGACGGGGATTAGATATAAGTATATCAAAATCACAAATGAGGTCTCAGTCCAAGAATGGAGGATTTTTAGGCGCATTAGCTGGTTTGTTAACTAAAACAATTTTACCTACAGTTGCTAAATTTGCTCCAAAGTTATTAGGGCCTTTAGCAACAGGGGCACTTAGTGGTCTGGCAAGTACTGGAATTGGTAAAATATTTGGAAATGGAATGGTAACGGTTCCTGCTGATAAAAAACAAACACTTTTAAAATCAAATAAATTAACAGCTGCACAAAAAAGCAAAATAGCAAAGTCAAAAGGTTCCTGCACCATTAAACTAACACAAAAACAACTGCAAGACGTACTGGCATGTGCTTCTAGTAATAAAACGGTAACTGTTCCTAAAACGGTAACTGTTCCCAGTGATAAAAAACAGCAAGAGGTAACAGCAACTGTTCCTAGTGACAAAAAAACAAAACTTCTAAAATCAAATAAATTAACACTTGCACAAAGAAAGAAGATAGCAAAGTCAAAAGGCCACTGCCCTGTTAAACTAACTAAAAAAACAACAGCAGGACAGAGGATTTCTTGGAATGCTTGCATCATTAGGAATTCCATTGATTGGATCTCTTATTAGTGGTTTAACTGGAAAAGGTTTGCAAGTAAATAGAAGAGGACATGGTTTGCAAGTAGACTCACAAATTAGGCCATACAAAAGTATCCCATTTATAAAAAAAAATTAAATTTTAAAAATGAACCTATCTCTAACTTAGACATAATAAAGTGGGTTAAAGGGACACTGTCCGTAACTTTTAGCTTATAAAACACACAATAATTATGTTCACTAAACATTGTTGAATATTTACTAATTAAAAGCAAGATTGTTTAACGGAATTCAATCGCGGTACAAAAAAAAGTAAATCCGCTATGTGCAGCCCAAACTCGCAGCCCAAACTAAAATTACACTCGCCGTAATAATATTGTGCGTGAGCGTAAAGTGGTCGACAACGCTCCTGACTGAGCTAAGCGGGCTATACATATTTCGCAATACATACTGTGGTGAAAACCTAATGCGCTAATGGAAGTCACGTGATCGCAGAAAAGGTAAATATTGTGGGTCCCACTTTATTTACATATAATGATTAAAACTTTTTTTTTTCAAACTCACGAAAATATTCCTACATACTTCTTAGGTTCTATCCTCATGTTTTCATGTATACATTTCACTGAATAAAAGTCAGCCAGTTATTTTGTTATGCTCAATATCTGCTTGCTTACGGACAGTGTCCCTTTGAGCAGTTAGACATACAAAAATTTAGTGGGGTTTACAGCAAAAACAAATTGCCGACAAAACTAAATAAACAAGAATGCGGTATTATTAATCTTGATGATCATATTGGACCTGGCACACACTGGACTTGTTACTATGATAATTATTACTTCGATCCGTTTGGCTTGAGCCCACCAAAAGAAGTTTTAACTTACATACCTAATATAAAATACAACACCATCCAATATCAAGATAAAACCAGTGTCCTTTGCGGATATTTCTGTTTGTACTTTATCAAAAAGTTGCAAGAAGGAAATAGTGTGTACGATATTCTTTACAAATTATTAAAACCGTACAAACCAGTAGAAAATGAAAACATCATAACATCATATTTTGTAAACGAAGTTTAATCTAATCATATTATATATGAGTTATTGCATAAAAGAAAAAAAGGTTACTGGAAATGTTGATCCTAAATATGTTTTAGCAAAAAAAAGTAAAAAAATGTTAAGAGCAAAATGTGCATCTTGTGGTATTACTAAAACAAAGTTTGTTAAAAACGCAGAAGGTGGTAATATTGATATTCATAAATCTATGCTTTCTCTGTTGCCTAAAAAAGGGTTAACACTTCCTGGTTATAAATATTGCGGTCCTGGTAATCCACTTGATAGCGGAGAGCCGGTAAATGAATTAGATGCTGTTTGTAAAAATCATGATTATTGTTATGACGAAAATCCTAGTAATAAATCAATGTGTGATAAAAGCATGCTTACTGGTTTGAAATCTAGTAAGTCTAAAACTATTGGAAAAAAGATTGCTAAGAATTTGATAGTCAAGCCTGTAATTAGTGCAAAATATAAACTAGGACTTGGAGAGCCAAAAAACTAGAAAAGGCGTTGAAATGGACTGACAAGTTAGCAGATGAACTTCATAAGCCCATACGAAGAAAGTTCACTCAACGCCGTGTGATTGTTAATGAAATTGATAAAATATGGTCTGCTGATTTGGTTGACATGCAATCGTTTTCAAAGTATAATAAAGGTACTAATTATTTGCTTACTGTTATTGATGTGTTTAGCAAATATGCTTGGGTTGTGCCAGTTCCAAATAAAACTGGTTTAGAAATTACCAAAGCGTTTCAACAGATAATCAGTACAGGAAGACAGTGTAAATTGTTGTGGGTTGATCAAGGTGTGGAGTTTTACAACAAGACGTTTAAGCAATTTCTTGATGATAATAATATCAAAATGTATCACACTTTTAATTTCGGAAAAGCTGTAGTAATTGAACGATTTAACAGAACATTAAAAGAAAAGATGTGGAAATATTTTACAGCTAACAATACAAATACATATTTAGACGTGCTTCAGTCGATGGTTGATAAATACAATAACACAAAACATCGGAGTATTAAAATGACACCAATTGAAGCTAGTGATGACAAAAATAAAGGAACGGTATATTTCAACTTGTATGGAAAGATGAAAAGTACTCAGATTAAGCCAAAGTTTAAAATAGGGGATAATGTTAGAATAAGTAAATATAAAAGAACGTTTGAGAAAGGTTATACCCCAAAGTGGACTGAAGAAATATTTGTTGTTGATGAAATCCAAAACACAAATCCTGTGACATATAAAATAAAAGATTTAAACAACGAAAACATTGATGGCAGTTTTTATGAATTAGAAATGATAAAAGCAAAGCAAGAAATATTCAGGATTGAAAAAGTAATACGACGTGATTACAAAAAGAAACAAGCATTGATTAAATGGAAGGGTTACAATGAAGATTTTAACAGTTGGGTTCCATTCAAGGATATTGAAAATGTTAAAACATAAACGATCACGTGACATAGCAAACGTTTATTTTATAAACGGTCACGTGACATAGCAATCACGTGACATAGCAAACGTTTATTTTATAAACGGTCACGTGGCATAGCAAACGTTTATTTTATAAACGGTCGCGTGACATAGCAATCACGTGACTTGGCAAACGTTTATTTTATAAACGGTCACGTGACATAGCAAACGTTTATTTTATAAACGGTCGCGTGACATAGCAAACGTTTATTTTATAAACGGTCACGTGACATAGTAAACGTTTATTTTATAAACGGTCACGTGACATAGCAAACGTTTATATTATAAACGGTCACGTGGCATGGTAATCTAAAGAAAAAATGAAATGCTGAGGCAACCTCGGAAAAAATGATATGCGGAGCGATGATGAAGACTACTGCCCGGTTCCGTCTGATTTTGCTTAATGAGTGCAAATGTTATGTTATTAAAATGACAAAACCGGATTGATTAGTAGTATAGATAGTGAGGGTATCAGGCGAGTTTCCCTGAGCGGGGTGCTTGAGAAAACTGTTGAAATATGTTGGTGTTGATTTAGGCGAAACTTGCATTTAGATCTAAGTGGTGTTAAGGAGAGTTACGCTTGAGTCTACTCCTGGCATATTTCACTAGTTGTTCTCGTTCCCCGCGGGAGGGAAACTGGCCCTATACCCTCACTATCTATACTACTTATATATTCTTATATATTTTCGTAAAAAGAACAAAGATTATTTTTATCAGTAATTAAATAAATACAAATGTCTGCAAACATTCCTTTTCTTTGCCGGTCAATTTTGAACCCAGAAACCTAAGCATATTAAAATAAAAAAATATCTGTCTGTTGTCCTGGAAACAAAATTCAATGTATAAACCAGATCATCAGAGTTTACACAGAAAGTCTGGGTTTACAGTGTTTGAAATTAGCACTAGACCGAAGGTGAGAAACTAGTAGATATTAATTCGGGCAAGTAAAAATCTAGAAATTTTATATAGTCGGGTTAATTATGAAAATTGTAATAGTCCTAATGATTATATAATATAATACGGGCTAGAGAACAAAAATCCTCATTTCTGTAAATATGGATTTACGCTGTTGGCTTTTCCGCCAATACATTCTTCAAAACATCATTTTGAAGTACAAATGGATTAATAGGAAAATCCATTTTAATTTCAAATGTTAGCTTCTGTGACTTGAGAGTGACAATGAGACGTACCATTAAAGGGACACACAGCAATTCTTGAACTCGCGGCGTCCCGTTAGTTTTTTGCATTTGTTCAATCATTAATATTAATTGTAAGAATAGTATGCCTGTTAGTTTTTCCACATAACTTGCATTTGTTCAATCATTAATATTTAATTATAAAAATAGTATGAAGCGAATTATTTTTGCATATATAACTATAAACTGTCAATTACATTTCACCAATGATAATTTTATATTTAAACCTATGGTAGAATAACAAAGAAAACTAACACCTCAAAATTGTATTTAAATATATGCAAGCAGATTTAACATCCAACTGATACTGGATCATTAGTAAATCGAAAGGCTAATTTTGGGCCGCTAATTTTAATGCGTGAATTGTTAAAAACTTCAGGATTGCCATGTGTCCCTTTAAAGATATCATTTGTTCAGCAGCATGTTTTGGTGTTGTTTACATATGGGGCCGATCCCTCACCACCTGTTCCTCCTAGTCTGATTTATCTGACGTTGTTGTTTGTTTTGTTTGTCCCCTTATGAACTGTCATATAACGGTAACCTGTATTTTATGTACTGCCCCCACTTCTTTTACTTTACTATATGTACACACAGTCATTTTTGAAACACTGTATCACAACAAAATGAGCTGAGGGTCCATTTGAAAATATGTTTCCGTTAAAATATTCGCCATGACACACATTGCTCACCAAATAGGATAGCCCTAAGCCCGGGGCCTGTCAAAGTCTGGTTGTGGCTTGTTCCTTTTTGCCATATTTTACTATATAATTAATTCAGGGCCTGTCAATATTAATTCAGGGCCTGTCTGTGAAAATATATTCCGTGAGCACAGACACATTAGAATAATTCCCGATAGAATGACACCCTACCCATCTTTTACACAACACACAAAGAGTCATAGATGATTTGACAACATTAATGCTGTATCACAATAAAACGAGCTCATGGTTCATTTGAAAATATATTTCCGTTATGAAAGCTATTACAATATTCGCCATTACATAGTAGAATAATTCCCGATCGGTCCATGTTTACAAATGACACCCCACCCATCTTTTACACAACACACACAGAGTTGATTTGACAACATTAATAAATACTGATAAAGGTGATCCTTTGAGAGCAACAAACACAATTCAGAGAATAAAGCAGCAGACTCGGTTTTATTGAGTCTGTTCATGAGAAGTAATGAAAGAAGCAACACCTCTCACGCCCCCTAGCACCGGCTTAAGCGGTATTCTACTTTAAAGCCACCTATATTGGGCTCGTTGGTCCCAAAGGACCAGTAAAAAATAACACTACTGATTCGTAGCACGGGGAGACTTTTTACAGCCGCCACACTGCACTAAACGAACGCTAGTGTGCATGTTAATAAATACTGATAAAGGTGATCCTTTGAGAGCAACAAACACAATTCAGAGAATAAAGCAGCAGACTCGGTTTTATTGAGTCTGTTCATGAGAAGTAATGAAAGAAGCAACACCTCTCTTAACGCTGTATCACAACAAAATGAGCTCACGGGCCATTTAAAAATATGTTTTCGTAATGAAATCCATCGAAATAGCAGAAGTGAAACAGTAGAATAACTCCCAATCGATCAATGTTTACATTTTCAATAGGATTTCGGCATGGGCAGCCGTCTTGAAAGTCGCCATTCGACAGTGAATACCTGGCCTACTGTGCAAAGCATTATACAACAGCTTACACGCAAACCTAGATCAGCCTTTATTGCACATTTTATGGGCCATCTCAATTTGCGTTTCATGGGAGCCCAGAATGTTCAGAAGACAAAATTACTTACGCAACCCTTTACAACATACTATACTCGCCGTCATAAGAAAGTATCCACTTCTAAATATTGATATACAAATACCATGAGAACCAATAATCACAATTGTTCCTATTATTATATTAGATACAACATTTACAAACATGTTTAAATATGAAATATGAACATTCAATAAAGAATAAAATGTTTAAATCGATTCTAAAGCGCAACAGGCGGAAAACAAAAGTCACAGACCTAATAACGTTACAGCTGGTCCCATAAATGCTCTATCGGACTAAGGTCCGGTGAAAAAGCAGGCCAGGGTAGCACATTGACGTTATTGGCCACCAAGAAGTCGGTGGTCAATCTTAATGAGTGTGGCCTGGCGTTATCCTGTTGGTACAGTGTAACTTTAGGGTGGTTAGCAAGGAACGGCAAAACAACTGGTTGGAGTATCTCGTCCACGTAACGTTATTAGGTCTGTGACTTTTGTTTTCCGCCTGTTGCGCTTTAGAATCGATTTAAACATAAAACATCAAAATATTATGTTTCCATCATAAAACATGTTGATTTAGGATTACATATAAGCTTAAGTTAAAAAAGAAACAAAACAAATTAGCAGATATCCAAACAAAATTAACAATAACAAAAAAATGTTTTGGGTTATGGTATGCGAACAATTGCAGCACACGTTAAATGAAACCATTCATCACACTGTTCACACTGAAGCATATTATCTAACGCATTTGGAAATGAGCATGATGAACAATCCATATCTATTTGGATATCTGCTAATGTGGTTTGTTTCTTTTTTAACTTAAGCTTATATGTAATCAGTCTGGGAAATGGTTTCATTTGTAAACTTTCTATATACTGATCAAGATGCTGTCTCATTTTCAATAAATCAAAGCTGGCAGTTTTAACTCCTGTTGGGCCATTGAAACAAAACTCTGTAATATATACCTGTTTGTTTGTGTCACGGCTTTATGATATGATTAGATGTGATTTTAGCTCACCAATCAATGACTGATTAATTAGTTTGTGTTTTCCGAATTGATAAGCATCAAGGATTTGTACAATAAGCAAATCCTTGTAAGCATATATGAAACAGTTGAAATATGCGATTTTCATATCACGTGTTATTCGAACAAAACCGTAATTATTTTTAGATTAGGGTTCGGTATGGTAAAAAAAAGGTAAACAAATGGCTGTATCTACATTAATAAAAGAATCAAGACTGGAAATTACATGTATAATGAGGTAAGTTAGTTTATGTATGCTAAACTTTACATAATTAACGCGTTGAACCCTCGTATCGTTCAAAAACTAGGGGTTCGGAGATTTCGGTTCGCTAAGGGTATAAAACCCACTTCCATTCCGTACCGAACCCTAAATCTCCGAACCCTTAGTTTTTGAACGATACGAGGGTTCAACGCGTTAATTATGTAAAGTTTAGCATACATAAACTAACTTACGGATCGCTCTTTTTTCCATAGATAACTGACCTACTTTAATTAAGGCAATCAAATACTAATCGAGGCGTATTTTCATTTATTGTAGTGGCATGCCATTTTTTTATTTATCAGCATTCCATGTTTGTAATCAATTTTCGCGGTTTAATCCACCAGGTCGAGGTTGAGCAAATTGGTCCGAGCAAATTATGCGAATACTTGGAACCATAGTATCTGTGAGAATAATAAAAACATTATGCTTGTTTCTTTCTATACTACGACTCGGTCATGGCAGGTAGGCCTAAGTTGACTGTGGCCTCCTTATCCTTGACCATGTTGAACAGTGTTGTGTGTGCAATCACAGAATCACTGTAATGTATTGATGGAATATCCAGTACCTTCTAGTATGCAATGTGTTATTTGTTTACAAGTGTCCATCCGTTTCGGCATACTTCCTATATACGCAATATTCCATCCAGCATGCAGTGCATTACAAGTGGCCATCTGTTTCGGCGTACTTCCTATAGACATGTGCCCCGTGTGGTTCCTGGGGGTCCCGTTTGGTCACGGGGCAAAGAATAGGGTATATGTGGCCATCCATTTCGGCGTACTTCCTGTGTATGCCATATACCATCCAGCCTGCACTGTATTACCTGTTTGTATGTGGCCATCCGTTTCGGCGTACTTCCTATACATGCAGTATACCATCCAGCATGCAGTGTATCACCTATTTATAAGTGGCCATCCGTTTCTGCGTACTTCCTGTGTATGCAATATACCATCCATCATGCACTATATTACCTGTTTATATGTGGCCATCCGTTTCGGCGTACTTCCTATATATGCAATGTACCATCTAGCATGCAGTGTATCGCCTGTTTATAAATGGTCATCCATTTCGGCGTACTTCCTATATATGCAATATACCATCCAGCATGCAATGCATTACCTGTTTAAATGTGGCCATCCGTTTCGGCGTACTTCCTATACAGGCAATATACCATCCAGCATGCAGTGTATCACCTATGTATAAGTAGCCATCCGTTTCGGCGTACTTTCTATACATGCAATATGCCATCCAACATGCACTATATTACCTGTTTATATGTGGCCATCTGTTTCGGCGTACTTCCTATACATGCAATATACAATCCAGCATGCACTATATTACCTGTTTATATGTGGCCATCTGTTTCGGCGTACTTCCTATATACATGTATGCAATATACCATCTAGCATGCAATGCATTACCTGTTTATATGTGGCCATCCGTTTCGGCGTACTTCCTATATATGCAATGTAACATCTAGCATGCAGTGTATCACCTGTTTATATGTGGCCATCCGTTTCGGCGTACTTCCTTTATATGCAATATACCATCTAGCATGCAATGCGTTACCTGTTTATATGTGACCATCCGTTTTGGCGTACTTCCTATATATGCAATATACCATCCAGCATGCAATGCATTACCTGTTTATATGTGGCCATTAGGGTTGGATACCGGTACCCGGTATCGGTAGAGTACCGAATAGTTACTTCAAAAAGTACCGGTATATACCGTTTCGTAAAGAATCGGTTACGATCTCGGTATTTCCATAAAAATGAATGCGAAATTCTTATCAAATTGCAGGTAATAAAACAACACAACATAAGCGAACACGTCGGCAGCGCGAGTCTAAATTGAAGGTTCACATTTTATATAGACACCGCCCGTTATGGCGAGCTACTCGCGCGATGTCAGGCTTAGTTTTGCATTACTTTTTAAGTTGCTTAGCCTTCGTTTTAGATGATGAAAATCGATAAATTATTGATTTTCATTATCTATTATAATATATCATAATAAACATTTATCGTTAATTTTAGTCCATATTTTTTTAGAATTAATAAATCAATTATTAAAAATAAAAGTTAAACAAGTCATCTATTTTCGCGAACATTAGAAAATGGTCGGCGTCGGAAATAGAGTTTGCAATTCCCATGTATGGGCTTATTTCGCGAAGAAAACTGACTGTGGAAATTGCAGTGAACAAAAAGTAACTTCTAGTCAAAGTGTAGAACTGAAATTGGTGTCTCAAAAACTGTTGATTTATTTGTTATCACCAATATGTGTTTATAAGTTCACTGTTACCTGTTGGAAAAAAATTGTTTGAATACAAAGTTCCATTTACTGGCTTTGAATGTTTAAATATATATTGCAATGATTAACAAAGTTCTCCCATATAAATATATTTGATTAAATGATAAAGAATGAGTATACAACTTACCAAATCATTGCTGGTCAGATGCACTAAAAGCATGATACATGGGAAGTGGTATCAGTATCGGTATCGTTAAAATACTGTATCATTCGTTGGTATCAGTATCGGTATCAGACCGGTTCGTGCTTAACGATATCCAACCCTAGTGGCCATCCGTTTCGGCGTACTTCCTATATATTGTAAGACTTGGGGGCATCATTGTTTACATTTACATCTCGGTACCATTATACAATGTGATTCCTTTACTATTTATTATAAACGTATAAATACTGTTCACTTACATAACATACACCTTGGTGTATCCAGGAATTATCATCTTCATTTCTTAAAATGCACTTAACCCGCATTATTTGATAGATTTCCACATTAGCAACTGACAATCTTACTGGAGGCGGCCATGTTTATTGTTGTTGTTGGCACCGGTAAAGGTCTGGTAGTAATTTATCGCTCTATAAATTAATCTGGTTTAATACCACCAATTCCTGTTATAGTAATGATGTAACTTTGCAACCTAGTTGATATTATTCATTGTTTAAATGCTTAGTTATAACATAATCTCCACACTTTGGTCACAGTAGCCCAGTTCCATAGCGTAGGTTTAGCCTGCTCACTTCAAAGTATTTGTCTACGATGTTTGTGATAAATAAGGCACAGTTCAGTATAAAACTTATATCATTCTTTTCGTAATTCAACAAGGAATGTATTCATGTATGTCTGTACCTTGTTAAAACATGTTTTACTTACTTATTGGCAAATAACGGTGATCGACGGTCTGTTGAAGCCCGGTGTGTCTGAATCCTTGCCTGGTCACCGGTCTCCAATTTCATTGGCTACCGGTGGACTAGATAATTTCGATTGGATCATTCAGACACACCTCCACCACCGGACCGTCAATCATTTGTCAGTTTGCATCACGTGATCATGACCCAAGGGTATATAAAGCGCGTCTGTCAATCAAAAGTCAGTTCTCTCAGAGGTTCCTTTGGCGGGTTTATTTGAAATCCGGTCTTCAGGTGACTGGTGATATTATACCTGTGGCAGGTTATTTAGAAGCCTGTGGTTATCTGAAATTCTGTGGTTATTTCAAATCTGGTCTTAAAGGTGACTAGTGATTTCTATTTATTTATTCTCGTCCGTCGAAATAAGTACTGATTTACTCTTGGGTCGTTTTCGCCGTATCTATACAGTATAGATAAAATACCGCCATTTTATTGAAATATCGGTTATTTTTGCTCTTGTATTAATTAAGAGCTGACTACAAAAAGTTCAGGTAATATTGTTTAAATACTTTGAACACTAGATCTAGTTAAAGAATAAATATGTTACTTTATGTTGACTTCATGTTATTATTAAAAAGCCGCCGGTCATTACAATTTTGGTGTCAGAAGTGGGATGTCTTTGTGCCGGAAGATATAACGAACGACACTGAAATAACATGTTCAAAGAAAATGAATTGCAGCGCATAATAAAAGAATTACAATAAAAATTCCGATATTTGACTAATTAAAGGGACAGTACCATTTGTTAAGTCTAAAATTTGAATTGATCACAATGGCGAATAATTCCGATTCTGAGATTGAATTTAATATTATAACTGAAAATGACACTGCCCAGTCTGAGAGTGAAAATGAAAGACCCCAAGATCAAGAACAGGACCTGGAGCGTGCATCTAACAATGCCCGTAACAATTCACCAGACCTTCCGCCTAACCCTGAGAGAGCTCAAACCCCACCCAGAAGAGAGGTCTATATTCCAAATAGGCAAAGTAAACCAGTTGACCATCCGTCCGACAGCGAGCATGATTGCATGTATTTAAGTGATCGATCCACTGACCGCCACCGTCGACCCCGTAGAAGGCATTCCAGGCCTAGTGGTCATCGATCGTCTAGTTACCATAGACAACCGATGATTAGACATTACCACAGAAGTCCGTCTCCGTACCCAGGTAGACACCGGTCTCCGTACCCAGGTAGACACCGATCTCCATATCCAGGGAGACACCAATACCATAGTTACCGATACCGATACGATCAGAACCAAAGCAACCAAGCTTGTGACAATGATACATCATTTTCACCTGGCTACCATGGTTACCGCGAGTACCATTCCCAACATCCAACTGCAGATGACCATAGAGTTGATCCACCCCTTCCGACAAATAGACGAAACTCACACCATCATGGGTCAATGCCAAGCTTAAAACCAGAGCCTTATTCGGGAAACGAAAGTTGGAAAGAATACCATTCCCACTTTGAAGACTGTGCCGAGCTTTGTCATTGGGACACTCGAAACAGAGTATTGTTTCTTGCCACCAGCTTGAGAGGTCAAGCCCGTGCCTTTTACATGAGCTTGGACCAATATGAGAGACGTGATTATCACACCCTGGTCAGTAAAATGCGCCAAAGGTTTGGTAGCAGCACACATGCAAGTAAATGGCTTAACCTGTTAGAAAATCGGCAGCGTAAACCAAATGAAAGTATCACGGCTTTATGCGACCACATTCGGCAGCTGGCTAAGAAGGCATATTGTCAGTTGGATAGTAAGGCTCAAGATGCCATAGCCCTTAACCAGTTGTACAAAATCATTCCTATCGACATGAAATGCCGCTGTATGGACAATGAATGTACGACAATCTTAGATGCAGCTGAAGTATTAGAGCGGTATGAAGCCATCATGGGGGACAATAATAAACCTCCCAGAGGTAACGTGCGAGTCATTGATACCACCGGGGTTGACCCAGGAATTTCTAGTCTGTTACAGAAATTGGATTCCAGGTTAGAGAGACTCGAGAGTGTTTCTCTAGCTCGCCATGCTAATTCCGGTAAACCAGATCAAAGTTCCCGACGGTGTTTTGCGTGTAACTCACCTGACCACCTGTACAGAGACTGTCCAAGAAAACGGCAACAAAATAATCAATTCCGCCCATCCAACGGACCCCAACAAAACAGACAAGCAGTGACGCAATCATCACCAGTACAGGGAAACGAGCAAATGTCGACTCAGTAGGCCATGAGCCGACACATGATAGTGACAGGCCTATCGATGATCAACAAAAGGACTCCGTCAGAACTGGCCATATTATTGAAAAGAAATGGGATAATGGTTTTTATACAAAGGGGACTGTGTTTGGCCAACCGACTGAGTTTTTGATTGACAATGGGTCAACTGCCTCAATTATTTCATTACAGATATATAACGAAATCCCTGAGGATCAAAAACCCACCATAGAACCCTTTAACACCCCGTTCTTGACGCTAGTGGAAATAAGATCACTACGCTCGGAATGGTAACAATAAAAATAGCTTTAGAAGGACATTATTTTGAACATCCCGTCATAGTATGTGAAATTGGACAAGACGGTATAATTGGTCAAGGTTTTCTTCTTAAGTTTGCTGAAAACATAAACTATAAGACTGGTAAGATAGTGACAAAGTATAACGAAATAAAGTGTTGGGTAGGTAGTGAAAAGTCAGTTACTTGTAGGGTGTTGGTCAGAAAAACAACTGTTGTCCCCGCGAATTCAGCTGTATGGTTGCATGTTGAAATACCCGATTCTGATAAATTAACAACGTATGGTTTAACTGAACCCCTGCAAATGTCTTCTGAACAGATTGGTATGGTTACCGGCATTGTTAAAACCAAAACAGATGTAAAAGTAAACTTTGTCAATTACTCCGATAAAGAGATTAAGTTGTTTGCAAAACAAGCTATTGGTACATGTGAAGCATATAAAGATAACGAACAGAATAAGGATTGTGTTCGAAATTTCAAAAGTAACATTTCGGTAAATAAGAAACTTTTACCGGAACATTTGCATGACCTGTTTCAAAGAAGTTCTGAGCACCTAGATGCATCCGAAAAGGAACAATTAAAAGAACTTCTTATTGAGTACCAAACTGTATTCGCCAAATCATCTGATGACCTTGGACGGTGTGATAGAGTACAACACCGAATTCATACTGGTAATGTCATACCAGTGCGTCAACCACCCAGACGGCAACCTATAGGTAAGCGTCAAGCTGAGAGGGAAGAAATACATAAAATGCTAGACAAAGGTGTAATAGAACCTTCCAATAGCCCATGGAGTTCGCCGGTTGTCCTTGTAACAAAAAAGGATGGCAGTATACGATTTTGCGTTGATTACAGGGTCCTCAATGACCTTACGGTAAAAGATGCCTACCCTCTCCCACGTGTTGATGAGTGCTTAGATGCACTGTCAAAGTCCAAGTGGTACAGTTCTATGGACTTGAACTCAGGGTTCTGGCAGGTTGGCATGGCCCCCGAGGACCGCCAGAAGACCGCATTCGCAACCAACCTCGGCCTTTTTCAGTGGACAGTCATGCCCTTTGGACTGGCCAATAGTCCTTCAACTTTTGAACGATTAATGGAAGACGTTTTGAGAGGTTTACAGTGGATTGAATTGCTGTTGTACATGGATGACATTATTTCTCCAAGCAACACTATCTCTGAAGGGTTACACCGATTACGAAATATCTTTGAAAGATTGCTGGAAGCAAACCTATCACTTAAACCGTCCAAATGTGTGTTTTTCCAAAAACAAGCTAAGTTTCTTGGACATGTAGTTTCAGAACAAGGCGTGTCCACCGATCCAGCTAAAATCTCGGCTGTCAAAGATTGGCCAGTACCAAAGTCAGTCAAAGAAACCAGGAGCTTTTTGGGTCTTTGTTCATACTACCGTCGCTTTGTACAAGGTTTTGCTGCTATCGCCAGACCTCTACACAAACTGTGTGATAAGGGAGTTAAATTTGTGTGGAACGATGCTGCAAACAGAGCATTTGAACTCTTAAAAGAAGCTCTCATAAGTGCCCCGATTCTAGCATATCCATTACCTGATACTCCTTTTATACTTGACACCGATGCAAGTGACAAAAGTGTTGGAGCTGTACTGTCCCAAAAACAAGGCGATTCAGAGAGAGTTACTGCCTATATGAGTCAGTCTTTAAACAAACATGAACAATCTTACTGTACCACACGAAAAGAATTACTGGCTGTAGTAAAGTCTTTAAGGACATTTCATTCATACCTTTATGGTCAACCAACCTTGTTAAGGACAGATAATGCTGCTGTAAGCTGGCTTAAACAATTGAAAAGACCGTCAGGTCAGATTGCGCGATGGGTTCAAGAACTAGAGACTTATAATCTCACTATCATACATCGCGCTGGTCTTAAGCATTCAAACGCTGATGCCCTATCGCGTAGGCCATGTCGGGTATGCGAGCGACAAGAGAATCTTAATTCTTCGGAAAGTGATGAAGAATCCGAAACAGTTGATTCTTTAACAGAGGTCTCACGCGATGTTCCAAGTTCTAGTTCCGGCATTCGAGTTATACAATCTGGAAATGACCAAACATTAAACCGATCGTTCCTGGATGGTTGGAGCACAAGTGATTTAATAGAAGGACAAAATCAAGACCCCGCAATCGCTCCTTTACTAGCAGCTAAAGACAGCAATGCTAGTCGTCCGGCATGGGATCAAGTGTCTGCTGGCTCGTCATTTTTGAAAACTTTGTGGCGCCAATGGGATCGCCTGTGCGTGATAGAAGGCCTACTACACCACACGTTTTTGGACACCGAATTAAAGCAGGATGTGCACTTGCTAATCGTGCCCGCGTGCAAGCAAAATGATATCATTCGGTATGTTCACGATATTCCAACAGCTGGACACTTGGGATCTGATAAAACCCTACACCGTGTCAAACAATCATTCTATTGGCCAGGCATGAAAGACGCGATCGTCAGATATTGTAACACATGTGACCAATGTGTAGCCCGTAAATCAACATCTGCTTCCAAGGCCCCATTACGACAATTCCTAGTAGGTGAGCCCATGGAAAAAGTAGCTATTGACATACTTGGCCCCTTACCCGTCACCAATAAAGGCAACAAGTACATTTTAGTACTTGTTGATTGCTTCACAAAATGGACAGAGGCCTATGCACTACCGAACCAAGAGACTCAGACCATCGTAGCAGTCCTTGTTAACGAGTTTATATGTCGTTTTGGTACGCCTTTGCAAATCCTGATTGACCAGGGTTCAAACTTCACGTCTGCTCTTTTTCAAGAAGTCTGCAGCTTTTTACATATCGATAAAGTTCAGACAAGCAGTATGAGACCCCAGGCCAATGGCAGTGTCGAGCGATTTAATCGTACGTTATTATCGATGCTGACCATGTACTCTCAAGAAGACCAGCATGATTGGGACAAGTATATGCCACAACTGCTTATGGCTTATCGTGCTTCTGTACATTCGAGTACTGGAATAAGTCCGAACAAAATGGTGTTCGGCAGGGAGGTCACACTGCCAATAGAAGCCGTCATAGGCAAGCCAAGAGATGAAACAGAATCTCCCGATTCTTTGACTTCTATACAGTATGTCGAGGAACTACGCGTTTCTTTTTCCAAAATGCATGAACATGCCAGGAAATCACTGAAGACAAATTCCGAATACCAGAAAAGACATTATGATTTAAGAGCGAAAAAACGGTCGTTGCGCCCTGGGCAACCAGTATGGTTGTATAACCCGAATCGCCGTGTTGGTGTGTGTTCAAAATTAACATCGAAATGGAAAGGACCTTATGTTATAACCAAGCAGCTTGATGATGTTATGTATTTGGTGAAAAGTTCACCAAAACAGAGAGCCAAGGTCTATCACATCGACAGGTTACTACCATACAATGGTAGAAACCCACCACGGTGGACAGTATCGGTAACCAGTACAAAATAAACATTAACGTGTACTGTGATGTTAGGACAGTGCTTATTACAGTTTAATAAGCAAGTTGTTTAAGTTATTTGTTAAATGTTAACAGACATTGCCGTTTCAAAATAAATAAAATTATTAATGAAAAATAAAAAACAGTAAAGTACAGCGAGGCAATCTATTATACATGTTTAAAACAAACATATGATAGATGTGAACTTTAAATTGTGAAATGAAGCACATTTTTATATACATATGTATAAGAATAATAAATACAGATCGAGTGTTTATTGGTATTAAAAGGGTGGCGGTTCTCTGGACGCACCATGTGAAAGACGATGATACGTTTCGTTGATGGCGGTTCCCTGGACGCATCAAGTTGCTGTGCTGTCTATTGGATCTGTGACGGGACACTTATTATGAACAATACGTGTTCGATGAATTTTGATGTGAAATAATAGTATAAAAAAATGACATTTCGCGATTTAAATTACACGTCATACCGGGATACTTACGTTTGATAAACCGCGTCGAGAATATTTCGTGGCGGAACGACCTAAGCTTTCATTTGTCGTAATTATCAATCAACAAGTTATTAATAAGATAAACAATTCATCATTTGAATGACATTAATGATTGAGCCATCATACAAACAATATAGGCATATAGTAACATTGTGAAAGCAGTGATTTTAAAGAAATGTTTACATAACACTTACACCAGATGGGTGGATTATAAACTTTATTAAATAACTAAAACAAGTCGGATCAGTGGAGATGAATTATACAATATCCTATATTTCAGGATGGAGTCTTGTTCTTCCTGCAAGACAACCTTCAACAGTAAGACAATTCTAAAACACCATGTCCAGAGGGAACATGGGTTGTTATCGGTGGTCTGTCCCTTGTGCACAGCTAAAGAAGTCATTTTCAAGAGGGTCAGTGACTTGAAAGTTCACTGTGCAAAAGCTCACGCTCGTGACTATAAGGAGTTACCGGAGGATGCTTTCCGTGAGGGTCATGGATTTTTCTTGTCTATTCATCCGGCAGAATACATGAAGTATGTCAACATCGCTGATCGATTGTCTCCAAGCGCTGTAAAATTACGCACAGTCATGCTGATGTGGAGCCGAATGATAGGCCCAAAAGCTACGCGCTCCAGACAACAAATTCTAGATGGCTGGGAGTTAGCTAGCCAGGACTTTACTCTGCCTGCCGAACTTGTACTCACCGAGTCAAATGAGAACGAGGAAATTCACGTGGTTTATGTGTCACTAAATCCCAAGGACATTTACGTCGATGTGACAATAGAGCACGACAAGGTCAGAGCTCACTTGACCAGTGACTTGTTTGATGACAAAATTGCCATGCGGGCTTTAGCTAGGAGAATGGCCTCGCTGAAACATTCGCGTCCTCACGAACACTTCGAAATGGCCACTGAGGATAAAGACAGTAACATAAGGCAGAAAATTAGTGGACACCTCGGTATCCATCGAAGTCTTATTTCAACAGTTACGTCCATTAAAATTGAAATAACATACAATGTCCCTGAACCGAAAAGGCCACGCCTTTCACTTGAAAACAAAGTGGACTCGCTACCAGAGTCAGTGGTCTCGCTACCAGAGTCCACACCACCAGCATCTGGATCCTGAACACCCCTGCAGGATGAACATGATAACATTATGCTCGATATCTATGAGTATGATGTTACTCATCCAACGGTCCTCCTACCATTTCCTCTACTGGCAGAAGATGCTCCACTTCAACTTCCAGCAGATCCCGTTCCTTCGTCCTGCCCTCTTCTGGCAGAGGATACCCATCCACTACCAGTGATTCCAGTTCCTATGGCCCAAACACACATTACCACTGCATCGTCCAAACCTGTGTCTTCAACGGCTGAAACGTGTACGTCCTGTGAGTCCCTTCCACCAGTTAAGGAGAGACAATTTAAGCCACCATGTGTTCCTGTCTCACGGAAATCTAGGCCGCCCTGTGAAGTTCCAGAAGTTATTTCAAGTGCCAATTCGAACTACTTAACCCAGTCAGTTCCGTCTCCCATTTCACAGGAGTCCACAAATAAACAAACTTACAGAGCAACGCGACTTCTCCGGCTTGGTGCACTCCCATTATTTCCACCAGCAAGACGTCAGTGGGGTGTAGATGAAGCGGTTACTCTTCGAGAAGGTAGTTTTACCGCCAAGTGGCCCCCAAAGGGATGGCAGGAACTTTCCCCTGATCAGAAACTGTTGCAAGTAGAGATGCTGTGTTTCAGAATTCTAACCGCACGTGGCGCAAATATGGCAAAACTGGAACGTAATACAATGCTCAATGAGTTCAACTTCCTCGTGTTGCCAGGAAGCTCCTCTCCAGCTGCGCAGAAACAAGACACGTTCCTTGCAAGTTCGTATGCAGTCTATCAACATCTCAGACAAATCGCATTGGGACATGTGAAATCTAGCGAGTGGCTCCAGATGGTCGAATGCTCCGCGATGATGCGAAATACACGCAATGACATTCTCACAAGATGCTGTGACTTCATCCCGCTGCGTATCCAAAACACCGTTGAGCTGAAAAAGAAGTAAAAAGGGTTATTTAAAATAACAGTAACTCTTTAAGGACTTGTTAATCCGTGCCAATATAGGAAATTATATTAAAAATGAACATAACAATAACTATTTAAGAACTTGTCAAGTTGTGTCAATATTGTGAAGTTATCGATGGACAAACTATAATAATTAGAAATCGAATTTCAACAAACTGTATGTATTGTAAAATTCAGGAGAATTTTATTTTTGAAAGTTGGGGGGAATGTAAGACTTGGGGGCATCATTGTTTACATTTACATCTCGGTACCATTATACAATGTGATTCCTTTACTATTTATTATAAACGTATAAATACTGTTCACTTACATAACATACACCTTGGTGTATCCAGGAATTATCATCTTCATTTCTTAAAATGCACTTAACCCGCATTATTTGATAGATTTCCACATTAGCAACTGACAATCTTACTGGAGGCGGCCATGTTTATTGTTGTTGTTGGCACCGGTAAAGGTCTGGTAGTAATTTATCGCTCTATAAATTAATCTGGTTTAATACCACCAATTCCTGTTATAGTAATGATGTAACTTTGCAACCTAGTTGATATTATTCATTGTTTAAATGCTTCGTTATAACATAATCTCCACACTTTGGTCACAGTAGCCCAGTTCCATAGCGTAGGTTTAGCCTGCTCACTTCAAAGTATTTGTCTACGATGTTTGTGATAAATAAGGCACAGTTCAGTATAAAACTTATATCATTCTTTTCGTAATTCAACAAGGAATGTATTCATGTATGTCTGTACCTTATTAAAACATGTTTTACTTACTTATTGGCAAATAACGGTGATCGACGGTCTGTTGAAGCCCGGTGTGTCTGAATCCTTGCCTGGTCACCGGTCTCCAATTTCATTGGCTACCGGTGGACTAGATAATTTCGATTGGATCATTCAGACACACCTCCACCACCGGACCGTCAATCATTTGTCAGTTTGCATCACGTGACCATGACCCAAGGGTATATAGAGCGCGTCTGTCAATCAAAAGTCAGTTCTCTCAGAGGTTCCTTTGGCGGGTTTATTTGAAATCCGGTCTTCAGGTGACTGGTGATATTATACCTGTGGCAGGTTATTTAGAAGCCTGTGGTTATCTGAAATTCTGTGGTTATTTCAAATCTGGTCTTAAAGGTGACTAGTGATTTCTATTTATTTATTCTCGTCCGTCGAAATAAGTACTGATTTACTCTTGGGTCGTTTTCGCCGTATCTATACAGTATAGATAAAATACCGCCATTTTATTGAAATATCGGTTATTTTTGCTCTTGTATTAATTAAGAGCTGACTACAAAAAGTTCAGGTAATATTGTTTAAATACTTTGAACACTAGATCTAGTTAAAGAATAAATATGTTACTTTATGTTGACTTCATGTTATTATTAAAAAGCCGCCGGTCATTACAATATACAATATACCATCTAGCATGCAATGTATTACCTGTTTATATGTGGCCATCCGTTTCGGCGTACTTCGTGTGTATGCAATATACCATCCATCATGCACTATATTACCTGTTTATATGTGGCCATCGGTTTCGGCGTACTTCCTATATATGCAATATACCATCCAGCATGCAATGCATTACCTGTTTATATCTGGCCATCCGTTTCAGCATACTTCCTATACATGCAGTATACCATCCAGCATGCAGTGTATCACCTATTTATAAGTGGCCATCCGTTTCGGCGTACTTCCTGTGTATGCAATGTACCATCCATCATGCACTATATTACCTGTTTATATGTGGCCTGTATGCAATATACCATCCATCATGCACTATATTACCTGTTTATATGTGGCCATCCGTTTCGGCATACTTCCTATACATGCAGTATACCATCCAGCATGCAGTGTATCACCTATTTGTAAGTGGCCATCCGTTTCGGCGTACTTCCTGTGTATGCAATATACCATCCATTATGCACTATATTACCTGTTTATATGTGGCCGTCTCGGCGTACTTCCTATATATGAAATGTACCATCTAGCATGCAGTGTATCACCTGTTTATAAGTGGCCATCCATTTCGGCGTACTTCCTATATATGCAATATACAATCCAGCATGCAATGCATTACCTGTTTAAATGTGGCCATCCGTTTCGGCGTACTTCCTATATATGCAATGTACCATCTAGCATGCAATGCATTACCTGTTTAATATGTGGCCATCCGTTTCGGCGTACTTCCTATACCTGCAGTATACCATCCAGCATACAGTGTATCACCTATTTATAAGTGGCCATCCGTTCCGGTGTACTTCCTGTATATGCAATATACCATCCATCATGCACTATATTACCTGTTTATATGTGGCCATCCGTTTCGGCGTACTTCCTATATATGCTATGTACCATCTAGCATGCAGTGTATCACCTGTTTATAAGTGGCCATCCATTTCGGCGTACTTCCTATATATGCAATATACCATTCAGCATGCAATGCATTACCTGTTTAAATGTGGCCATCCGTTTCGGCGTACTTCCTATACATGCAATATACCATCCATCATGCACTACATTACCTGTTTATATGTGGCCATCTGTTTTGGCGTACTTCTTATACATGCAATATACCATCCAGCATGCAGTGTATCACCTATTTATAAGTGGCCATCCGTTTCGGCGTACTTCCTATATATGCAATATACCATCTAGCCTGCAATGCATTACCAGTTTATATGTGGCCATCCGTTTCGGCGTACTTCCTATATATGCAATGTAATATCTAGCATGCAGTGTATCACCTGTTTATAAGTGGCCATCTGTTTCGGCGTGCTTCCTGTGAATTATACCATCAATATATATGTACCAGCATGCAATGCATTACGGTACCTGTTTATATGTGGCCATCTGTTTCGGCGTACTTCCTGTGTATGCCATATACCATCCAGCCTGCACTATATTACATGTTTATATGTGGCCATCCGTTTCGGCGTACTTCCTATATTTGCAATGTACCATCTAGCATGCAGTGTATCACCTGTTTATAAGTGGCCATCCATTTCGGCGTACTTCCTATATATGAAATATATCATCAATATATATGTACCAGCATGCAATGCATTACCTGTTTATATGTGGCTATCCGTTTCGGCGTACTTTCTATATATGCAATATACCATCCAACATCCATTGAATCAGAATAGTAGTTTCTTTTAAAATGTATTAAATAGATTCACATCATTTTTTGAAGTATGAACTATTTTAAAATGTTTGTTTTTTTGCTCTGAATGTGTTCCTTGTTACTCATCCATCTCATTGTAGTCAAAAATTATCTAAAGCTATTTTTATAATGGTGACAATGTTATAAAATAAAATATGTTAGTTAACATATATTTATGTCGTCCCAAGAAATATTTGGTTTTCTTCCAACAAGCATTGTATGGTGCAGTTCTTGCTTCCTTTACTTGCAGATCTTTGTTTAAGTCCGAAGTGGGAAATGATGGCCATATCTTCAACCTGGTTGAAGCTTATCTGTAAGGTATGTAAAATACTGCAGTGTATTTTTCTGCTTTTGATGTAATTGCAAAAAGGTGTAAAAATAAGAACACTGTATATTTTGTGTTCCATCTGTTATTTATTAGTATTTAGCAAAGAATAATAATTTGTAGTGTTAATGCCTTTACAATTTCACCAATAACTAATTAGTTAATATTTAATTTTTTTATATGCTGATTATATGGTATGATGTTGTAGTGTTTTGAATGAATCAATGATGCTGTAGTGTATGGAATGATGCTGTAGAGTATGGTATGATGCTGTAGTGTATTTAATGATGCTGTAGAGTATGGTATGATGCTGTAGAGTATGGTACGGTACTGTTGAGTATGGTATGGTACTGTAGTGTATGTTATGGTATGATGCTGTAGAATATGGTATGATGCTGTATAGTATGGTATGATGCTGTAGTGTATAGAATGATGCTGTAGAGTATGGTACGGTACTGCAGAGTATGGTACTGTAGTGTATGGTATGGTAAGATGCTGTAGAGTATGGTATGATGCTGTCGATATTGTCTTGAGGTAGCTATTGCAGTCTACGGTAGTTACAGTTATGCCATAGCAATGTATATGGCATACTAGTACCTTTTAAAATAATAAAGTAATGTAGACCTTTTATGTATGAAGGTAATCATGTATGCCAGTGTTTTTTTTATGCCTAATTTAGGGCCGGTTTTCGGCCCCTTCACAATGCCAAAAAGTATACTTTTGTCACAATTATATCCAAAAAATTCACAATCTGAAGAGAAAAAAAAAAAATAATAATAAATAGTCCAGTAAGGATACTAGTCTTAATAGAAGCTGGTGTCAAAACTAGTCTGTATTTACCAAAAACAGAACTTAAAACCAGGGGATATTAAACTGAAAATAAAAGTGAAAAAAGTTTATTTTTCTTTTGTTATAATATTTCACAATTTTCACAATTTTTTTTTTAGAAAAATGCCGCTATTTTTCACAATGGCACAGGCACAGGCTGCATTCACAAAACACATAAAAAAAACACTGTATGCATCGATGTATTGTAGAAACAGGTTACTCCATATTATGCACATTAAAGATCTCACTGCAGGCCTGTGTTAATTAGTGATACAAAAAACTAACAAACCCTTCTTCGGAATGAGGCTGCCTTGACATTAAATCAAAATTGATTGTGTTCAGTATCAGTAGAAAGAAATAGCAATAACTCATTCTTCATTATACCTCCTACACAGTGATAATGTACATGTACCTATACTTGCTATGTATTTTATATTATAGCATCTGCATACCCTAGTTAAGTATAGCAAGAAACCAGGACAGATACTGATAAGGTGATAACAGCAGTCTGCAGCTAGCATTTGTGCCAGACCATAAAGGAAGTGGGACATAGTCATGACCTCTTGCTATCACATGAAACTATCCATCTTGCAAGTGTGTATTTTTGTTCTGCATTTGCGATTGGATAGTGATTTGGGATAAGCATGTTATTTCTACAATCATGTATTTCATCACTTACATCTGCCCATGGATTTCCGATCACATAGAAGACAGAACAGACTTACATGACAATTGTAAGTATTAACTTAAGTATATCCTACAAACACGTACTATGTTGGGGCCTTCTTAGATCAAGTTATTAAATTGCTTAAACAAACAAAAACTGATTTTAATTCTCAACAGAGCAAACCTAAACCATTGTATGCAAAAATGAAAAATGGTGTAACATATTACCATAATGGCATACTATATTATCTGTAATCCCCTAAGCAATGTTAGCACCGTATAAATTAACTGTGTTTAACACACGGCAATCTTGAAGCTGCATAGGATTATTCAATTCGCGTCTGACATACAATTTAATTAAATTTTGAGTTTTAATTTGCTCTTATTATTCAGCCAAAGGTTTACATATAATATCACCAATAGTTAGTAATATACAAAAACAAAGTCAGTTTGATTAATATAAATGACTGAACAATTGCATATATGTGGAAGAAGTATATATTATATAATAAAAAAACAAGATTCCCATGTGTCCCTTTAAATTTATACTTGGGATTATTCAACAACTTAAATGCTTTCAGATGTGAACTGCCATCCAAAGCTGACAGAATACTATCAGTCATACACAATTGTTTAAACATACAAAGGATAAATATTTCATCTTTTTTTTTCACTGTGATACAGCTGTTTTGTAGTTGACATCGTCTTTGCTATTTATCTAAATCCATTTCACAGCAGTACAGATGATATGTTAATGTTGCAGTCACATGTAAATGATGTTTGTGTAATTATCCAATGCAGGTTTCGAATGCCTGACAAAAAAAATGTACATGTCAAGTCATAGAAAATTATTGAAATATATACATAGGATAAAGACACTTTCTCTTCTTGAATTGAATTGAATGTTGTTTAACGGCTCATCAACACGGTATAGGTTATTTAGAGCCGCCCCAGAGAGAGGGGAAGGATACATAGGAATCCGGGAACCTGCCCTACTCTTATTATTGAATAGATTCCTATGGTTCTTTAACGTGCTCGGAGGATAGAGCGATACACGGGACCGCCCGGTTTACGTTTCCATCCGACGGACGAGGCTAAGGAAAAGTATCTTGCCCAAGAACACACCGACAGAACTCAGTGGCACCACGGAGGATTGAACCCGGGGCCTCTGGTTACAAATCCTCCGCGCTACCGACTGCACCACGCCAGCCCTCTTGAGGAGAGTGTTATTCTGTAGTGACATCTCATCTTTGCTCAAAAGGTTCTAGGTCCAGTCTCCATATTTTATCTAGATGTAAATGGAGGATGAGCCTGGTATGTTCATCCCTGTTTGGCACCATATAACCTTTTTTGTGTTGGTGCGCCGTAAAGTCCCAATTCATCTTTGCTCATATGATGGATTAAAGATGCTGGTTCCAACATCCCATACCAGTTGTAATGATCCAGGGCAGGACAATTCCACTTGTCTGCTCGCCATGGTGAGCCTTTTTCCTAATATGGACTAGCGACCGAGTGCCACATGTACTGGGGACCTTTGCCGACGGCTGGCCACCGGTCCCTTTGTGTTGCAAAATATATGGGTCAGCCCATTGGCCGTACGCAGAGGGTCGCTCAACGCTATTTCTCTATTTATAATGTATACTGTATATAGATCTATGTACCATGTTCGAAATGCCGGTAACATGGTAAAGTCCAAGTCGCCAGTTGGTACACGTACATATTCCAAAATGCTCTACACATAATGGGCTTTCAGAAAAATAGGGTGTACAAAATTCCCCCTGGGGTGAGGGTTACTAGCTTACAGTCTATTTTTCTATTGTAGTGGTATTATATATTTTTCTAGATTTTAACCCAATACCCCCAATGGATTGCAGAAATAATTGATTTTAGTCCTTTTTTCCAACATATTTCAGCAGATATGTTATATATGATGCAAGGAAACACCTGAATATGTATGCTGTGCAACATTGTATTAATTCATAATATAGTTTATGTTAAAACTATTTTCAAAAAAAAAAATCAGATTCCGTTGATTTTTGACAAAAATACACTTTTTTTGCCTAAAAATTAAGGCATTTTCAAGCATCATAGGGTTTGGGACCTTTTTCTACTTAATTATTTGACCTTTGTCTATCCAAAAATATTACAATGTGTCCTTATTCAATTGTATTAAATTTGTTACTATATTTTATCCCAATACCCCAATGGATTACAGAAATCAGTGATTTTTGTCATTTTTTCCAACATTTTGCCCTAAAATGTCAATATTTGAGCACATATGTTATATATTGTGTCAGGAAAAACTTGATATATATGTATGCTGTGCAACATTCTATTGCTTCAATTTGATAAGTTTATGTTCAAACTAATTTCAGATAATAATTCCAGATCCTGGCGATTTTTGGCAAAAACACATTTTTTGCCCCAAAATTAAGGCATTTCCAAACATCATGCGGTTTGGAACTTTTTTTCTACTTATTCACTGGACCTTACCCTGCCCAAAAAGGTTACAATACTTCTTTTTTCTATTGTATTAGATATTTTCTAATTTTTAGTTAAATATCCCGAATGTATTACAGAAATCAGCGATTTGATTAAATTTTTTAACATTTTTGTCTCGCCTTTTGAAAAAATGCGATACATACACTTCTCAAAACTGCTAACTACACCGCTCACGTTTTGGGTTATATATATCGATGGGTTGAATGTTTTTCAATAAAATAAAAAGGAAATACCAATTCAATCATTTTTACATCATTTCATTTTATTTTTTTCATGGGCAATGCTAGAACTAAACCACAATAAGCAATTACAAACGACCCATGTAAACACTAAAGTCACACTTTTCCCATATCTACATAAACCACAATAAGCAATTACAAACGACCCATGTAAACACTAAAGTCACACTTTTCCCATATCTACATGTAGATATGGGAAAAGTGTGACTTTAGTGTTGTAGATATGGGAAAAGTGTGACTTTAGTGTTTACATGGGTCGTTTGTAATTGCTTATTGTGGTTTAGTTCTAGCATTGCCCATGAAAAAAATAAAATGAAATGATGTAAAAATGATTGAATTGGTATTTCCTTTTTATTTTATTGAAAAACATTCAACCCATCGATATATATAACCCAAAACGTGAGCGGTGTAGTTAGCAGTTTTGAGAAGTGTATATAGGTGCCGCTAATGTTAGCGGGCTCGACGGCGACAACATATTGTATTATAACTTTTTTGCCCTTGGGAGTAGAATGTTCAAATTTCATATATAACCTCCTGGTCATTGCCCGTCTTGATGCCAATAACTTCCAGCCCTGCAACTGATCGTGGGTCCGAGTCAAGGTCACATAAATACATGTACTGTCACCAAATTTGAACACAAATATTGACGGTACATGCATTTTAGTGACCTTGACTCCGACCCACGGTCAGTTGCAGGGCTTGAAGTTATTGGCATCAAGACGGGCAATGACCAGGAGGTTATATATGAAATTTGAACATTCTACTCCCAAGGACGAAAAAGTTATAATACAATATGTCAGCGTGAAAGTTTTGGTTAAAATTTGCGTTAACATTTGCGTTAACATTTTGGTTAAAGTTCTTAACTTTGTTGTCCTTTGAAATAGAGTGTTCAAATTTCGTATATAGCTTCACTGGTTATTGTTCTTCTTATTCCAGTAACTATCAGTCTCCAACTGACCCTATGTCAAGGTCAGTTTCCTCTTAAATGCATCTACCGTCTCCAAAAAAAATGTGTTAAAGTGCGTTAAAGTATTATAACGTTGTTGTTCTTTGGAGTAGAGTGTTCAAATTTCATATATAACCTCACTGGTCATTGTTCTTCTTATTTCAGCAACTTCCAGCCCTCCAACTGACCCTTGGTCAAGGTCAGGGTCACTTTAATAAATGTATATTCTCCAAATTTCACATTGTTTTCGCAGCACTGTAGCAATGTACAGTGTTCAAAATCTCATATATAAACTCACTGGACATTGTTCTTGTCCAGCCAAGCGGCTTCCAGCCCTACCCAACTGACCCTTGGTCAAGGTCAGGGTCACTTTAATAAATGTATATTCTCCAAATTTCACATTGTTTTCTCAGCACTGCAGCAATGTACAGTGTTCAAAATCTCATATATAAACTCACTGGACATTGTTTTTGTCCAGCCAAGCGACTTCCAGCCCTCCAACTGACCCTTGGTCAAGGTCAGGGTCACTTTAATAAATGTATATTCTCCAAATTTCAAAAGTTTATCAGAAGTGTCTATCTTTGGAAGGTTAACTTTAATTCCAATCAGTGTAACATATATAAGGTTGTAAATATTCTGGATAAAAATATGTTCAAACAAATAACAAATCTTTTTCTTATTGACTCATTTATTCAAAAAATATATTACAAATTCCCTTAAATACTGTCTTGATAGCATTTGTCATGGTGATTAGACTGTTAAATATAATTGCCATTCTAACAGACTGCCAGATAATGAACTTCGATAAAAGCAACAGTTATTGCTACTATTTATGGAAGTTTAAGAATTAATAACTGCGTCTTTCATAGCAGTAAAGAACAGTATTACATTAATTATATGTATGACATTTTCCCTGATAAGTGATAATTGAAGCAATTACAGTATACAGCCACCAATCACTGGGGCTTAATTTATTGTTTGCAGCTGGGTAATTTGATACTCCAGTAAAGTTAATCTGTATTATAAATTCTCTTAAAGGTACACATGACAATCTGAACGTTTTAAAATCACAAGGTCACACTAGTTTTTCTGCATAACTTGTATTTGTTCAATCATTAATATTAATTACACTAAAATAAATATGAAGTAAATTATTTTACATATAATTAACTGTTGATAATAATGCACCAATCTTTAACTTATGGTAAAATCAGTGAGAAACATTGAAAACTTAATTTATTTATATGCAAGTAGGTGTAAAGTGAATATGATACTTGATATATAAATCGAAACAATAATTGCAATGCTTCATAAACACTTCAAGATTGCCATATGTCCCTTTAAGATAATGAAATGAATGAATGTATACAATTTGCCATTACCATTGTAACATACTCCAGCAACAGAATTACATTAATTTTAATATGAGTTGACATTTCTTGATAAAACATGAAACATGCAGATAAATTAACATGTCAGTTCCTGAAACAATACAAGTTGGCAAATTACTTCAATTTTACATCATGTCCAATGTGTAGTTTCTGCAGATAGCTATCAGGTATTAAAGGGAACTCGAGTAAGTACATCAGGCTTTGGGGCCTAATTTAAAACATAATAAAGTATATAATTATCAATTTAAGGGTGAAGTAGTTCATAAATATAGATGGAACATTAACAATTTCCTATAATACACTGTAACAAAAATTATAATTTAAAACAATCTTTAAGTCCATAGAGTACCGGCATGCACTTTGCATAATGTTCATTATAGACTTTGACTAATCAATTACGGTAATGATGTTGTCACATTCAGTTTTAAATGTTTGACTCCTGATAATAATGCAGGACCTTTACAAATGATGAACTTTTGTGTTGTTTCTGCTTTTGCGAATGCTACCGTACAATATACTGACAGTCTTGCTTGACTATAAACCCTCGATTTTGTCAAGATGAAGGTCGCTTGAAACATGTATGATGGACATGTTTCTTTAGGCGAGACATCATGTTGCGCGCAACTCTTGTTACTCCAAATCTCAATATTTAAGTATCAGATCAATAAATTATATGGTGGGACACGTAGAGATGCGTTCCGAGAAAGATTCCATCAATTCAAATTGGTGCTAATGTATTCCATTATTTTTCTAAAAAGTAAATACAGATTTCGGCGATTTTCGTCTAAAAACGCTGTGTTTACCCCCAAAACTCACTAAAGCCCCAACGCTCAGATGGCACACATATCTCATTTGAAACTTACTGTATGTTCTTTCAGAAAATGATACCCTACAAAATTCCCCCAGTGTGGGGAGGGTTTCTGTTTCTAGCTCATGGCCTAATGGAGGATGAGCCTGGCATGTTCATTCCTGTTAGGCGCCATATAACCTTTCATGTGTTGGTTCGACTCAAACCCCAATTCAATTCATTCATTATTGAATTTATTAAACAAGTTGGCAAAATGATATAATACGAGGCTCTTTCCAAGCATTATATCATTTTGCTAACGAGTTTAATAAAGTCAATAATGAATGAGAACTAATGTGATGTTATACCACTAGTCATTTTCTTCACAAAAACTTAACGATGGTTATAACTTTCTCATTTCTTGATATTTCTTCATCAGACTTTCAATATATACTCATCATGACAACATCGACATGACCATACTAAAATATGAAGGTCATTATATGGGTTAAATACTCATTTTCTTCACAAAAATTAAGGTTGGTTATAACTTTTTCAATTGTTTTTATTTCTTCATCAATCTTTCAATATATACTCATCACAACATCACGAAAACTTAGTCAGGCCAGTTTGTCAAGGTCATTTATCTGGGTCCAAAAAAACTTTCACACGTAATCCGCAGAACACCTATCTATAGTATTTAATATCAAACCCATCGAGTATTTAATATTTAAGAAATAATAAATATGTACCTGTGTTTTATCGGTGAATAAAATACAGTTAGGAGTTCGGATGCGTAGTAATTAAATCACGCACTCGTGAATTAATTAAATCACGCACTCGTGATTTAATTACTCGCATCCGAACGACTAACTGTATTTTATTCATCGATAAAAACTGTATTTTATTCACCGATAAAATACAGGTACGTATTTATTATTTCGATTCCAACACAACAATAACCCCATTGGATACGCTATTGCTGGGGCACTATTTATTAGCTCGGAGGTCAAGGTAATCAGACTGCTATGTTTACAGGCTGTTCCATTGGGCACCCCTGTATGCAAAGTTCTGCGTTTCAATACACTAGTAATCATGTGACGTGTGTGTGTGTGTAGTTCTAAGGTTTATAGTCCGTCCGCCAACGAACACGTCAAGGTACATGGGCGGATTTAGGGGTGGGGGGGGGGGGCGGAAGCGGCGTACGCCCCCCCTAAAATCGACCAAGGTAAGTTTTTTTTAAAAACAGTCGAAACACTTTAATCCACATATTGACTAAATATGTGACAATTAGAGTCGGTTAATTTGATCAAATATCAACTGCAGTTCGCTGATTAGTAAAAAAAATTCCACTCGCTTCGCTCGCTCGACGGATAATGGCTAATGAGTGGTTTAATTAACACATTGTTAAATTCTTTTATTTGAAAACGGCCTTTTTTTATTCATACATGTATGTCCGTGTTACTGTAGATAAAATATCAAACAATTTCGATGCACGCCCTCAGTATAAAAAAAATTCGCGCTCGCTTCGCTCTCTCGACGCATAGTGGCTAATGAGAGATTTCATTACCACCATAGTGGCTAATGAGAGATTTCATTACCACATTGTTAACTCCTTTTATTTGAAAACAGACTTTTTTACCCTATCAATGCACTACCGCAACCGTTTTATGAGACTGGAAACTCACCCAAAAATTGACCAAAATCCTACGCCCCCCTAACCTAAAATCCTGGATCCGCCCCTGAGGTATACCTGACGCGATGGGCACAATAGAGTCTGGACTTTGGTAATCATGTGACAAACAATTAAGTCCTTGTTTACGTCATATAGCTTGCGCTGTATGACGTCGAACGTTCTCACCTTGTTCAAGATGCTTATTAATGTTATATGTACTGATGCATATGATGTATTTATATCGGGGGTGTGCACGGTTTGGGAGCATGACAAGTTTGTTGTAATTAACATTTCATTAAAATTACTGTTGAGTTTGTCTTCGTGACGTATATTTACCAAGTGACGTCATTACGTGGCGCTTCCAACGGATGAAATATACGTGGGGAATTAATGGAACAGCTGTATTTTATCATAGAATAACATACAGTTTTCTCTCTTCTCTGTGTATATGAAAGACTGAGGTGGTCGTGTTAGAATAAACAATACACCACAATATTAAAGGGACACTGTCCATAAGTAAGCAGATATTGAGCATAACTAGATATTAACTGTCTGATTTTGATTCAGTGAAATGTATACATGAAAAAAATGAGCAAAGACCCAAATAAGTCTAGTAATATATTCATGAGTTTGGAAAAAAAGTGTTATTTATTTGTAAACAATGTGAGTCCCACAATATTGACAGTTTCTGCTGATCACATGACAGTCAAAAGCGCATTGGGTTTTCTATATAGTATGCACTGCGTAAGATAAATGGCCTGCTTAGTATTACCCACTATCGTCTCGCCCCTATAAATCCGACTGACCCCACATTATTAGTTATTGGGTTTGTTACTGACCCCCTACAGAAATATTTTTGGTCAGTAAGATTTATAGGGGGCGAGGCGACAGCCGAGTCCCCTCTATACATCTGACTGACCCCACATATTTCTGTAGGGGGTCAGTAACAAACCCAATAACTGATTTATTGCATCGAGCACCTTTTTTAAGGCAAACACCGATATTTAACCCATTCTAATGGAGCGTCAACGTCATTGAGACGTTCGCGCAATTTGACGTCATAACATTGACGTCACGACCAGTACAGTTTAAAAACATTATTAAATTTACTTATTGTACTAACGCCTTAAAGAACTATTTGCAAATTATTTAATCTTTGAATCGGAATTGTAGAATTTCTGTAGGGGGTCCGTAACAAACTCAATAACTAATAATGAGAAGTACGCCGAAATAGATGGCCACTTGTAAACAGGTGATGCATTGCATGCTGGATGGTATATTGTATACCCGTATATAGGAAGTACGCTGAAACGTATGGCCGCTTGTAAACGGGTAATGCATAGCCATTGCATGCTGTGTGGTATATTGCATATATAGGAAGTACGCCGAAACGGATGGCCACTTGTAAACAGGTAATGCAGGATGGTATATTGCATATATAGGAAGTACGTCGAACCGGATGGCCGCTTATAAACAGGTATTGCATTGCATGCAGGATGGTATATTGCTTATGCAGGAAGTACGCTGAAACGGATGGCCACTTATAAACAGGGACTGCATTGCATGCCGGGTGGTATATTGCATACATAAAAAGTAAGCCAAAATGGATGGCCACTTGTAAACAGGTTATGCATTGCATGCTGGATGATATATTGCATATATAGGAAGTACACCGAAACGGATGGTCACTTGTAAACAGGTAATGCATTGCATGAAGGATGGTATATTGCATATATAGGAAGTACGCCGAAACGGATGGCCACATATAAACAGGTAATGCATTGCATGCTGGTACATATATATTGATGGTATATTTCATATATAGGAAGTACGCCGAAATGGATGGCCACTTATAAACAGGTGATACACTGCATGCTAGATGGTACATTGCAAATATAGGAAGTACGCCGAAACGGATGGCCACATATAAACAGGTAATGCATTGCATGCTGGTACATATATATTGATGGTATATTTCATATATAGGAAGTGCGTCGAAATGGATGGCCACTTATAAACAGGTGATACACTGCATGTCAGATGGTACATTGCATATATAGGAAGTACGCCGAAACGTATGGCCACTTGCAAACAGTTAATGCATGGCATGCTGTTTGGTATATTTCATATATAGATAGTACGCCGAAACGGATGGCCACATATAAACAGGTCATGCATTGCATGCTGGTACATATATATTGATGGTATATTTCATATATAGGAAGTACGTCGAAATGGATGGCCACTTATAAACAGGTGATACACTGCATGCCAGATGGTAAATTACATATATAGGAAGTACGCCAAAACGGATGGCCACATATAAACAGGTAATGCATTGCAAACTGGATGGTATATTGCATATATAGGAAGTACGCCGAAACGGATGGCCACATATAAACAGGTAATGCATTGCATGCTGGATGGTATAAAGAAATACAAGAAGGTTGGACAGGGAAAGTAGCATTCAAGGAGGACAGTCAACCACAAAACACAGAAACAAACAGACAAACAAGGCAAAAGTAATAATACAAACGACGTCACAAACACAAAAGGGTTGACAATAGGGCTTCAGCCTTGGAACGGTCAGTGGCAAAGTAGGCCACTTGGGATTTAAACCGGTTCTAGGGTGCACCATACCTCACACTTACCCTACTGTCATCCCATTAAAACAGGACAGTGTAAATAAAGAATACTGCATATATAGGAAGTACGCCGAAGTGGATGGCTACTTGTAAACAGGTGATACACTGCATGCTGGATGGCATATTGCATATATAGGAAGTACGCCGAAACGGATGGCCACATATAAACAGGTAATGCATTGCATGCTGGATGGTATAAAGAAATATAAGAAGGTTGGACAGGGAAAGTAGCATTCAAGGAGGACAGTCAACCACAAAACACAGAAACAAACAGACAAACAAGGCAAAAGTAATAATACAAACGACGTCACAAACACAAAAGGGTTGACAATAGGGCTTCAGCCTTGGAACGGTCAGTGGCAAAGTAGGCCACTTGGGATTTAAACCGGTTCTAGGGTGCACCATACCTCACACTTACCCTACTGTCATCCCATTAAAACAGGACAGTGTAAATAAAGAATACTGCATATATAGGAAGTACGCCGAAGTGGATGGCTACTTGTAAACAGGTGATACACTGCATGCTGGATGGCATATTGCATATATAGGAAGTACGCCGAAACGGATGGCCGCTTGTAAATAGGTGATACACTGCATGCTGGATTGTATACTGCATGTATAGGAAGTACGCCGAAACGGATGGCCACATATAAACAGGTAATACAGTGCAGGCTGGATGGTATATTGCATATATAGGAAGTACGCCGAAATGGATGACCACTTGTAAACAGGTGATACACTGCATGCTGGATGGTATATTGCATGTTCGCCGAAACGGATGGCCGCTTGTAAACAGGCAATGCATTGCATGCTGGATGGCATATTGCATATAGAGGAAGTATGCCGAAACAGATGGCCACTTTTGAACAGGTGATACACTGCATGCAGGATGATATAGGAAGTACGCCGAAACGGATGGCCACATCTAAACAGGTAATGCATTGCATGCTGGGTGGCATATTGTATGTGTGGGAAGTACGCCGAAACGGATGGCCACATATAAACAGGTAATGCATTGCATGCTGGATGGTATATTGCATAGATAGAAAGTACGCCGAAATGGATGACCACTTGTAAACAGGTGATACACTGCATGCTGGATGGTATATTGCATATATAGGAAGTATGCCACATATAAACAGGTAATACAGTGCATGCTAGGAAGTACGCCGAAACGGATGGCCACATATAAACAGGTAATACAGTGCATGCTGCTACTTCCTATATATTGCATAGGAAGTAGCTGAAATGGATGGCCACTTGTAAACAGGTGATATATTACGGACCATATATTACATGCTGGATTATATATTACATATACAGGAAGTATGCCGAAACGGTTGGCCACTTGTACTCAGGTGATACACTGCATCCTGGATGATATATTGCACATATAAAAAGTATGCCAAAACAGATGTCAGAAGGTAATACATGGCATGCCAGATGGTGTATATTGGAAGTATGCCAGAATGCATGGCCACATGTAAACAGGTAATACATTGCATATTAGATGGTTTTATTCTTGTCTCTTTTTTTTTTAATATGTAGATCTAGCATAACATTTTTTGCATACACATTAATAAGTGTAATGTTGTATATGATGTATCACCAGTTTGTGTATAATTTGTATACTATACTTACCTTTAAGGAACTCCATTGTTTCCCATGCGCCACCGAACTGGAGGTTAATTTTAGATCAGGACTTACGGTCTAGCTTTAAAATAAGCAGTTCATTATGCAGGGTTGCAGAATTATTCTGTATTAGATAAAAATACACGAATATGGGACACAAGGTACCATGGACAAAAGGGACCAGACACTTGTGACCACATTTTTGGGACAAAAGGGACCACATTATGGGACACAAGGGACCATAGTTTTATTTTTGTATTGTGATACAATCATTTAATTAAGAAGCTGGATTATAAATGCAATCAGTTATCTATCTTCATGAAATGGCTATTTAAACAATTTATATGATAAGAACTCACAAATGACATATGTATACTACTAGTAAAACAAATAAATAATTGTTGTTTTTGCATACCTTTATATAAAAAATCCTGGATTTAAATATCCTTATCCTTAAAAGATCCATATTATGGGAACAATTTCACAAAAAAATAAATACTATTAGTAAGCTATTATTTGTTTTCTATTTAATTTTTTGTTGATTTGAACTTATTAGTTTAAATATTTTTCCATTAGTATGGCCCTTTAAGGAAAATATTAAGTTGGTAACTGGTTCCAGAATTCTGCAAGCACTAATTAATAATTACATGAAAATTACTTACAATGAATATAAACACATGACAGTAGACTCCATCATGTTTAAATAGTATAAGATCTAATATTATGAACAGTTAATTTAAATTAATTAAACTTAAATTCTGGAAAAAGAATGAACATTTTAACCTATAACTTTATTGAATAATTGGCCATCAAATGATATTCTTGAGTTTAAGTTATCCTTTAAATTATCATTTAAATAATCAAATTATGATATTTACCATTGCAATACACAACTATAATCAATGTAAATCTACATTTTCAACTAATTTTTGAATGGTCCCTTTTGTCCCCAAATGTGGTCCCTTTTGTCCCAAAATGTGGTCCCAAGTGTCTGGTCCCTTTTGTCCATGGACCATGGTCCCTTGTGTCCCACTACCAAATACACCATGTTTTTTTAGCATAATTTTATCAGAATTAAAATCTAACTGATTTAAAAGAGGGTGTATGTTACATGTCTTTCACAATCCAAGCAAAATAATCAATATTGTATTGAGCAGTATATCTACATCGTTATTACACAAAAAAAATACTTCCATTTAAAGAAACCTTTTACCCCACCCACTTTCCCAATTTTTTTTATGGTTGTCGATTTGTTTTTTAATTTGTTTTCATTTTGTTTTTAGGGTGTGGGAGCGGGGTCTAAATAACAAATAATGGTCAGGTGGTCCTATCCATTCCGACTACATTTATATTAACCCAATCAATCTTTATGGAGCAATTATAGATCTACCGCCAGGCGTGGTTAGCAACGAGAAGAGAATAGATTAGAATATTTATAGAACAGAAGTATTCCGAAGTCTAACACAACAGAAATCTATTCTATTCTATTCTATTCTATTCTGTTCATTCAACCAGTGAAGTAATAAGTAATAGATAGAGTCTGGTCTCAGCGAGTTGGCTTATTTAAACACCGAGATGGGCGTAGCCCATCGAGGTGTTTAAATAACCAACGAGCTGAGACAGACTGGTCTCAGCGAGTTGGCTTATTTAAACACCGAGATGGGCGTAGCCCATCGAGGTGTTTAAATAACCAACGAGCTGAGACAGACTCTATCTTTTTTGTAGCATGGTGTACTTAGTAACACTGTAACGTCATAGTGACCGTACTCTAAATTCCAATATCCGGTAGTTGTAGTACGGCTTAGCCACGCCCCTTTAGTTAACCTGAATTAAACGATTTAATGCTCTGCTTTCATCAAAGGAAATGTCACCGACCATGCTACAAGAGATTATATTCACTGATTCAACAGATCTATTGCACATTCTCGCCCTCGATCGATACTAAAATTCGAAATGACGTCAGTATGCAGAGAAGCGCAAAGGACCGTAACACAGTCTAACAGAAATCCATATTCTAATAATAGATAATCAGTAACATTTTTGGGATCCCAGCTTAGATACGTAAATATGATTTCAAGTATTTTCTGAAAATTGCTTCGCGACAAGGAAGAGGTGAGTTGAATTTATTACATACTCCGTTTTATAAAGGTTAATGTACATTTTGTTTTTGATCTGTAGCCTATAGAGTGGGTTCGGGTCACTTTGAAAGTCACGGTAAACCGCGTGTTGAAAAAAAAATCTTCGACACAAGGTTTCTTGTCTTATTTCGTAGTTCATGTGTAACGTTAGTATGTCTGAAGCTTTTACCTCCCTTGATATTGGCTATCCCGAATACATGTGCCATATTCTAATAATAGATAATCAGTAACATTTTTGGGATCCCAGCTTAGATACGTAAATATGATTTCAAGTATTTTCTGAAAATTGCTTCGCGACAAGGAAGAGGTGAGTTGAATTTATTACATACTCCGTTTTATAAAGGTTAATGTACATTTTGTTTTTGATCTGTAGCCTATAGAGTGGGTTCGGGTCACTTTGAAAGTCACGGTAAACCGCGTGTTGAAAAAAAAATCTTCGACACAAGGTTTCTTGTCTTATTTCGTAGTTCATGTGTAACGTTAGTATGTCTGAAGCTTTTACCTCCCTTGATATTGGCTATCCCGAATACATGTGCCAATCGACCTCGGTGATGCCGATTGAAAACGACAAGTTCTGATTCATTCTATACATATACCGGCTACGTCACAACTTACGTCACAACTGACGTCAGAAGCGCAGCGAACCTGGCGGACACAATGGTTCTGATTCGGTATATATATATGACATCGACTATTTTTAGATTTCGGATCTATTCGGACAGTATATTTATGTCACAGATACTTCAATGGCGAATTAGCTCGGTTGGTACAGCAGCTGTGTTCGACGAGTATAGAGCAAGCGGGTCGGCTTCAAACCTGGGACTAGCTAATTTTTAGCTCGACTGATCAGATATCAGCAGAGCTTATGCCGTGGTGCGGAGTCCGGAGTCCGTCCGTCTGTCCGTCTGTCTGTCTGTCTGTCTGTCCGTAAACTTTTATTTGTAGCGACTACTCCTCTGAAACTTCTGAATGGATATTCATGAAACTTTACAAAAATGTTGCCCATGAAGTCTAGTTGATCCTAGCAAAAATTCATGTTGATGTGAAATCCAAGATGGCAATCAAAGCTAAAAATAGATTTTTAAAATACAAGATTGTAGCGACTACTTCTTGAAAACTATAAGTGATATTGATATGGGACTTTTTCTAAAATGATCAGCATGACATGATGTTGGTCCTTGTCAAAAATCGTTTTGATTCGACGCTAAACATGGCTGCCAGTGGTCATCTTTGTTTACATAGAGTTATATAGTAAAATATTGTAGCGACTACTGCTCTGAAACTACTTGGCGGATTTTCATGAAACTTTACAGGAATGTTGTTCTTGATGTCTTATTGATTCTAGCAAATTTTCAGGTCGGCCAGAAATTCAAGATGGCCGCCACAGCTAAAAATAGATTTTTAAAAAATAAGTTTGTAGCGACTACTTCTTGAAAACTATAAGTGATATTGATATGAGACTTTTTCTGAAATGATCAGCATGACATGATGTTGATCCTAGTCGAACATTATTTTGATTCGACATTAAACATGGCTGCCAGTGGCCATTTTTGTTTACATAGAGTTATATAGTAAAAACTTGTAGCGACTACTCCTCTGAAACTACTCGACGGATGTTCATGAAACTTCACAGGAATGTTGCTCTTGATGTCTAGTTGATCCTAGAAAAATTTCAGGCTGGCCGGAAATTCAAGATGGCCGCCACGGCTAAAAATAGATTTAAAATGAATAAATTTGTAGCGACTACTTCTTGAAATCTGTAAGTGATATTGATATGGGACGTTTTCTAAAATGATCAGCATGACATGATGTTGATCCTTGTCGAAATTTATTTCGATGCGACTTTAAACATGGCCGCTAGCGGCCATCTTTGTTTACATAGATTTATATAGTAAAAACTTGTAGCAACTACTCCTCTGAAACTACTTGACAATTGTTTATGAAACTTCACAGGATTTTTTTAGGTCGGTCGGAAATTCAAGATGGCCGCCATGGCTAAAAACAGATTTTTAAAAAAAAGTTTGTAGCGACTACTTCTTGAAAACTGTAAGTGATATTGATATGGGACTTTTTCTAAAGTGATCAGCATGACATAATGTTGATCCTTGTCGAAAATTATTTTGATTCGACAATAAACATGGGCGCCATTGGCCATCTTTGTTTGCATAGAGTTTGTATAGTAAAAATTTGTAGCGACTACTTCTCTGAAATTACTTGGCGGATTTTCATGAAACTTCACAGGAATGTTGCTCTTGATGTCTAGTTGATCCTAGCAAACTTTCAGGTCGGCCGGAAATTCAAGATGGCCACCACGGCTAAACATAGATGTTTAAAAACAAATTTGTAGTGACTACTTCTTGAAAACTGTAAGTGATATTGATATGGGACTTTTTCTAAAATGATCAGCATGACAAGATGTTGATCCTTGTCGAAAATTATTTTGATTCGACATTAAACATGGCTGCCAGTGGCCATCTTTGTTTACCTAGAGTTATATAGTAACAATTTCAACTTGTAGCGACTACTCCTCTGAAACAACTTGACAGATTTTTATGATACTTCACAGGAATGCTGATCTAGCTATCAAAATCTATCACTAGAGCTTCAAGGTCATTGTCCTCTTGTTATTTTTATGTTTCAGAACACTATAAAAATCATGTATAAATAATGAAGACACGCACATGCTTTTCTTCTTTTATTTTCCTTCTCTTTTTTTTCTTCAATAAACAAATAGTTTAACTGTTTAGTGATTGTTTAAATCTTTATAGTAAACCAATGTTTGTTTTATATTTCGGAATGAGTAAGCAGGTTGGAGCCAAAAAAAAGAGGAAATTCCATGACTTGCCAGCTCTACAAAATGCTGTTTCAACTTCATCTTTAGATGTTGTCCTGCCAAATCTTATCGATGGGTCCGGGTCTGAGATGTCCGATGTTAATTCTGAAACGTGTACAGTTTGTGGCATTGCATACGACAATATAATCCGAGCCTTCTCTGACCTTACCAGCTAGCCCTTTTTACGATTTTTGGTATTTCATCTGGCTGTGTAAAGCCGCAAAAACATAAAAATAAAAAATGCTTTTAGGGTCAGAGAAGGCTCGGATTTACGACAATAGTCCTTTCTGGATGCGATGTCACAACTGTCCACGCTTCTTTCACCGTTCGTGCGTACGGTCTATTGACCTTTTATTGTTGTCTGAGGAGGAATTGGAAAATTTCGAATTTGTGTGTGACTTTTGTTGAAATACTAAAGTTTCAGTTTTAGCGTATTGTTTTCAGAATCGTTTGTTGTTGTTTTATATCTGCGTCGATACAGTATTACCATGAGTCCGCTGATCACTTAAACATTGATGTGTGCGGCCTTTGTAAACTGGATATCATCAGCCTTCAATTAATTCCCATGCTGAGCAGGGTAAATATGCTACTCAGACATTAAATTGCCCAAACCAACCATATAGATTTATCTAAATCACTAACAATTAGTATGAGCATTAATATTGTTGCTTGTTCTCCATGAGCTATTAGATAAACTCGACTAATCAAATCGGGTTGTTCCACACGCAAACTGAATGACGTCATATGGCAATAGGAAAAATGCATTTTTGTTTCTCTTTTCAATGCTGTTTTGAAATGTTGACTAATACCGCTAATGTAATTTAATTTTGTTTTTACCATATACATGAATACTAGAGTATGTCGTCAAGATTTCTTGATAAAAAGAAACACTATGCGTATTAATGGTATTTTACCGGTGTTTTCGCATGGGACTAAAAGTAACCCGATATCATATTTGTTTATTCTACGTCCGAATAGACCCGATAGTCTGTCCGAATAGAGACGACATGGCCGTAACGACCCAAACGTGAAAACTGTCTGCAATGGCTCCTGTTTTTAAAACGATACATTGATGAACAACTTAGAACGCTGGAATAAAGTTTAAATGCGTATATTTCCTTGACCTTTGCACTTTTTACAGCGTTGATTTTATTTAAGTTATACCTTAGGTGTCCGATCTGACCCGAACCCACTCTACTACGTTTTAACATTACGAGTTCTTAATACATTTCAAAATAAGCCTTTCAACGGGAGTATGCACTGTTTCCTGCAGTAAATAGCATAATGTAAAACGTGGAGTGGAGCATTAGAATGGAATATTGGAATGGAGTCTTGGGGTCGCGTTCTTGGGTAATTTTTGGAGTGGAATTTTACAGTCATGTTTTTCTTTCGATGTTGGATTGAAAATATGTCAGTAGATGAGTGTGTGTTAAAATAGATGGATTTTTTTTTACTTTCACTTTCTACAACTTCGACTGTTACTACCACCACCACAACCACCACCCCCACCAACCCCACTACCCACTCCCACCACCAACAGACCACCTCCACCACTCTTATGGTTTGTGCTAGTAGTATAACTTTACTGCTACCCTCTTTATAGTTCCAAAGATAAATGGTCATTTCTCATTATTCGCGTCTAATTTATTTGTACTTAGGCCTAAACAAAAAAAATGGTTTGTTTCCGCTAACCCGACCGACCCTATTTTTAGCCGCCGACCCTACATTTTTTTATTAAGTAAATTAAAAAAATAGTATTTTATATTCATGGTCCATCCCTTATTAAATCTCCGTACCCGAGCACCAGCTATTTCCGATAGTTTTCGTTATAAATACTACCGACGGGAGACAGCATAAAAATGAAGCCGACAATTTATAAAGCTTGAAACCATTCCAACATCTTGTGTTTTTCATGGCAAGATACATGTTTTTAAAAGATATAGAGTATAATTATATGTATTATTAAAGGTATTTTTCCAATGAGAAAAGGGGGGGGGGGGGGGAAGCCTACCTACCTACCCTACGTTAGCGGAAACAAACCATTTTTTGGTTGTACGCTAGAAGGAGAAATTATTAGTGGTAGACATATTTAGCTCTACTGGCCGAATGCCTATATCTTAAATGAAATCCATCGCGTGATTTAAAACTGTAAGCGGATTGTTCACTTCATATACTATTCAGGTAGAACAGGTTTGTGTATCTTGTGTTTATTAACATTATAATTTCTCCAAATCAGATGTTTGTAATACGGCGTCTATTGGTTATTTTATTCATCCGGCAACCAATCGACTGTTTCCATTTTTAGCACATTGGTCTATAGATAAATAACGCTCCCGTTCCACTCAGAATCAGAATCAGGCGCATTATTATAGCGATCGAGATGAATGATGGAACAATGCAAACATACAATTTTTAGAAATGAAATTGTTGAATAGACTTGCAAACATGTTTTTAGTTCATAAAAGGTTACTGTACCGTGACCTAGTTGTATCTATCACTCGATAAAAAAATGACGGAAACTGGGCTTGTAAACAAAATAATTTTTCAGTTTTAGTCTATTTATAAAAAGGTCACGTGCCACTTCGATCATTTATATAAAACAAAATTCTTTGATATCAACTTGCCAGGAAGAGATAACCTAATAGAAACTAGAGTAAAAATTGTCTGGATACATAGATGTGTCTGACTTTGCAAAAGTGACGGAAAGTGGCCCCCGACGAGTACTCCACTCCAGGATTTCACTCGAAGACTCCACTCTATATTTTACACTATGCAAACACAGCAGCAGCATTAAAAAGAATATATGGCAAATAAAGTGTAAGACACGATATTTAAGAATTGATTCCTTTGTGTGTTTTTTTCGGCGTCGCTTCATGGAATGTGCCATTTAATTGCTTCCAGCGTTTAGAACTGCACAAACCGCCGAAAAATTGCGAATCAATTGTTATATTTAACATTGTTTTCCCGTCGCTATATAACCAAATTAAAGTTTCTTGGAAGTGATAGGCTGATGATAAAAACAAAAAAGCGCAAGAGAGATAATTACCATTAGTGTATTTTCAGGAATTACCATTTTCTATAGAATCACACTGGGTGCGTGCGCAGTAGCCTTCATGAAAAGTGAATTTTATTCGAAATTAGACCGTTATTTTTGTTCAACAGGAAGTATTCAAGTGAATGTAAATATTTAGTCTACTGGTGCATGCATAGCACTTATAAAGCTAACACAAATGAAACTTAAATGAAACAATGAATTAAATAAGTAAATTAAATAAAAGTAAATAAGCTGTTGAGAAAAATAATAATAGAGAAGACAATAACTGGTACATGTCTAAGAAGATGGAAATGCTCTTGTTCACAATGACTTGTATAATAAATAAATAAATATATATATAGACATTTCATCAAATTTGATATGAAAGTTTGTTGATTTAACAATGAGAAAAATGTACGATTTTGTTACGGAGTTATTCAAATATTGCCCTTGATCCTTGACAAATAGCAATATTTCAGATTATGAACATGATCATTTAAAATAAAATGACCCAAATTTCGTAAAAATAGAAAACCGTTTGATAAAGTATTCGTGTTTACACCAGTTAGCGAACGGACAGACGACGAAAGACGATGAACAATGCGCACATAAGCGGGTCTGGCCTATGACCAGAAAAGTGTTAGCTACATAATAAGACATTTGAGGACCGACACTATTCTTGTGCACTGACAGCATGGGTTCAGAAGCCAGGGTCATGCGAGACGCAACTTTTGATTGTTCAAAAAAGAAATTAATTAAAAAACATAAACAAACTTGTCTTATGGTCATGGATTTTTCCAAACGATTATAGACGTACTTAATACCAAAGATGAGTCTCTGGTTACACGGACGCACAGAGCAGGGCTCGGTCTTAGGGCTGGTCCTATTGTTTTCTCTTCATTAAAGATCTACTTGACAGGATTGGGTCAAATGTCCGACTATTTGCATCTACGACTGTGTACTATATACTGTATATAGACATTGACTTCTGTTTCTTCTAACTCCATGAGGGTATCAGAAAAACACTTAAACGAGCAGTTTTCTTCCAATTATACTCTTCTTACAATTATACTCTTCATAGAGAGCGTAACCATTAAGTGTTGCTAAGTCAGAAGGGGTTATTTTAGTTTCTATATTTTCAAATTTAACCACGCCACTGCATGTATTTATAGCAAATACGATGGACTTCCCATTTTAAAAATAAAATCATAGGTTCTATTTATAAAAGCATGATGTCATCGCGCAGTTATAGTTATGATAATAATAGCATGAATGCAGAGGATTGGTTGGATGAATGGTGTTTTACGTCGTTTTCAGCACATTTTAGACTTTAGATGACGGTCGATTTTTGGTGGTGGATGCAGATCACCCACATTTTTTCCACATTCTCCCACAGGCTGTCATTACGATAGTATAGAAGGATAGAGAGAAAAGATAGTGTTATGTTATATGTATATCGTAAAGGGAAGGCCAGAATATTGATATTCGATGAATAATTTCATAGGTAGTCGGTATGTGTGGTACTGCTAAAGACCACAACTCCGCTAAAGACCACAACTCCGCTAAAGACCACATACATGTTCGCTAAAGTCCACAACGGTTACTCCGCTATAGTCCACACATCTCCACTAAAGTCCACACAAAAACGAACTCCAAAGTCCACAAAATATTCCGCTAAAGGCCACACAAAACGTTTTCGCTAAATTCCACAACGATATTTCAGCGAAAAATACTATTTTGAATTAAATATTTTCTCATGTATGAGAGATATTTCAGCACTTTTTCATTCATGTATGCAAAACATATTTGCGCCAGATGTAGTTTACATGTATAAATTATCAAAACGTTCTGTAAATATGCATTATTTGGCTGGAAGCATTATAGCGCATTTGTAGGAACCTCAAGCGTAAAAAATGTCATCTGCATTGAAGTCTGTAGTGCTTACTATCATGGAGTGGTGTTCTTTCTTCTAAGATTCGACGTTTTCAAAATGCGGTAAAAAATAATAAAACTCAACCCATAACAAATAATATCTCCACGGATAAACAAGTGTTGACACTACCAAGTAACGAGTTATCACATATAAATTCGAGTGAGAGAAAAAAGATAGTTGACTGTTTGAGAATGATTGCTACCGAAACACTTTATATAATTAAATCAAAGTACCGAAGGTACTGAGAGCATGGTGAACTATGATTTGTTCATCCATGTAATGGAAGGTTTCTTCGGGCTTGCGGAACGTCGGTGGTTCTACCCAGGTGCCCGCCCGTGCAGGAAATTTGCCATGAAGGGCATCTGGGGTCTTCCTCCACCAATGGAAGTTGGAAAGTCGCCATATGACCTTAGCTGTTGGTGCGACTATAAAATCCAATTCAATCAATTGTTCCACGTTTGCACATTGACGAATGTTTGACAGCTACTCAATAACGCGCGACAGGACTGTGGTTCTACGAGTTTGTTTCAAAACAGATGAGGTCTACCTCTACCTCTACCAAATTGACGCATAGATAAAAGTCGTAAAAATCTTTTAAAAAATCCCCCCACTCTCCACACACACACACACACACACACACACACACACACACACAATTTGTTTTCCGACTTGTCTTAAAGGGAGTACATCAGGCTTTTTATGGGGGTTAAGGTGTCCAAATTAAAATTGACAAATATTAATATTTTTTATTCTACATGACCAAAACATAATGAGAATACAAAATCTTTTATTTGCAAAGAAATTCATTCTTCACAGTAATACGTGCTATCCTAGGTGACGCACCAGGGTTAATTTCAGCATATTACGTGCGATTCCACCCTAGCTATATATATGGTGTTCTGAATTTTTAGACATTAACAAAATGGTTCTAGCTTCACATTTTGATTGATAGTGTTTTATATCGTGAACTGGAACAATTTTATAATTTAAGATGTTTCTAGAAAAATCCTGATGTACGCCTTTTAAGACCAATTAAACAAACTTTTACATAAAAAAATATAATTAGAATAAAAAAAATGGGTACTGCTCAGATTCGAACCCATCCCGCTCGCTTTATATTTTTATGGGACTGCTGCTCTCCCGACTGAGCTATCAATCCTTTACATAGTGTGATGAACTATAAGGACATATTCTAAAACCGGAGTGTCCGAATAGACCCGAAGTCTAAAAATAGTCACTTGGGATTAAATGACGTCATATAGGGGCCTATACCCAGTCAGATATAGTCTGGTACCCTTCCCCTACTGCGCTCGCTACTCTCTCTTCGTGGAGAGAGTAGCGAGCGCAGTAGGGGAAGGGTACCAGACTAAGTCTCGCCGACACGACTGGCACAAGTATTCAGGATTATTTTACTACCGAATCAGTCATTTTAACTTCATAGCAAGGGAAATAAAAACTTAAGAATATTACACAGCGTACTACAAAGTAAGCTAAAAATCTTATTCAAGAGAATGGGCAGCAACAGCTTTTTACAAAGGATAGTGTATTATGCGATAACCATTACTGACCAAACCTATTAAATATTATATGAAGACTATAATGGCCATGTATATTTCTTAAATATATAAATCCAAGAAAGATGGGAGATATGCGTTTGATGGTGTTGCAAGAGAAATAAATTATAAAATTAACTGGTTACAAATCTCAATACACTATCCTAGGAGAACATTACAGCGTATGAATACATTTTACGCAAGATCACGTCTATCTATCTCTATCTATGGATACTGCATCACCCTCTTTCGAAGATTATGTGCAGGTGCGCGTCTGTGCGGTTGTGAGTAATGTCAAAGATGATAAAAGAAAGAGTAAAATAAGGTGAAGGTGAAATAAAGATGAAAGTGTTATGTATGTTAAAAGTTCGATGAAGAACAAAGTGATATTTAAAAGATAAAAGACAGCGTTTTAATTTATGGCATTTGGTGGCTAACAGAGCAAACTGCCGGCTTGAACGAATCTAAGCTAGGCAGCATGGCAATGCTAGTCGGCAGGCTGTTCCATTGTACCACAGCAAGCGGAAAGAATGAATATTTGTAATAGTCAACGCGTGTGTGTATTTGACGAAAAGCTAATGGATGTGACAGTCTAGATAGTCTCAAGGGATGCTGGACATATGACGGCATTTGGATGGCAACTAGCCCATGGATGATTTTGAAAAATAGGCAAAGTCGGGCGTCGGAACGTCTGTCCTCGAGAGAGCGCCATTTCATGTTATTTAGCATAGTTGTGACACTGGATTGATAGGAGTAATCATTGTGTACCCACCTCGCGGCTCTTCTTTGCACCATCTACAACTTGTCTATATTGTGTTTCGTATATGGGCTCCACACTGGGGAGGAGTACTCTATCACTGGGCGGACTAGTGCTTTGTATGCGGTTGCTCTTATACCTGGGTTTTTGCCTCTGATGTTTCGCTTTATGAAACCCATAGTTCTGTTTCCAGATGTACTTGCCTTCTGAATATGGTTATTCCAGGTAAGATCGCTGCTGATGTTGACACCAAGGTATTTGGCACTGCTGACTGTTTCCAGTAATTGACCATGTAGTATGTATGTTGATGGGATAGGAGTTTTTGACCGTGTAATTTGAATAAGAATACACTTACCTGGGTTAAACTCCATATCCCATTCATCTTCCCAAAGAGAGAGTTTGTTGAGGTCTTGCTGCAAAAGTTGAGCATCTTTTAAACTAGAAACAGCCAGATACACTGCAGTGTCATCTGCGAATAGTCTTACTTTGGTCTTTATGTTGTCAGGTAGATCATTTATGTAGATCAAGAATAGGATCGGACCTAGTACTGAGCCTTGGGGTACACCTGAAGTAACTGGTACTGGGTCTGATTCTTTATTTTCAATTATTGATCCATTGCAAGGTATCGCTTCTGATTCCATATTGGTGGAGTTTGAGCAAAAGTTTTTCGTGATTTACCTTATCAAATGCCTTGCTAAAGTCAAGCAAAATGAGGTCTGTTTGGTGCCCAACTGCTGCGTTTCGTAGCAGGTCCTCAACCAGCATAATCAGCTGTGTCTCGCATTAGAGCGTTTAGAGCGGAACCCATGCTGAAAGTCATACAGTATGTTGTGTTTGTCCAGGTGTGTCACAACGTTCGAGGCAATGATATGCTCTAGAACTTTGCATAAAATGCAGGTTAAAGAAATAGGCCGATAGTTAGCAGCATCGCATTTCTCACCTTTTTTAAAAAGGGGACAAACATTTGCACTGTTCCAGTCTTTTGGGACTCTTCCGGAGTCAATAGATTGTTGAAAAATTACCTGAATAATGGGGGCTATCTGGTCACGGAGCTGCTGTAGCACCAGGGGCTTTATATTATCTGGACCGGCTGCTTTGTGGGGGTTCAAGTCTTTCAGCAGCTTTACAATTCCATTCACAGAGAGAATGATTTTTGGCATTATTGGGTGCCGATTCCTGTCTTGCTCTGGAACAGAAGTGGCTGGTAGCTTACCTTTGTCAGTATAGTCTTGTACGGCCATCCCAGACAACTGTTGGAGTCGGGCTTTTTGGGGTAAACACAGAGTTGAACTGTTGGTTCAAGATGTTTGACTTTCCGGTGTTGTCTGTACACAGTTTACCATCTTTCAAAAGAGGGAATATTCCTGTGGAGTCTTGTTTGGAATTCTTGAGTAAGGAAAACAATTTCTTGGAAGTAAAGGATGACTTACTATTTTCTGGATCCTCGCTATATGAAAGTCCAAGAATAGAGTCAATGTAGGCATCATGGGCTCCTTTCAGTTTACATTTCACTGCATGTTTAACATCCAAGAAAGCTTGTCTATCCTTTGGTGTTCTGTACCTTTTATATTTCTGGAATAAGCTATCCCGCTTTCGTATAACTCTTTTTATATCCTGAGTCATCCAGGGGAGTGAGGGTTTACTGTTGATGGTCTTTTGGGGTACATAAGTTGAAATACCTGTTTGAATGGCCAGCTTAAATTCGACCCATAACTTATTTACAGATTTTTCTTCATAACTTACCATGAACTCCTCTTTGAAATCAGCCATGTGCTGTTCAAATATGGAACGCCAAATCTACATAAACCTAAATAATTGTTGATATCTACAATTATTTGAAGATATCTACAATTCAATTAGAGATATCTCTAATTATTTGTAGATATCTCTAATTCAATTAGAGATATCTACAATTGAATTAAAGATATCTCTAATTATTTGTAGATATCTTTAATTCAATTAGAGATATCTCTAATTCATTTGAAGATATCTACAATTCAATTGGAGATATCTCTAATTGAATTGTAGATATCTCTAATTACAATCAAACTCAACATATCCATAATTGAATTACTGATATCTACAATTGAATTAGAGATATCTACAATTCTATTAGAGATATCTCTAAATGTTTATAATATAAACTTTAAATTACGAAAATAATAATCGCTCCCAAAAGCAAACCAAACTACGCATGCGCGCGCGCGCGTTCTTCAAAAACAGTAACAACAACAATGGCGGAAAATCAACAGCAAAATTCAGACACAACAAAAGGTGGAAGACCGCTCGTTCCTCTTACTAGAGATCAAGTGGTACTTCTGCAAGCCAGGGGATTTACAGCCAAGCAAATGGCCACCTTTTTTTTTTTCTTTTTTTTTTTGATATATGAACCAACTTAATGCCGGTATCATACGACAACTGCATTGACTTTAATATCAACAATTGCCGCAATGTTATGTGTCGCTAACCTCTCAAATTATATTCTACTTTCGCCTAGGAGTCCAATACTTCACGGCGAGAATAAACTCTGTCTCTAGTCCATCTACTGTCATGTGTCTTTAGTATGTATAGTAAGTCTCAGTTGCGCATTTGATGGTATAATACCATTTAAAATTTTACATTCAGACAAAATTAATATCATATAAATTCTGTCTTTTTATTTTAATGGATCCATGTGTAATGGGCATATCTTTATTCCATTTAAAAATATATACGCTTTCAATCGCTCGTTCTCCCATTGTTGTTCCAAAATGGCGCCAATATTTGTTTTCGGCCAAAAGCCGAGTAGTTCCGGATGGATAGGGAGAAATAATTATTATTTATTTATTCGCCATGGAGACGTCAACACTACAATTAGAGATATCTCTAATTCATTTGAACATATCCATAATTCAATTGGAGATATCTCTAATTGATTTGAAGATAACTCTAATACATCTGATATATTGATATCTCTAATTCAATTAGAGATATCTCTAATTGAATTATGGATATGTTCAAATGAATTAGAGATATCTCTAATTGAATTGTAGATATCTTCAAATAATTGTAGATATCAACAAATAATTAGGTTTATGTAGATATGGCGTTCCATATTCAAAGCCTTCCCAATCCGCTTTTTTGTACATGGACTTAATTCTAGGTTTTTGTTTGTTTACATGGGGCCTGATGTTCACCTCTGAGTAGACAATGTCATGGTCTGCAATGCCAGGTACGTGATGATGATGATGATGATTGATCTATTTATAGAACGCACTTAATAGTTATTCTACCCGTTCTCACTTTTTGAAGTTTTTGAAGAAAGGCAGGCGCGCGCTCTCGTCTTTGGTTGTGAACAGCTCTGTAAAATGCCGCGGAGTAGTATGTGTTGTATGAAGAATTCGAAAATACTAGGTTCAATTTCACTGGCAGTGGGTACAATTTATGTGAATTCAGCTCGCATAAAGTGTCTTTTTTTGTGAGTATCCTATACTTGGAGCCTATGGGAGTTGAATTGGGTGTATCTTCCCTTAAAGGGAGTACATCAGGCTTTTCAAAGGGGTTTAGGGGTCCGACTTAAAATTGACAAATAATGATATCTTCTATTTTAAAGCGCCAAAACATAATGAATGATCCTAAAAATTACCCCTTAGTTACAAGGAAATTCATTCTGTACGGTAATACGTGCTATCCTAGGTTACGCACCAGGGTTAATTTCAGCATTGTATGCCCGATTCCGTCGTAGCTATATGGTGTGTTCGAAGTATAAACCTTAACAATATGGTAAGAACATCATATTTTGATGGATATAAGTGTTTTATCATGAATTGGAACATTTTTATAATTTAAGATATTTCTAGAAAAATCCTGATGTACTCCCTTTAAACAAGTCCGGAAAAGCGAATGTGTATTCATCGTCGGAACCCACGTTCGTTTGATTGATTACATTATCACTCCATTCATCATGATTGATTACGTTATCACTCCATTCATCATGGTTATCACTCCATTCATCATGATTGATTACGTTATCACTCCATTCATCATGGTTATCACTCCATTCATACCATTCATCATAGTGATAACGTAATCAATCAAACGTGGGTTCCGACGATGATGTGTATTATGATTCTGGCCTCCCCCCTTTACTATATACATCATAACCTATATACATTATAACACTATCTCTTCTTTTCTTTATCTTTCTATACCTTCGTTATGGCAGCCTGTGCTTTTTTAGCTCTACTGCATGGCCGACGGACAGCAGAGCTTATGGGATGGCGAGTTGTCCGTCGTCGTCGTCCGTTAACTTTTGCCTTGTTAGAGCAATAGGGACTTCATTATTAATCGGATCTTTACGACATTTAAAGCTCAGAGAATTTCAAAAAAACAGCTGGATCGGATAGTAACACCAGCGTTATGGTCCTTGTTTTGCTGAAAAATGCCATATTAAGCCTTGTGAACACTCTAGCACCTTCATTTTGTATTTGAGGGCTGGCGTGGCCCAGCCGGTAGCGCGGCGGATTTGTAACCGGAGGCCCCGGGTTCAATCCTCCGTGGTTCCACTGATCTTCGTCGGTGTGTTCTTGGGCAAGACACTTTCCCCTAGCCTCGTCCGTCGGATGGGGACGTAAACCGGGCGGTCCCGTGTATCGGTCTATCCTCCGAGCACGTTAAAGAACCATAGGAATCTATTCGATAATACGAGTCCTATGTATCCTTCCTCTCTCTCTGGGGCGGCTCTATATAACCTATACTGTGTTGGTGAGCCGTTAAACAACATTCAATTCATTTTGTATTTGATCTTTATGAAACGTGTACAGATTGTTAAGATTGATGAAAGCTTGGAAAAGTTCGAAAATCAGCTATATCGGACCAGTAACACCAGCGTTTTGGCCCCTAGATTTCCGAGAAAATGCCTTATTAGCCTTGTGAACACTCTAGCATCTTCATTTTGCATTTGATCTTTAACAAACTGAATTTTATTTACTACTTATAGGAAAGATAGCACTGCTCATTATGGAGGTATTTCATTGTATGTTTCATCAAATATAATATCCAACAGAGTACATGAACTTGAACATATTTTACCAGAATATATATGGATTGAAATAAAGGATCGTAATGAAACCATTCGTATATGCAATGTGTATCCCAAACCAAATAGTAATGTAGACATCTGGAAGATTACATTTAAAGATGAGTGGCCACCCTTTTTGTAGTATTATCAAGTTGATCCAGTACTTGTCAGATTCTGTTAAAGCACACGACTTTGGTATTATTGTAACACCACGTGACGTTACTGACTATTTCGGTACATACATTTGTTTTAATTTTAATCAAGTTATCACATCATCATTTACAAGACAAGTTTGGAATTAAAAAAATGGTGATTTTATCAAATTAAACAATCTTATAGAAGATACTGATTGGTCCTTTCTTCATAATGATGATTTAGAAGTTGCGTGCGAATTTTACGTGTAATATAAGTTTGTGAAATTAATTCAAATATGCATACCCTATAAAAAAAAAAACAGGAACTATTAGACCGAATGATTAACTTTGGTATGATTCTGAGATTAGTCGAACTTTAAGACAACGTGACCGGCAAAAACGTATCGCATTTAAATCTCTAATTCGGATTGGATATCATACAAACGTTTCAGAAATAAAGTTAATTAAAGTTTAAAAAGTATGCTAAAGAACGTTTTTTTTCTCAATAATATAGAAAGTACATTAATCGAAACCAGCTCTAATAATCCCCGTCAGTATTGAAAATTCTAAAACACTATACTATCTCAGTTAAACTTGTTAAAAAGTTTGTCAAAAGAGGTTATGACATTATCATTTTGCAACGTACTGCATGCTTGGTGGTGGACCCTTTTACAGTTCGCCACTATGCTTTCCTCTTTAATTGTACGATGACTAGACAGGCTGTGGACCCTGTGATGACGACTACCTAAAGCCCATTGGGATGGTGGCGTTTGATGTTTGTCTATGATCTTTCTTGTCGTGCCCTTAATGGTTTATTCTCTTGTTGCTCTGGCGTCTGCCAAGTCATTGAGTACCTTCATTGTGGCTTTCTAGGCTATTGTTTTTTGTATTATATTTACACGTGCATATTTGTGTTTTACTTATATTGCCTATTGATGCTGCCTTGTTGGTTAGAGATTAGATCATGGCGGGTATTTCTTTATTTACACTGTCCTGTTTTAATGGGATGACAGTAGGATAGTGTGAGGTTTGGTGCACCCTAGAACCGGTTTAAACCCCCTGTGGCCTACTTTGCCACTGACCGCTCCAAGGCGGTAGCCCTATTTTCAACCATTTTTGTGTTTGTTTGCGTGTTTGTTTCTGTGTTCTGTGGTTGACTGTCCCTTACCCTGTCCGATCTTTTTATATTTCTTAATACTAAGTCAAATAAACATTCTGAAACTATACCCCCACTAAAAATTACTTTATAATATTATATTCCGTATCTAATGTTGATAAAGCAAACTGTTTAAAGTATTTTTTGTTTCAATTGCCTCAATCGATGAAACGAAAGATCGTTTCAAAAACAGATGCCTGTTTGGACCATATACTGAACACAATTCCTAATTACTCACTTCTGTATCTTAACTAATTTTCCTATTTTAAATATATTTTAGAGTAGTTGTGTGATAAGTATTTTGTTTTGACCCATAGTTTGTAAAATATTTATTATTTGTCTAAATTGTAACATCCTGTGAGAGTTACCTTCTCTTTATATGAAAAAATGAAAACAAATTGTTGACCATCATAAACATTTAGATCTAACTTTGAGCCATGATGGCAAATGGCTTATGTATATCGAAAATATCTCTCTTTCTGCTTCCAAAATCATCGGAACTATAAGATTTTTGAAATTAACACTATGTCGTAAGGCATTAAATCAAATATATGTATCATGTGTCTGTCCAATCTTAGAATATGCTGCTATTTTTGGGATGGCTGCAGCGAATATGAAAAAATCAACTTGAAAAATGCAATATGAAGCTGCGCGTATTGTGACCGATCTTACACGTTCGGTATCTATTGTTAATTTAATGAAGGAATAGGATGGCTAACGTTATCAAAATAGCATGAGTTCCAGAAAATATCTTCTTCTTTTTTTTTTATAAAATGAAAAACGGAATAGTGTCTGAATACCTGGCAAATCTACTGCCAAGAACCGTAGCGGAAGAGACTCCATATCCCCTCAGGAACGCAGAAAATTGCTCGCAGACCAGTCAGAACATCTAGTTTCAGGAGGTCATTTATTCCATCAGCTATGAAACTCTGGAAACTCCATATCCCCTCAGGAACGCAGACAGTTTCTCGCAGACCAGTCAGAACATCTAGTTTTATGAGTTCATTAATTTACTTTAGATATTAGAAATTCAGGATCATCAACCATATCCAAAGGTCAGCTTATGCGAACAATGTTTACTTGTTCAAATGTTCCTACTTTTTACTTATCCGGTGTACGTTTTTTTATGTTATGCATGCTAGGATAAGAAATTCATGTAGTAATCTCAATAATGATCTTTTTAAAAATCATTTACCTTAATCGTCTCAATGCAATTGCGGTCAGGGTAATAAAGATGCAAATCATTTCTTCTTTAAATGTATGCAATTCAATGTTGAAAGGCTCGAACTCTTCCAGTCGACACGTTCGTTTTTTTCCTTTAAGCGCAAATACATTATATAAAAAGATCGGACAGGGAAAGTAGCATTCAAGTAGGACAGTCAACCACAAAACACAGAAACAAACACGCAAACAGACAAACAAGAAGGCAAAAGTAATATTAAATGCAAACGACGTCACAAACACAAAAGGGTTGACAATAGGGCTACCGCCTTGGAACGGTCAGTGGCAAAGTAGGCCACTAGGAGTTTAAACCGGTTCTAGATTAGATTAGATCTGTCTGATTTTAAAATAAGCAACACTTCTTCAATCATTACACAGAGTTGATGAAACGGTAACTGAAGCATCTTCTAAAGAGTTTGAATAGGTCTGATCCACTGCTACTTATTCTCATGAACTATTGATAAAAAAAATCAATAATAAAAAATCTAACATTAAACTCTCTTTCTAATGTAAATTTACATTTGTAAAATTGAGATTACCTCCACAGACGCTAATCTTTCAATCCAATTGTTATTATATTATCATTAAGTTGACTATGATAATTTACCAATTCTTCATATTCTAACCATGATATTTTCCCAATTCCTCACATTCTAATCATGAAACAACATTCTATTTAGTGATCCATTACACATACTATTTCAGATGTCTATCATATTCATATTATAACATTATACAACACCAGGAGTAAGTATACTTACTCCCTGACTACACAGATGCCAAAATTAAAAACATTTTTTCTCATTTTATCTCATGATGACTAGTTTATCTAATGCTCAAATCTTTCATGAGAAATGTGTTTTGATTGTTGACAATTACAAAAAACAATTTTCTAACATCCACACACTGTTCGTTTATTTTTATCATATTCATTCATATTCATTTTATCATATTCATTCTTTTTACTTTTTTTTATGTAACTGTTCTGACCGGCTTGTGATACGTTGTATCACTGTTTTCTATTATGTACCATACACGCGTTTTACAGGCCCTTCTAATTATGCGGAATGTAAAATCTATCCATTATGTGCCATGCATCGCTGGAATTATTAAAAATAATAGTATTATATAATAATAATTAACATGATTCAGTTATGTTTATTTTAAGCATTGACTATTAAATTATCACCTTGTGTACCATACCAACATTTTGTACTGGACCTTTTCTATACTGCCATGTCCTTTTCTATATATGCGGAATGTATTGTTTTCTTCATTTTGTCGCTTTTGAAGTTGTTCAAATATTGTTAACATTGATGATTCTATTGTATTGAATATTGGCAATAACTTATAAATAGTCACTAAATCTAACACAGATCAGTTTTTATTCAATTTAAGAAATTGTAATGCATTAATCAGGCCCTTTTCTGTACTGCCGCGTCCTTTTCTTAATAGCATAAGAATGATATTATTGCCATTAAAAAAGCTTTTTTTCTCTTTCTTTTTTTTTTACCTTAGTATGAAAAATAAGATGTGTTTATTGTCAGTTGTACATATTTTTAATTTACCTAAGGGGTTCTGAGGTTACTGTAAATAGAAGAAATAAAGAATTACTATTGATTAAAGTTTAAGAATTGTCGAATTAATAACAATTGAAGTAAAAAATGCCAATTCAGTGCACTATGGGAGCAGCAGAGAACATCACATTAATTATAATATGCACTGACATTTTCCCATATTAAAAAGCAATACAAGTTGACAAGCTGATAATTGAAGCAATTATACAGCAACCACATACACATTTCACTTGACAGCCACTGATAAGCTGTGGTATTAAATTTAAACACCTGGACTTTTTATCGCTATATATCCAAAACGTGTAAATATTCTGGAAATACATATGTTACTAAACAAATAAAACATATTCCTACTGATTCATTAAAATAATAAATGGTTAAGCGATAATAATATCAGAGCACATTAAGGAACCATAGAAATAGGAAGAGTAGGGCATGTTTCCAGATTCCTGTGTATCCTTCCTTTCTCTCTGGGTGGCTCTAAATAACGTATAATGTGTTGATAAGCTGGAAATCAACATTCAAATGAAATTAAAGGGACACTATGTGTAATGTTGAGCTTATAAAAACACGAAATAATTGCATTATTTTACTAAAATTATTACTAGAATTAACACTTAAATGTTTATATATGCTCCATGGAGAGAAGTACAGTTTATTATTTATTTGAATTAGCAAGTATTGACAAGTTTTAACAATTTACAACAATTGCTCTTTCATACTAGCAGCAACACATATGCATTAATTTCACTCCACATTTCTTAATAAAACATGATACCTAAGGTTTGTCATGTTGTGAAATGACACGTTTACAAGCTGGTAATTGCAGCAAGCTGGTAATTGCAGCAATTACACCCAAATGAAAATAACCGTTTTGACTTACATTTCCATGGGACGGTGGCGTTTGATGTTTGTCCATGATCTTTCTTGTCGTGCCCTTAATGGTTTATTCTCTTACTGCTCTGGCTTCTGCAAAGTCACTGAGTACCTTCATTGTGGCTTTCTAGGCTATTGTTTTTTTTTGTATTATATTTACACGAGCATATTTGTGTTTTACTTATATTGCCTATTGATGCTGCCTTGTTGGTTAGAGATTAGATCATGGCGGGGATTTCTTTATTTACACTGTCCTGTTTTAATGGGATGACAGTAGGGTAAGTGTGAGGTTTGGTGCACCCTAGAACCGGTTTAAACCCCCAGTGGCCTAGTTTGCCACTGACCGTTCCAAGGCGGTAGCCCTATTGTCAACCCTTATTGTGTTTGTGATGTCGTTTGCATTTATTATTGCTTTTGCCTTCTTGTTTGTCTGTTTGCGTGTTTGTTTCTGTGTTTTGTGGTTTACTGTCCTCCTTGAATGCTACTTTCCCTGTCCGATCTTTTTATATTTCTTTTATGATTGGAAAATAGAATACAAATCTCTCTAGTTAAATTCATTTATTATAAATTCGATGAACTATTGTACCGTTGGAATATTTCCAGTCAGAATGGTCAAAACTATTTAATCACACATGACTGTTTCTAGACCAATGAAAAACGCTTATATTTTATGATATATAATAATAAAGAATATAATGTACATAAATATATTTTACTATTGTCTGACATTTTCCAAAAGTCCATTATTATTAATATGTGTTGTGTATTATCTCCTATAACCTACGTCCCCGTGGGGTTTCCTGGTCAAGAATAGGACCATTGCGGAAACCTAGTTCAACTAAAATGTATAAGATGCACCTTTAGCCCTTTTCAGTAAAGTACAATGAGTATCATACTATGCATGACATATTATGTTACTTGCTTTAGAATTATCAGATTGACATATCTGCACTTTCAGAACAATGTTTATTATAGACTCTGTCTAATCAATTGATAGTAAATAATTATTTGTAATTGTGTGCAACAATTTATATGAACATAACATATATACATTGTGGCAGAGACACTAAATAAACCTAAATGTCGTTTGCATTTTTTATTACTTTTGCCTTTTCGTTTGTCTGTTTGCGTGTTTGCTTTTGTATTTTGTGGTTGACTGTCGTCCTTGAATGCTGCTTTCCCTGTCCGATATTTTTATCCTTCTCATACAAATAGACCTCATAAGAATTTAAACTAAACAGTCAGGTCAATTGAATAAACTTCTACAATGGTACGTTAATTTTGAATGTTTTAAAATAATTTGTACTAATTCGCTTTCATGTTTCTGTTTATCGCATATAAACTAACGTGTTTCTTAATAAAGTTTTTAAAACTGAATAATTCTAAAGTTCGATTAATTACCAAAAATGAGGAATATAAAATAAATATAAACCAATACAAAGTTTCTGAAATCAAAAGTATAACCCACCATACAGTCAGCAATATAAACAATGAATACCACAAAATACCAGAATTTGAAATAAAGCAAAACCTACTATCTCGGCCCTGGCTATTTGTACCAAAATAAACCAAAACGTAGAGATGCATATAAAACCAAACAAAGTCATAGACAACCTACTCTACATATGTTCACTTCTCATTGCACAATCAACTGACGTACAGCAAAATCCAGGCCCCAGTGCAGTCATTGACCTCTTGTTAAAATTTAAGACTTAAAACGTGCGAAGAACATTTTAAATGGAAATTTGGAGCGCGCGACTCGATTTCCAGACTATTTTTTAAAGCGCAAATTTAAATTATTTATGCAATTAATTAATACAAGTTGATGCATTGTTTGATAGGTATAGAAAATAATAAATTATCATAGCAATTTGATTAGAAAGACCTGGTTTCGTTTCCACTGCAACTGTTTTTTTTATGAAAATGCACTTACTTTTCTACAAATGCGTGCTAAATGCAAATTCAACTCAACTCTACAAATTATAATCATCGTACACAGCAGCAGCTGTTATAGTGGTACCACACACAAGGAGTTGCTAGTTCCTCACACTTGCTATTTCAGTTGACTCACAGATATTCCTGCCTTACGCATGTCGTTATGCCACTGAAGGAACTAATTGTGCCTTAGGTGTCACTTGTATATTCAGTCAGTGCATTACACGGATGACCCCCACTGATTTGACATTTGTACATATTCCTCTGACTAGGGAGCGTAACAGGAACAATTCCGGAAATAGCTGATAAACTGTGAAAGAATAGCTGTTAAATCATAAACTTTTTGTTTTGATGGGAAATCCGGAGATTGTACACTTAAATCCGGAGATCTGGAGAGCGACGAATAATCCGGAAATTTGGCAGGCCTGCAGGTGTGCCCCAAGGCTCTGTCCTTGGCCACTGTCTTTTTCTCTGTTTTATAAATGACATTCCCATAGATATCTGTAACTCTGTCCGACTCTTTGCTGATGATACTATTGTATACATTACCATCAAATCTGCAAGTGATGCTGAAACTCTTCAGTCTTTTCTATTAAAACTAGAAAAATGGGAAAATGAATGGCTCTTGGAATTCAATCCTGATAAATGCGAAATAATACGCTTATCATGCAAAAGAAATTAAATAATATACCCCTACAAGTTACATTGACAAACTTTAAACTCTACTGATAATGCTAAATGCCTAGGCATATCTATAAACAAAAACCTAGATTGGACCCCACACATAAATAATATTACTAGCAAAGCAAACAACACTCTAAACTTTGTTAAAAGAAACGTCAAAATTAGAAATCGAAAAGTCAAAGAATCAGCCTATAAAACTTATGTAAGACCCCAAGTCGAATACTGCTCCTCCATATGGCACCCATGGCAAAAAGACATAACACAGAAAGTGGAGATGATACAAAGGTGAGCTGCCAGATTTGTCTGCAATGATTATAATTATCAAAGTAGTGTCACTTCAATGCTAAAAGAACTAAAATGGCCTACCTTAGAATACAGACGACAAGTGACATCTCTCATCATATTTTACAAAATTCAAAATAACTTGCTATGTGTTGATCATCACCATCTGCAACCACCACGTAATCTGAACTTTGTTATCCCATTTTCAAATACTAATTATCACCAAAGCTCTTATTTTCCAAGAACCATACGATACTGGAATGAACTACCGTTACTCACCAAAGAGAGCTCTAGTCTTGACATGTTCAAGTCCAGACTCCCTCCCCAACTTACCCATAGATACCAGCCTGAGGGTGCTTTTTTTGTTTTTAATATTGTATATAACATTTTTTAAATGTTAACTGTTCCCTGACTTTCGCCTCCTATGACCTTCAATATGAAGGATGGGAGTATCCCGCAGATACAGACAGATTACCATACACATGTAGACTGTTTCTGGGCAGGATTGCAAAACCAACAATATTTGCATTTAGCTCCATTTCTGGAAAACTAAGAATGCTACCCTACTGAATTCTGACAACAGTGCTTGACCTCATTAACAATTACTATAAACCCTCGATTTTGTCAAGATGAAGTTCGATTGAAACATGGACATGTCACTTTAGGCGAGACATCATGTTGCGCGCAACTCTTGTGTACTACCCCTTCTGACACTCACGGCATAGTGCTTTACATATATACACCGTCAAATCGCGAAGGAGCGAACGCGGGTCGGGGTAAGTATGCAATTGAATTAATTCAAGCTAGATGTCTGGTAATTTAAACCATGGATATATATTTACATGTGTATGTAGATCTATGTTTAAACCATGGGTGATTCTTTATTAAAATAACATCTGTTTGAAAAGCATTTTCCAAGACCTTTATAAAAAATGTAAAGTTTTACTGTTAGTTACTTTTAGTAACACGGAATTCCCATTTGTGTTACTAAATATGGTATCAGGTCGTTTCGGCCTCAGAGGAGTTCGTTCCTCAAAATACTGATTTTCGTTTCAGCCATTAATCGAATCTGAATTGTTGTCGAAGTAGTGCCCAATACAGGATTTGCTGTCAAAAGAAGGTTCAGCTCTGTTAATGGACAACTCACTGACAGAGGAGATAAATTAAACATTGTTCATGCTAATCTGTCTATTTCATATAAGATATAAATCATTCACCATGAATATTCGTTAAAGAAATTTAATTTGGAGTATTGTTAAGGAATCTCAATGTTCATTAAAAAAAAAACTGGCATCAAAATTAAACAATCCAAAGATGGCTTCAATTTCTTTATTAGATAAAAGAAAACCCTATACATTTGATTAAAGTAGCTATCCCGCCAACATCAGCCAAATTTTACAATATGTGTAGACGACTAGACTTTAGAATCCGTCCGCCACCTATTTTACATTTTTTCCCATCTACTTTTTTTACGATTTTTAGTTTGCATCAGGGTCTAAGGGTTAGGTAGGGACCGTAGGGTTAGTTCAGTGCATGAAATACACGTCTGCTAATGGCGAGACGACTTTTGATATATGCAGTCCTTCAACATGCATACTCTTTGACTTTTTTATGTGTGGACTTTCTGCAGAGATTCTCTGCTCTAGATATAAGCAGTCGGTTTAAACTGATACACTGAATTTTATAAATGTTAAAAGTGAAAAATGATCATTTGTTATCCATTTCACACTAAAATTTTAATCAAAAACCATTTTGAAATAAAATACATTCATTTATATCTAGGTAGACTACTATGTATTGTCTGAATAGCAAAACAGGTGTCTTGCGCAGTGACGTCATACAAGAAACGTTTACACAACTGACAAGGTCTAAAATTGTCCACAAATTTTTTGGTCAAACGCAATGAGACGTCACAGGGTGCATCTATATTAAAACGTCCGTACGTAAAAATAGCACCTTAAACGTCAAATAAATGAGACTTACGGGTTAGTTATATTTCACACTATGTTGTAAATATGTAATTGTGTAATTCATAATTTTAAATAGTGACGGACCAATTATAAAAGCGCTCCGGTAGTTGGCTCTATATATATTAGTAAAACATTATATATTTGACATAAAATTATGTTAGCTAAAATGAACAAAAATTACTACGACTTTGATTAAATCTTTTTTTTGATAACATTTGTAAATGCCTGATGACCTTAACTTGTTTACTTCCAGTGAACAGCCAGGGCTTTTTTAACCTATTTAAGTAGGGCCGAAATTCGACCTCTTCTCAATTGCAAAAACTCACAGCACTCGTACATTTTCCTAATTCCCAATCTCTGGAAAAAAGCCCTGACGACATGTGTTTCCATTCACCTTATTTACTATAGCTTTTTTCCCCCGAGATGCAGTATTTTCATACGGAAATTATATACAAAATTTTAATGTGTTGACCTAAATTCACACTGGCTGACAGCGTAGCAAATAATGCAAAATTATATATATTTTAATTTAACAGGAAGAAACAAAGCCCTACTTATTTTTTCTATGAAAAAATATATTTTTAAATATATTTTTTCTATGAAAAAATATAAGTTCTATATTTTTTCTATGAAAAAATATAAGTTCTCTCATCACATTTAAAATCTTTCTTTTTTTTTTGAAACTGTCAAGTTTTTATTTATTTTTATTTTTTATTGTGGTTCAGCTGTTTTCAAACCATGTCCACCTGCTTGTCAGGAATTTAGGTCACATGTCAAGTGGCAAATGTAATAACATATTAATTACCAGCTGTTTTAAACACAAACACCAATACTGCATCATGTTTTATGCAGGTACACTGTCTTTGACGTTATGTACCATTTCTCATTGTACAACTGTCGATTAAATAAAACTTGTTGATACTTTTAATATGAAAGGCAAAGGATTAAATCATCATTGCATCATGAAATATTTTATTTTGTGTAAGTTTACTTTAAAGTGTTAAAGTGGGATACATTTAATGACGTGAACACTGGTAAAGAGATCAATTATCCATAGGAAAAGTATCCGTAGCCTTAAAAAGTAGCCTTATTTGCAAGTTTTTTCTGTTGTTGTTTAGAACTTAAATATTTTGAGAATCCAAACTCTATAGACACAATATGCGGCCGTATGCCGGGTGCGTGTCTCCAATGCCGTATAAGTAAGTAAACACAATTTTCAGAGACCCCTTTCGTTTTTGTATCGCTTATTTACATTTTATGTTGTTTCTGCTGTTTTCAATCTTCAGTTCTAAACATTTGTCAATTAGTAACATCGCCTAATTAATCTGGAGTGTAAAAACAGTTTTTTAAATGAGAATGACCGAAACTGGGCTTGGACAGAAAGTGGCCCCTAACGGTAACCAGTATACATGTACATGTATGCCCATTCGTGATGTCGTGTAAACAAACCACAATTTCCAAAAATAATCTAATCTTGTCACACGAATTTGAACATTTTATTCAGTTAAAAATGCAGAAGTTGACAAAATAAATGCCGCCTTCTGATTGGCTGACAATTTAATTGACCAGTGAAAAACCCACCCTATGAGTTACGTATTTTATTTTCAGCTAGTCAGAAAGTGGCATTTATTTTTTGTAAACTTCCGGCATTTTCAATGGAAAAAAAAAGTTGAACCTTCTGTTATAGATTTCTTTTGGATCTGGGGTTTGTTTACGCGATATCACGAATGAATAAACATATATGTAGTCAGGTTCAGTAACATGATCAGTGATTTCGCTACATAGAGAAATAGCTTTTAGTGTGTTTTCTGGTAAACAGTGACAGTATCGTTGTATAGCAATCCTCAGGTCAAGCTCTACCATAGCAAATGCGCAGACATATATTTTTTAAAACAAATGTTCTACTATGATATGATCCCGGACGAACTTATATATTAGTGGTTCCGTAACAATACGAGATGTAGTGCCTAAGTGGTTTTCTTGACTATACCTGAGTTGTATCATCATAACAGAATAGTATGTACTAACTCAAATGATACAAAGGCGAGCTAACTAACTCAAATGGTGTGACGAGCGAGATACATTCGTACAATGGTTATATCTTTTAAACTGCCTGTAGATGATTTTTAACAAACTTTACATGGATCATGCTGAGGTCTACATGGCTTTCAAATTTGTAAAAATGTTGTCGATGTGACATTCAAAATGGCTGCCATTAAAGATTGCCGCTTTTTCCATGTAAGAGATATATATCTTTTAAACAGCTTGGATTATTTTGACCGAACTTCACATGGATGATCCGAAGGTCTATGGCTTTCATGTTTGTAAAAATTAGTATGGCTGCTGTTACCATAAAAATGGATACAAATAAGCACCATTTTGAATTTAATTCAAACACTCGATCCTAATGCTGTCAGGCATTTCACATGTATGAAATCCACTTATATTAGAGCTATGTTTGCCAGTAGAGCATTCACAGGCCCTCTTAGGCTTCTTGTTTATACCATATAACCTTTCTGTGTTGGTGTGCCTTAAAACCCAATTAATTGTTCTTTCCCACTTATGTTACTGTTACAAGTGTTTACAATGGACAAGGCCATCAGGTGAGCAATCTTGATCATTTGATCCTCTTGTTTCAGGGATATAAATGTATTACTGAAGAACTTTTGAAGTATATATTCAAATATTAACTTATACATAACCTGATAACAGTATTTGACTTTAAAGGCTTCTTTTTTTTTTTGCAGCTATATATGTATTCATTACTACACAAGCTATTTGAAGCTATGGTCAATACTGTTCGTAAGTTTCTGTAGCAACTGGAGTATGGATAGTTTTAAAGATAATAAGATAGCAGAGACAATGAACAAGATGGAGGATGTTCTGATCAAAGATTCTGAAGCAGATGTAGAACAATACAAAGATAAAATGCCTGCAGATGTTAAAACGCACTACTTAGATGCTGTAATACTGTATGCAGAACAAGACAGGATAACGGCTGAAAAATTCCTGCAGCATTTAATCACTGAAATACAGCTAGAGTCAGATGGTCCAGTAAGAGCAGTCCTGTATGATTGTCCAGAGATGAAATCTCTGACAGAAGGCAAAATATCCCATTTAGATGATGTGTTTGAGAGAAGTACCTACGTTTTTGTTTTGTTGACCAAGAATTTGGTGAACAATGCCTGGGAGGCTTTTTCTAGAGAGTCAAGCCTCAGGCTGTCAATGGGAAGCTCTGAAAAGAGATCGCGCATTGTTCCGGTGTTCACAGAAAGTCGTTCTAGTAGCCCATCATTCAAAATACCTATGGGACTAAATGCTTTAACGGGAATCTATTATTACTGCAATGATGAATTTTACAGAAAAGGTGTCGCCCGGCTGATCAGTGACAAAGTTCATGTTCGAGTTCAAGCTGAAGCAAATCGGAAGATACGGCAGAAAGAATGGATTGAAAATTACAAAAGAGAAATGTTGATAATAGAAGAGAAGACAGAAAACCTGAAACAGTGGTTGCAAAGTGAGACGGAGAGACTTTTAAAGGAAGGAATGATTCCCAAGAGTTTTGGCACGGGAAATGTCTCGCATGTACCAAGTTTGGACACACAAGTTTGTTCCCACTCCACTTGCACACAGTGGATGAATGCGGAAAGTCCACATGTAGCTAACTATTTCCAGCAGTTACTGACACAGTCTTCAATGCAAAGACAATCGTCTTACACAGAAGACCAACTAAACATCATAAAACAGGTGTACAACCAGCCAAAAGATACTGAAATGGACACTGATGCCGTGAATTCCAGGCAACCTAGTGTTGACTTGATGGCAAATGGTGGAGGAACAGCTAAGCAGTTTCAGGAAGATTTTGTTTGTGTGAGAGGTAATACCAATTTTTTAAACTATTTAACTTTACTTTTTGAAGAAAAGGAAAGCTATTCTCATGCCACAGTGTTTTCCCCACTTTTGGTATGCAGTATTCAGGGCAAATTGAGAGAGTATTCAGTACCCAAGGCCCGGGTTCAGTACCCAAGGCCCGGGTACCAGTACCCGCAAATTACATTATTCATTAGGCAAAAAAAAAATGGTTCGTTTCCGCTAATGGCTTAAAAAAAAACATAGGGTAGATACGTAGGCAAAACTTTTATTTTTATTTATTTTTTTATTTTTAATGACCTTATTTTTGTTAATGAAAAAACACTTCTAACATGATAAAAAATACTGGGGAAGGTATTACTACCTAGATAATACATGATAATGGCCCTTTTTCAATATTTGGTAATGTACAGTGGAAACCCCAGGGGTCGTGGGTTCAAATCTCACTGGAGGAATATTTTGGAGTCGCCATGCGTCAGCATGGCTGACTCCTTGGAATCACATATATGTGTATATATACGTATATATGTGTATAGTGCAATTTCTGAATAGGGAGTTTTTAAAACGGATGAGACGCTTTACCGATGTAAGCAATGTAGTCCCCTTTAACTGCTTCAAATACAACTTAATTTGATAAGGTGACTGACATGAACATTATGTATACCGAGTAATATAACTACTGATTGTGAAATAATGAAATAATTGTAATTGTATACAGTATAAACATGTCTTTTTTGTAGGTTTACCGAAATATTATGCGCATTAATACACAAAAAAAAAAAATCTCGATCGAAATGACGTCAGTATGATATATTTCATGAATGGAGTTACCCGAATGTGACCCAGATAACAAATTCGGAACTAAATATTCGTAAATATTGTAGTTATTGCATACATGTGATACCTCAAGGCGTGAGATGAAATCTCACGGAATTCTAACCCTCCTCCCGGCCCCAAGGAATTGTGTGAAAAACTCCCGTAAAATTGCTAAAATCGATTTTTCGAATTTCCTTTGTTTGGTATGTTGCTTCTAAAAATAGAATGAATTCAAGAACGACAACTCCATACATGTAATACCTCACGGCGTGAAATGAATCCCACGGAATTCTAACCCTCCTCCCGGCCCCACGGAATTGTGTGAAAAACTCCCGTAAAATTGCTAATATCGATATTTCGAAAATCATCGGTCCATTTCCTTTGTTTGCTATATGTTTGTTGATGTTATTGTCTCGCGAGATCGTCACGTGGATTTTGACCTGGATCAATAGCCTGGTGGGAAAGTCTGTGAAACTGTTATTTGCAAACAGTTTATTGGCTTAATTGATCTTATCAAAGGATTTGCAGCACACTTATGAAGTCTTTAATGATGTTTGTAATTAAATCGATACGACTTGAAACAAATTGGCGGTGTCATTTATTTAGAAGTGGAAAATTAATGTTTGTTAAAAGTGACGCAGCAATTATCGGATAGCAAAAACGAAAGTAGACTTTGTCGACGTGAATTTGGTGAGCATGTTTGATTTAATTAATGAATTTTATAAAAAAAAATACTTCAAAAGGAGTTCTGTGATTGTCCTGATTGACGTACGTTAGATCGATGTTTGTGTGTTTGTTTTCAGATTTTACTTTTTAAAACCTCAGTGCAACCTCTGTTCACAGCCTCCTCAGTGTAAAAATAAACAATTCAGCCTTATGCTATGAGTATAGACCAAGCCGTGAACTTGTGAGGAAGTGTAAGGGTGTGTGCAACTAAGTTTAGGACAGTTAGGACAATTAGGACAGTTAATTGAAGTTCACTGTGTTAAACTTAAAGTTAGGGCTGTGAGTCTTACATGTTTATCATTGGTTATAATTTATTAAATAAAATATTGTTTAAAAATTGTTTTTATTCATTCTTGTTGTCTGCCGTGACGTCAATGAAAAAAGTGTATTTTTAGGTATTCGTTTATGGAAATTGGGTAAAAATTACTGCTCGCGTGCTAAAAATAGCCCGCGAAAAAACCTAAATTTTTGCATGAATCTCCCTTAAAAAAACACTAATCTCCCAGATTGAGGTCATGTATGCAACTCCTACGAAATTTCATACTTCGTACTCAATTACATTCGTACTATTGTACATTGTACTCAATTTGATTCATACTATCTGTTATTTTCCAGAGGGGAAATTATTAGGCAGCCAGCCGTGCAGCCGTCTTTTGCACGGCTGTTTTTGAAAAATCGCGGCCAGTATTTGGTGGTGTGGGTAGGGTAAAAAAAAAGTTTTTTTAGCTCTACTGGCCGAAGGCCAGCAGAGCTTATGGGATGCCTAGTTGTCCGTCGTCGGCGTTAACTTTGGGCTCGTTAAGACGATAGGGCCTTCATTTTTCATCCGATCTTTACCAAACTTTAACAGGTTGTTAATATCAATGAAAGCTCGGATGAAAACCAGCCAGATCGGACACGTAACAGCGGAGTTATGGCCCTTGATTTAGTTAAAAATGCATAACCTCATCAAGAAGATAAATACTGTTCAATCTTGGCGACTCTCAGGACCTTCAGTCCTTTGATTGATTTTTTTTTGCCCCCACCCCCCGAAATTTTTCGGGGGCATATAATAATCGCACCGTCCGGATTCTGTCCGTTATTCCGATGTTTGTGTCCGGACCGTAACTTCACAACCCCTGCAGGGATTTTTAAATAACTTGGCATAAGTGATCACCATAACAAGACAATGTGTCCCCGGCAAAACCCAGGTCCGTACCTCAAAGGTCAAGGTCACATTTGAAGTTCATAGGTCAAAAACAGGTACACAATTTTGTGTCCAGACCGTAATGTCACAACCCCTGCAGGGATTTTTAAATAACTTGGCACAAGTGATCACCGTAACAAGACAATGTGTCGCGCGCAAAACCCAGGTCCGTACCTCAAAGGTCAAGGTCACACTTGAAGTTCATAGGTCAAAAACAGGTACGCAATTTCGTGTCCAGAACGTAATGTCACAACCCCTGCATGGATTTTTAAATAACTTGGCACAAGTGATCACCATAACAAGACGATGTGTCGCGTGCAAAACCCAGGTCTTCAAGGTCACACTTGGAGGTCAAAAGTCAAATTGTGTCCGGTCAATAACTCTGGCATTCATGGACGGATTTTAAAATAACTTGGCACAAGTGCTCACCACAACAAGACAATGTGTCGCGCACAAAATCCATGGCTGTGGCCCCCAAGGTCAAGGTCACATTTAGAGGTCAAAGGTCAAATCGTGTCCTGTCAATAACTTTTGCATGCCTGGACGGATTTTCAAATAACTTGGCACAAGTGCTCACCACAACCAAATGAGGTGTCGTGCACAAATCCAGGTCCATGGCTCCAAGGTCAGGGTCATACTTAGAGGTCAAAGGACACTTTGGGGGCATTTATCACTTACAGTGATATTTCTTGTTATTTTTTATCTCCATAAGAAACCCTTGTTCATGGGTTCAACTTTTTAAAAAAAATAAATTATTTTTTATTTATTTTTTTTTCAATAAAAAATGGTTAGGGTCGGCGGCTAAATAATACGGTCGGTCGGGTTAACGGAAACAAACACGTTTTCCTTTTAAGCCTTATGCATAAAAAATAGGTACATGTCTTCAAACTATGTTTTCTATGTAAAAAAAACCCTGTTAAAATCCACAAAAGTCGTAGGACATCGTATTTAGATTTCATGATTGACCCCAAAATAGCAAATGGTGAGATACAACCTTTTAATACCGTTTTAAATGTCCTTTTGTATCACATCTTCATTTTTAAAATTGAGACGAATAAATAGCAAATTAGTTATTTTTATGAAGAAATTCATGTTAAATAGTATTCGGGTCTAAAATGAAGCAGTATTCAGTACTCATCTCTAAATTAGAGAGTATTCAGTTCTCGGGGTGTGTGTGGGGGGGGGGGGGTGGGTGTTGGTAAACATGATTTACTGTAAAAGGGGGGGTTGGTAAACATGATTTACTGTAAAAGACAAGACTTTAGTGAAAGCCTTTTTCAGACTATAATGAAGAAAAGAATCACATTTCATGTATGTTCTGGTAATAAAGGAACTGAATGAAAAAGACCCAACATATATTTTAAAAAATAAGTTGTGATACCCACAATAATATGTGATTGCTTTTTGGAAAATTATAACTCGTATGTTTTAGTACAAGAGAATGAAATCAGTCATAATTTTCAACAACGAGTAAAGTCAGTCATGAAAAATAGTAATCGATTAATCATATAAAGGCATTACTGATCGATCGATTAATCGGAACAACACTATTTAATAGACTGTTACATGTAATATTTGGTATAAATAGATAACATGACACTCACAAGTCACATAACTTTGCAACCTATTTTAACAAAGTTATTTTTGTATTTTTTCGATTTTGGGGTTAACATTTTACGGTAAGCTCACATCTCACAAACTGCCTGCCAGAAGTCCACAAAACACTTCACACATGTATTCATTATACATGTAAGTAGATAACATGTCATGCGCAAGTCACGTAACTATGCCAGTCTGCGTGAAAACATTTTCAAGTCCACGGGACATTCGGACAGACTATTAAACTGAGATTTGTTGTCTGATCAGACAATTTTTTGTCTGACCGAAAAGCTTAAAGCCATATTGTTGTTAAAGCGCAATGAAATGCTAGTTTTTAATAGACTGATATAGGGAAAAACTTAAAAAACTTTTTCTCTGAAACTAAAAGAGCCAAAAAAATTAATATTTTGAATGTTTTATCAGCTTATTTTCCTCTACAAAGTTTTTTCAAATGGTGAACCCAGGGGTCACAGTTTACCATAGACTTATATATACTATAAAAGTTGTACAAATGAAGTTCCTAGGATAAAAATTGGCTGTGCCCTGGGGTTTCCTATCCATCTATTTCCATACAAACATTCTCTGGAAATATGAAGAACCAAGTGTTGCAACTTACCTTATGTCATACCAAGTTTTCAATCTAATAATCAATTGCACTTGTTAACTACTTTTTCCTCTTTGCAAAACCTCTCAGGTGAGCGCTTCAGGGCCATTTGGATCTCTTGTTTATAGATCTATATATGCAGCATGAATAGAGTATAGAATTTAAATTGCATTTTAATTGTTAATCATTTATATAATGGTTAACAAAGGAAGTTTACAGTGATTCAGGTGATCAAGTCGTCTGCTATCTAAATGTCTCATTAACTTAATAAAGGTATCAAACGTTTTAACAGACAAAATAATATCCCACATGAACATAGAATATGTGTACAGTATAACTCTCACGAAGTAGAAGACGAAATGCATAGTAACTTAAATAGTATTTTATTTTATGTTTTCTACAATTTAATGAGTACAGCTGATCCTTTAATATAAAACTTCCCAAATATGTATGTGAAATGTTTTGTAAGAGAACTTTTCTTTCAAGTTCACAACATTGGTGCATAAATAGAAACACAATTTGGTATATTTGTCAGTAGTTATAACTTTACTTTTTTATACACCCATATGCAAAACCTACACTCATGAAACTTCGTAGGTACATTGCCCTAGAACCTTATTGTCTTTGGGGTCAGTAGGCCAAATGTCAAGGTCACCGTGACCTTACATGGAAATACACATTCCGCCAAATAACTGAAACCACAACACTCACACTCATGAAACTTCATAAATTGATCAGAGGAGGAACCCTGTTGCTTTTGGGGTCACTAGGTCAAAGGTCAAGGTCACCAATACATATTCCAATTGATAACTCCAGGAGTATAATACCTACACTCATGAAACTTTTTGTAGATACATTGCCCTTGGTGAGAGGAGGATATCACTTTTGGGCTTAGTAGGTCAAAGGTCAAGGTCACCATGTCTAACATATATGGACATACACATTGCAAATGACAATCCCAGAAATATGATACCCACACTTATTAAACTTTATAGGTGCTTTATCCTTGGTCAGAGGAGGAAGCCTATTACTTTTGGGTTCAGTAGGTCATCAAGGTCACATTGAACTGACAATGACTGAATCCTAAGACATTTTCCTGACTGTAAGACCTACAAGTTTGAAACTTTACAAAAATAGTACCGATGTTAAAACAACAATCTCTATTAATTTTAAGCTTAGAAGGTCAGATTTAAACGTCACTGTGACCTGATCATGACAAATTCCTTCCCAGCTGTTATTCATGAATATTTGATCTACAGTCTTGAAACTTTATTCAGATAGTGCTCTTGGTTAAACAACATCCCCTATCAGTTATTTTTTTGTTAGAAGGTCAAAGGTAAGGGTTACATTGACCTGACACCCAGGAAATGCTTTTAACATAAAAACTTTAGGAATGCCCCGTTAGGCGGCGTTCTTGTTTTTCTACTTTTGCCACACCACTGTTGTTAATGTTATATTCAGAAATAGTATGCATTCCACTGTACTATATTTGTCACTGTTTGTATTTTTATTTGTTTGTCTCTTTATCATTTTTGTCACATTGGTGTATAGCTGTATAATATGCAATATTTTATTTGTATTATGGGCCAGAGGCCTAAATCACTGGTAATAAAATCTTGTCTATTAATACCAGCGGCGTAGCTTGGCATACTCAAATATTAACGTTCATGAGTAACATTGAAAAATCGAAAATAATTAATAAGTCTAAAAAAAACAAATGAATTATTTACAAGTGAAGGTAGAGGGATATTGTGCTATCCCCTTCCACATCCATGAGTATGTTGGAAAAGGGACACGCTACGCCCCTGAATACATCTGGAACTTTATGATCTGCAGCAGAAGACCCCAACAACTTCCACTCAGTTTCTCAGACTCTAAAGGGAAGTAAGAAGGATGAAGATACCCGGGAAATGGTAGAGGACAAGACAACTCGAAGTAACAGAAATCAAAGTGAATACATAGATATCAACGACACATATAAAAGTAATAACATGAAATACTTAATTCTGTTTCTGTCACATTGTACATCTTTATTGCTCCAAAACCGGATCTGAACCGGATACCCATGATTGATTCTTTTTCTTGCATACCATTGACATTCTGCACATTGACATCGCTAACTTTTATCGTTTTGCATGTTTATTTACACAATGATGTCATGCAACTGTCATTGTTGATATCAGTGCTCGACTTTTATCTTCCCCCATGTGTAAGATCAGGCTTTCCAGCACCCATGTAAAAGGGGGATAACTTTATCCGGTATGCAAGAAAGTCACATCTATGAGGAAGGTCACTAAATTTGTAAAAAATTCTCAATTTTACAATTATAAGTGGAACTCTATGAAATATTGTATATATATTTATAGGTTATTAGATTTGTATTGGGATATATGGATGAGTTCTTTCACGTATTAATATGCGCGACTTTATCCAATATGACTTTACTACACGTCAATATGAGCGCATATTGACACACGTCAATATGAGCGAATATTGACATTTCCTGTTACATTGAAATTAAATGGAGCTTTTAAATGCGTATGCAATAAATAAATATATTTTACTTGAACTTGGTTGAACTGAGATAAGTTCAGATCATGTCCTTTTCAGTTGTTAAATTTGGATATTATTGAATTTGTTAATATATAAATATCGCATTCATGTGAGGGTGATAGTAAGACTGTTCACCCTGAGGATATGATTATCACCCGAGGCAATTTTATTATACCGAAATCCCCAAAAATAAGATTCATTTTCAGATTTCACTTTGCCAGATAGACTGCTCCACTGCTTGTTTGAGTGAAATGGGCCATGCGCAGTGAAGCAGTCTATTTGCCATTTTCCTTCTTCCCGAAAACAAAGCTTTGATGAGTTAAAATAGCAATTTCACCATACTGAGCTGATGACGTCACCGAAACAGCGCGCATCAAAGCTGCACATGTGATAATTTTTTTACTATCACTCTGCGATTTACTATCACCCTGTACTATCACTCTTGTGAAAGATAGTAAAAATTACCATTACATTGTTGTCTATGGAGATTTAGCATGGGCGTTTTATGTGAGGTATAATAATGCAAGTTAGTTCATAAAAATATCTTTTAATTAGTATTTTAAATACATGTGAATTCTTTACTTTGATTTTGAAAAGAAAATGAGTGTTTACATTGGTTTTTCCAGATAATGTGCAGATCTACGATATTGAAAGGCTCAGTCCGGCCTCTCAGACTGACACCAAAACATATGCAGCTAATCAGAGCTCTGATGTGTCTTCACCAGCCCTTGGTGAATTGAAAGTATGTAAAAAAACAAACACATTATAACTTAACTGTTATACAATTGTCTAGCAGTGGTCAAGAAATGACATATTCTTCTAATTAATACATTGTCGTGTATTAAATACAAGATTATTGAAAAACTGGAAGCATTGAAAATACATGGATGATTATATGGGAAAGATACCTATTGTTTTCTGTTTTTAGCTCTACTAGCCAAAGGCCTGCAGAGCGTATGGGATGGCAAGTTGTCTGTCATCTGTTGTCCGAACATCGTTAAATTTTGCTTGAAACAACATATCCTCTGAAACTGGTTGGTAGAATTTGACTGAACTTCACAGGAAGCGTCCTTGTGTGGTCCTCTCTCAGATTTATACAAATGACCCATTTCATCAATGAATCTGAGAGAGAACCATGCAAGGATGCTTCCTGTGAAGTTTTGTCAAACTCTACACAGCAGTTCATGAGAAGAAATTGTTTAATTTTTGTTCTATTTTTAGTAAAGGCATTGCGTTCATGAGAAGAAATTAAACAATTTCTTCTCATGAACTGCTAGGCAGCAATGCCTTTACTAAAAATAGAACAAAAATTAAACAATTTCTTTCTTCTCATGAACTGCTAGGCAGCAATGCCTTTACTAAAAATAGAACAAAAATTAAACAATTTCTTCTCATGAAAGGCATTGCGTTCATGAGAAGAAATTAATTAAACAATTTCTTCTCATGAACTGCTAGGCAGCAATGCCTTTACTAAAAATAGAACAAAAATTAAACAATTTCTTCTCATGAACTGCTGTGTAGAGTTTGACAAAACTTCACAGGAAGCATCCTTGCATGGTCCTCTCAGATTTGTACAAATCTTTCTGATCTGTCAACAAGTATGACCGCCGTTACTAAAAATAGAACAGTATTTAAAGAGCCAGGTTCTATTCTCATGAACCAATGACCCAGTTGTTTTGAAACTCAAGATCAAAAGAGTCGTTTCGTAACCCTTTCTCAGATTTATGTAAATTTTCCATACCTGTAAATAAATATGGCATTACTAAAATAGAAAAATCCTTAAGGACTTCTTCCCATGAACCCAATGGCCCATTCTTGGCTTTTTTTTGTCTGCCTCGTCTGTGCCCGGTTAAAGTTTTGTATGTAGTCTTATTAAGTTATATCTCCAAAACTACTTTACATAATGGATTGAAACATCACACATGTATTCAGCATTGTTAGACAACATCATAGAGCCAGGTTCTGCAACTCATGCTTTTATTTTAAAAAAACTATGGCCTCTTTTATACTTATTAAATTTGGTTAAAGTTTGGAATGTATGCATGTATCTTGAAAACTACTTTACATAATGGATTGAAATTTCAAACATGTATGCATCATTAGACAACTTTTTAGAGCCAGGTTCTATAACTCATGCTTTTATTTTAACAAAAATATGGCATCTTTTTGACTTAAAAAAATTGGTTAAAGTTTTATATGTAAACTTGTATCTCAGAATCTTTTTATTTTATTTTACAAAATTATCGCCCCTTTTATACTTAGCTTTTTTTTTGTTGTTATAATTATAACTTAGAATCCCTTTAAATAATTCAGTAACACATCACACATGCATTCACTTCCATATGAAGAACTCAGCAACAAGTACCATAATTCTGTTAAGCAATTAAGCAGAATTATGCCTTTCAACTTAGTTTCCAAATAAATAGACAAGGCCGCGAAAGTCTAGCATCTGCGCCTGTTTTGTTTTCTCGTGAAAACCTTGGTTGATGAGTTCAAATCCCAGAGGGGCAGATTTTTGTTTTGAAACTTGTTTCATTGGTTGTGTTAGTTGTTTTTTTTACTCATTTATTTTGCTCAAACTGTCATGGCCTCTTTAGCCAGTAGAACGATACAGGCCCTCATGAGCCTCTTCTTGAACAAGTTTTGCTGTCTTGCATTCGCACCATCCATGCACTAAGCACTTGAATTTTGCACTGTTTAAATGCTTTTTGATAAATTTCAGGTTTTTATTCTAAACAAAGATGAACTTATTGCTGATAATGTCTGTTTGTCTACCAAAGTTGATAAAAATGATGTTGCGGATCAGGACACACGGTATACAAATGGTATGTATGATTTTAGTATGTTTTCTGGTATTCCCTATAAAACATATTAAAAGTGATCATGATACCGCTTAGGTGCAGTACAGCTCACGCAAAACTCACATTTTACTCATTCACGCCGAATGAGGAATGTACAAATCGCGGAGTTTGGATGATAAAACTACTCGGCATGGGAATCAAGGTCGAGGTCACAGTGACCTTAAATGGAACTATGCATTCCGGACAATAACTTCGAAACCATAAAACCTACTCTCATGAAACTCAAGGTCAAAGTCACTATGTCCTAAATATAGGATAACTTCAAAACCATAACACACACTCACGAAACTGCATAGGTACATTGCTCTAGGTGAGAGGAGGAACCCTATTGTGTTTGGAATTAGTAGGTCCAAGGTCAAGATCACCATGACCTTATAGGGAAATGTGCATTTCGGGCTCTAACTTCGAAACATTAACACTTATGACACTTTATGGGTATATTGCCATAGGTGAGAGGAGAATTGCTACTTTTTGGAGAGTCAATAGGTCAAAGGTCAAGGTCACGATGACCTTATATGGAAATATGCATTCTGGACAGTATCTTTGAAACCATAACACCTAAACTCATGAAACTTCAAAGGTAAATTGTCCATGGTAGGAGGAGGAAATCTATTGCATTTGGGGTCAGTCAGTCAAAGGTCAAGGTCACCATAACCTTATATGGAAATACGCATTCCAGACGTCCTAAGTTACATTGCCCTATGTCAGTGGAGGATCCTTATTGTTTTTAGGTGAAAGTTGCCAGGACCGTATATGGAAATACACATTCTGGATGATAACTTTGAAATCATAACACCTACACTCATGAAACTTCATTGATACATTGCCCTGGTGAGAACAAGAATATTCTTTTGGGTCAATAGGTCAAAGGTCAAGGTCATCATTACCTTATATGGAAATAATTATGCATTCCGGACCATAACTTCAAAGCCATAACCTCCACGCTCATGAAACATTACATACATTGCCCTAGGTGAGAGGAGGAACCCTATTTTTGGGGAACTGTAGGTCAAAGGTCAAGGTCACCATGACTTTATTTGGAAATACACATTCTGGAATATAACTTCAAAACCATAACACCCACACTCATGTAACGTCATAGGTACATTGTCCTAGGTGAAAGGAGGGACCGTGCTTTTTTTTTAGGTGAGTAGTTCAAAAGTCAAGGTTTCCTTGACCTTATATAAAAATACACAATTTTGACAATAACGTCGAAAACCTTAATACCCACACTCGTGAAGCTTCGTAAGTACATTGCTCTAGGTGAGAGGTCAAAGGTCAAGGACATTGTCTTATATGGAAATTCACATTTTGCTGAATAACTTTATGACATTCACACTCATGAAACTTCACAAGTGCTGTGCCTTTGTTGAAAGGAATAACATTATTTTGGGGGTCAGAATGTTAAAGGTCAAGGTTGCAAGCCCTTTTAAAGCATAATACCCACCAACATGAAGCATTTTTTGTTAGAAAGTCAAAGGACAATGACCTCACACCTAGGAAATGCTTTTAACATAATAACCCAAATGAGAGTGGTTGGTATAAGCCATAGGCATGTTTCACAATAGTGAAATAAATAGATTTAACCTAAACAAACATAATAACCTTAAGGTAACGGCATATAATGCCCCATTAGGTGGCGCTCTTGTTAAATTCAACTTTTGCTTTTATGTCACTTTCTCGTGAATTGTACATGTATGTGCTGGACTTTTCAAACTTTGGTTATAGTTATACCTCCACAAACGAAGTTTAGTGGGGGTATATAGGAGTGAGCTTGTCGGTCCGTCAGTCTGTCTGTCCGTCGGTCAGTCTGTTGGTTTCCGGACGATAACTCATGAAAGGGTTGATTGATTTAAATAATATTTGGTAGACGGGTATAACACCATTAATTACAAGTCAAATTCGACTTTGGTTACAAACCACCAATTTTTGACGGAGTTATGGCCCCTTTTCAACTTAGAATTTGCCCAAAAAATTGGTGTCCGGACGATAACTCATGAAAGGGTCGACGGATTTAAATAATATTTAGTACATGGGTATAACACCATAAAATAAAAGTCAAGTTCGACTTTGGTTACAAACTACCAATTTTTAATGGAGTTATGGCCCTTTTTCAACTTAGAATTTGCCCAAAAAACGGTGTCCGGACGATAACTCATGAAAGGGTCGACGGATTTAAATAATTTTTGGTACATAAGTTTAAGACCATAAAATACAAGTCAAGTTCGACTTTGGTTACAAACCACCAATTTTTGACGGAGTTATGGTCCCTTTTCAACTTAAAATTTGCCAAAAAAACGGTGTCTGGACGATAACTCATGAAAGGGTTGACGGATTTAAATAATTTTTGGTACACGGGTTTAAGACCATAAAATACAGGTCAAGTTCGACTTTGGTTACAAACCACCAATTTTTGATGGAGTTATGGCCCCTTTTCAACTTAGAATTTGCCAAAAAAATGCTACAGTCAACTCTGAGGAACCTGCTAATTTGGGTTAGTATTAAATTTAAACAATTTATAATGCATCCTCTTCATGACCATGTCTTTTTTTATTGCACTTATACATCTTTGACTTGAACGGTGTAACACGCCAATTTGGGTTAGTCTTCTTCCCTGATCACTTACAATATTGAAAACTCTCCTCTCTGCTCTCTCTATCTCTCTCTCTCTCTCTCTCTCTCTCATTGGTTTTTTTTCCCCTGTTTATTTCATATTTTGTAGTTTAAATAATTTGTTTAAATTGTATGAATATTATGTAGAGGGAGGGACGGATTTCTAATTTTGTAATAACTTGTGGCCCTACCATTGTTTTCTTGTGGTTGCCATGTTTATGTGACAAGGCGGTATTGTGGGGGTATTAATCACTTTCAGTGATAATTCTAGTTTTTTTTCCCTGTTTATTTCATATTTTGTAGTTTAAATAATTTGTTTGCCATTGTCTAAATCAGGGCTTCTAAAATCGCCGGTTTGTCGGTCCCCAGACCGAATTCTGTTTCTCCGGACCGATTTTCTTTTCAAAATCTCTGTTAAAATCGGTCCCAGATATTTTATCTATCGGTCGTTAAAAAATCTACAATTACCTTTACACTCCTTGAAATATGCCTTGCGGCAATATTCTTTGATCCATAACACGATTGTTTGTCACTCGTTGTGCGAAAGTAGGTCAATTTGGTCAATTTGGACTAAACCATTACCGATAGTAGGGAGTTTTCCGGAAGAGTCTATAGCCATGTCACACGCCTTTGATGTGTGATCAGTGAAAGTATATCACGCGTTCTGTCGGTTCACTGAAGCGAGTGTCACCGTCCGTGATTTCTTTGATATACCGTTTGTCGTAAGGTGTTAGCCTGTTTGCTTGTGTCGGTTTGTTTTTTTAAGTGGCCAAAGCTGGGACTGAAATTTGTTTGCGGCATTAAAATACCAGATGTGTTAATTGTTTGTTTGATTTTTTTCCGCTAGTTCGCGTGTGTTCGTCCGCGTTTTATACCTACCCGGTTTATTAGACACTTCCAGTTCAATTCCTCAAATGATCAACAATTTTAATATTGAGTGAAAATTATTCATTCAGTAAAGCGAAGACATGATGTCAGTCATTAAAATGTACAAATTGTGATAAAGTAAGTTAGAAATAATACAAATATAATACAAACATACATTTTAAATAGTTCTCTATATCAATGACTGAACGGAAAAAAATCATGGTGCAGCTGACATGGTGGGTGGGGTACGGCGATTTTAGTGTTTTTTTCAAAATAAGCGCGATTCTTACGGCAGTTAAAAACCTGGACCGATTTGCATTTTAAAATTTTAGAAGCCCTGGTCTAAATTGTATGAATATTTTGTAGGGGGAGGGCCGGATTTCTAATGTTGTAATAACTTGTGACCCAACCCCATTTCCATGTACATTTATTGGAAATAAATATGTTTAAACTAGACCATTGTTTTCTTGTGGTTGCCATGTTTATGTGACAAGGCGGTATTGTGGGGGTATTAATCACTTTCAGTGATAATTCTAGTTGTATCTTGGTTAGTATATTGCAACATGACATAGGAAATGCACTTGTGACCTTCAAAGCAAAGGGCAGATACATTTACTATAATTATGTACTAGATGTTTTAAACTTAGTTCATAGTTTAATCTTTGGAAGACAAAAAAAAAACTATTTTGATATAGTTTTGTCTTAGGTAGTGCATCTTTTTATCCTTTTGGACACTTTTTTGGGTGAAGATTGTTTGTTTTTTTTGTTTTTTTTATTATACAATGTCATTTTGATTTTAAACGAATGCACTTAAATGTCATATATCAGCAAAATGTTGTTTTTATTATTAAAACTTTTACAAACTCTCAATTAAACATTTACCTCTTATTTCTAAGTCCCATTCCCGTTAGGCATGTGAATCCGCAAATATTTCTTGTATACAAATAACTTCACTCCGTTATTTAAGTCACTGTTACTAAAGTAGCCCATATCTTAAAAAACTTCAGTACTGTTGGTCAAGTTTATACAGATGAACTTCTTATGGTAAATAATTGCCGTGCTGTGAGTTTCAAAGTAAGAAAATATATATAAATCTCTAAAACTGTTTTAATTGTTTTGCCTGTAGCTTACAGTAATGGTCCTGAAATAAAGTTGTATCTGGCATAAATCCGGGGTCCCAACCAGAGTTATTTTGAAATATATATAAAAGCTAATAAAATTTCTTTGAAAATTGTAATGGCGACAGTTCGGATATTTTGCATAATATTGGCCCATAGAAATATATAGGGGAAAATATTCTCCTCTGAAAGCAATACAGCATGAGTTCTGATGCTTTCCATGCAACCTCATTGACTATTTATAGGGGTGTGGAAGGAGATACCACTGACGAAGATGGAGGAGAAGAAACAACAAAAGAAGATTCGGGAGAAGATAGAACTGAAGGAGATGAAGGAGGAGATGCAAGAGAAGAACATATGGGAGGAGATACAACGGAAGAAGAAGAGGGAGGAGATACGACAGAAGAAGAGGGAGGAGATAAGACGGAAGAAGAGCTGGAAAAAGATACTACAGAAGAAGAGGTGTGAGGAGATAAGGCGGAAGAAGAGGTGGGAGGAGATACAACGGAAGAAGAGGTGGGAGGAGATACATCTGAAGGAGATGGGGGAGGAGATACAACTTAAGGAGATGGAGGAGGAGATACAACTGAAGGAGATGGGGCAGGAGATACAACTGAAGGAGATGGGGGAAGAGATGCAACTGAAGGAGATGGGGGAGGAGATACAGCTGAAGGAGATGGGGGAGGAGATACAACTGATGGAGATGGCTGTGGAGATGCAACTGAAGGAGAAAGGGGAGGAGATACAACTGAAGGAGATTGGGGAGGAGATACAACTGAAGAAGATAGGGGAGGAGATACAACTGAAGGAGATGGGAGAGGAGAAGCAACAGATAGGGGAGGAGACACAAATGAAGGAGATGGTGGAGGAGATACAACTGAAGGAGACGGGGGAGGAGACACGACTAATGGAAATGGGGGAGAAGATACAACTGAAGGAGATAGGGGAGGAGACACGACTGAAGGAGACACAACTGAAGATACAAAGGAAAATGAGACAACTGGAGGATCTATGGAAGAGGGAGGAGATGCACCTAGTTATATTAATCGCAAAAGAGGTTGTGAGTTTGAGGAGGAAGCTGAATATGATATGTGAGTTCAAATTATTTGTTTGTTTGTTTGTTTGGTGTTTACGTCATTTTCAACACATGTAAGGTTACATATGACGGTAAATATTTTGTGGTGGAGGCAGACCACCCACTTTTCCTGGGTATAACCAGTACTGTACACCTCCCTACATCCGTAAGAATCGACACTTCCTCACTTACAAGTCGATCTCCAAGTGGGATTAGAACCCGCAGCAGTGAGAGGCGAAGGTTTACATAGCAACTTGCTAACCATTCGGCCACGGAGACGCTAAATTAAAGAATGTGTTGGAGATAAATGGCAAACATATATTTCAATGTTTAAATGTAAGAAATGTTTCTATTGAGGACATGATTTTCAGTATTTTTCTTTGGTCTTGTGTGAGAGACAACTTTATTATTATGACGAAGGGTGGCATATAGTAGTGTCACCGTCCGTCCGTCAGTCAGTCTGTCCGATCTTATGAATCAATACTTAGGTGGCTAGGAGAACAATAGAGAACAAAAGATGCTATTCATTCAGTTTCCGTTATGTGGCTAAAAGTTCTTTTGCATGACTAAAAGAACAAAAGAGTGAACAAAGGGGTAGCCACATAACTACTGATTCGTACGTTAGTCCTTCCGTCTGTCCGTTCGTCCGTACCATCGTGTCCGGTAAATAACTCATTCATGGACTGATTTTCAAATAACTTGGCGCAAGTGCTCACCACAACAAGACGGCTAGTCGCGCGCAAAATAACGATCCGTGGTGCTAAGGTCAAGGTCACACTTATGAGGTCAAAGGTCAAAAAGAAGTACTTCAGTGTCCATATTTCATGTCCGGTAAATAACTTACATTCATGGATGGATTTTCCAATAACATGGCATAACTGTTCATCACTGCAAGACAATGTGTCGCGCAAAATACAGGGTCACACTTGGAGGTCAAAGGTCAAAAGTACTTTCATGTCCGGTAAATAACTCTGACATTCATGGAGGGATTTTCAAATAACATGACACAAGTGTTCACCACAACAATACGTGTCACATGCAAAATCCAGCTCCGTAGTTTCAAGTTAGAGGTCACACTTGGAGGTCAAAGGTCAAAAAGAAGTACTTTTGTGTCGGTAAATAACTGACATTCATGAAGGGATTTTCACCACAACAAGACAATGTGTTGCACGCAAAATACAGGGTCACACTTGGAGGTCAAAGGTCAAAAGTACTTTCATGTCCGGTAAATAACTCTGACATTCATGGAAGGATTTTCAAATAACCTGGCACAATTGTTCACCACAACAATACGTGTCACATGCAAAATCCAGCTCCGTAGTTTCAAGTGAGAGGTCAAAAAGAAGTACTTTCGTGTCGGTAAATAACTGACATTCATGAAGGGATTTTCACCACAACAAGACAATGTGTTGCACGCAAAATCCAGGTCAATAGCTTCAAGGTAAAGGTCACATTTGGAGGTCAAAGGTCAAAAAGAAGTTCTTTCTTGTCAATATTTCATGGCCGGTAAATAATTCTGACATTCATGAAGCGATTTTCAAATAATTTGGCAAATGTGTTCACCACAACAAGACTGTGTTGAGAGCAAAATCCAGGTCAGGAGCTTCAAGGTCAATGTCACACTTACAGGTCAGAAGATGTCATATGTCCTTGTATTTGATTGAAGTCATGTAAGTCGTGTCCGGTCTATAACTTTGTCATCTGTTGAGGGTTTTTTATATGACCTGACAGAAATGTTCACCTGAACAAGACGACATGTAGTGTGCAAATCCCAGGTCCTTGGCTTCAAGGTAAAGGTCACACTTGGAGGTCAAAAGATGCCTTAAGACCCTGTATTTGAATGAAGTCATATTAGTTATGTCCGGGTGTGCAACTTTGTCAACGGTTGAGGGATTTTCATATAATCCGGCAGAAATTTTCCCGTGTGTGCATAAACATATCATTCATATATTCACAAACCACTTTGGGGGCATTTGTCACTTATAGTGACATATCTTGTTTTTATCCAGTAGCAATATACGCACAGAAGTCTATTGAAAGTTTGAAAATCAAATGAAACAAATGAAACAAATTACTATTAAAATAACTCAAAAATTGACACCTATCATAGAAAGCAGGACAAAGTTTCAATAAATTGAATAATAACTTTAAAGACTTCAATCATGCTACATACTGTGCTGTAACAACTATCTTCCATTTATATTGCAGCGATGACACTGGATTCTGTTGGATTGGGTTTACGGGAAGAAATTGAAAGGCCTGTGTAAGTATTCATCAGTATAACATCAGTTCCACAAATTCAAGTTATACCATTTAAGCTTGTTTTAGGGAATGAAGGCATACAGCCAATCAGTTGTTATTATTGAGAGTTCTGTGAAAACTTGGGCAAGGGTGAAAGAATTGTCAAATTTTGATGATAAACAAAGAAGATGTGATCAAAGGTTCTTTTGAAATGGATATGGAATCGACATTTAGAGAGCTAGGACATCGCAATTTTAAATTACTATATATATAGAAAATGTATAAATATGTAAATTTATTGATTTAAAGGGGAAAAATCACAGCAGATGTATGAAAAAAGTATACTGAAGTGTAATAATGCGTCTGAAATTCTGATGGCCAGTAAAGAATTTTACATTCATTTGCAGTATAAATGCTATTTAGCAATATGTCATATATGGTAGTTTAGTCATTATAATCTTCTTTGTTTATTATCCGATTTGGATAATTCTTACACCTTTTCCCATGTTTTTAGTAAGCGACCATTTTTTAGACGCTGACTTGAGCGGTCGCTTAATACCAGTTTGACTGAATTGCACTTGGTTAAACATTTGTTTATTATTGGTCTACGGTCATATTCTTTCCTAAATATAACATTATAATAATTTCTCTGACTACGATACAGCTCCAGAAAGAATTCAAAATAGTTTGAACAGTTTATTTAACAGTTTCCTTTGGCCTCCATATTGTAGATATATATATTAAAAAAATACAAATATCAAAAATATCCATTTAATATCAGTTAGACTCAGTTTGAGCTTAACTTCATTATTTTCATTACAAGGGGCTTCTGTATTCTGTTGTAGGTTGATATTATTCCAACATTTTGAAAGAAGACATTCCATATATCCGTTGAGTTGGTGGCTCAATCCATTGTGTACACCTGATCCATATTTGGAATTAGAGATGGTAGAACCTTTACTTGACCAGTGTCAGGAACCAGATATGGTAGAACCTTTACTTGACCAGTGTCAGGAACCAGATGACTATCAAGAAGTGGTAAATCAACACAGATACAGGAAACCTGCTATGTCTGATGTCCAAGGAACGGTTAAAATGTACCATGAGGGTCCTGTCCGTTTAAAGCATGATGGATACACTCGAGTCAACTGTGTAGAAAATAGTGGTAAGTTTCTACTAATATTACAATACTTGATTTTCTAAAATCTTAAACTATGGAAAAAAAAGTGTAGCCTGAGTTTGTGCATTGAATATTGGTAAACAATAAACAATTGATAACAAAAGCACATTTTGGCATATTTTGGCAAAACTGTAATTAAGATTTTTGTATTAGAATGTTTCTTTTATGTTACCTGAACATAAAAGAATAAGCAAAGAAATTGTCTTGTTTGGTAACACCATCTGACATTGTTGCATAGATCATGTTTGATATTAAGGACTACCTTCAGAAATAGGTTAAACATTTATATCTTAGTAAAATTATTAGCTCTACTGGCCTTCGGCCAGCAGAGCTTATGGGATGGCAAGTTGTCTGTTGTCCGTTCGTTAGCTTTTTCCTCGTTAACATGATAGGGCCTTCATTTTTCATCTAATCTTTTTCAAACTTTACCAGGTTGTTGATATCAATGACAGCTCGGACAAGTTTGAAAACCAGCCAGTTTGGACCAGTAATACCGGAGTTATGGCCCTTGATTTAGTTAAACTTTCTATATTTTGCCTCGTTAAGACTATAGGGTTTTCATTTTTCATCCGATCTTTTTAAAACTTTACCAGATTGTTGATATCAATGAAAACTCAGATGAGTCGAAAACCAGCCAGTTTGAACCTGTTACACTGGAGTTATGACCCTTGATTTAGTGAAAATTGCTATATTTTGCTTCGTTAACACGATAGGGCCTTCATTTTTCATCCGATCTTTTTCAAACTTTAACAGATTGTTGACATCAATGAAAGCTCAAAACAGTAAAAAAAACCAGCCCGTTTGGACCAGTAACAGCAGAGTTATTGCCCTCGATTAGTTAAACTTACTATATTTTGCCTCGTTAACACGATAGGACCTTCATTTTTCATCCAATGTTTTTCAAACTTTACCAGATTGTTGACATCTATGAAAGCTCAGACAAGTTCAAAAACCAGCCAGTTTGGCCCAGTAACAGCAGAGTTATTGCCCTTGATTTAGTTAAAATTGCTATATTTTGCTCGTTAAGACTATAGGGCCTTCATTTTTCATCCGATCTTTTTCAAACTTTAACAGATTGTTGACATCAATGAAAGCTCAAAACAGTTAAAAACCAGCCAGTTTGGACCAGTAACAGTAGGGTTATTGCCCTTGATTAGTTAAAATTACTTTATTTTGCCTCGTTAACACGATAGGACCTTCATTTTTTCATCCGATGTTTTTCAAACTTTACCAGATTGTTGACATCTATGAAAGCTCATACAAGTTAAAAAAACAGCCAGTTTGGCCCAGTAACAGCAGAATTATTGCCCTTGATTTAGTTAAAATTGCTATATTTTACTTCGTTAATTTGATATGATATGGCCTTCATTTTTCATTCGATCTTTTTCAAACTTTACCAGATTATTGATATCAATGAAAGATCGGACGAGTTCGAAAACCAGGCATTTTGGACCAATAGCAGCAGAGTTATGCCCCTCGATTTAGTTAAAATTGCTATGTTTTGCCTCGCTAACACGATAGGGCCTTCATTTTCCACCCGATCTTTACCAAACTTGACCAGATCGTTACTATTAATGATTATGACTTGATTTGGCCTGTTTTAAACGAAACTTTACAGGGATGATCAGTACCAAGCCTAGTTATACATATCGTCAATGTGTTCCTATTGAATGATTTTGGCGTAGTTATGGCCCTTTAAATGTTTTATTACAAAAACTTTGTCTCCACTATTTCTCCTGAATGCCTGACTGAATTTCAGCAAAACTTGGCAAGGATGATCAGTATCAAGCCTAGTTGTGCATATCTTTTCCATGTTCCGGTTAAATGAATTTTGGCAGAGTTATGGCCCTTAAGATTTTAATACACTAACTTTGCAGACTAATTCTCCTGAACCCCTGGCCAGATTTAATTGAAACTTGGCAGTGATGATTGCCATGTTCCGGTTGAATTATTTTGGACAGAGATATGGCCCCTTATGCACAAACTTTATCCGGAATAGCTTTCCTGAACCCCTGGTTAGATTTCAGTGAAACTTGGCAGGAATGATCAGTACCAAGCTTAGTTGCGCATAGCATTGTAGTGTTCCCTACCGCATTCTCCATCTAGCCAGTAGAGCGATACAGGCCGTGTTAGGCCTCTTGTTTTAATTGTTTTTATGTTGTTATTTTTTCTCAGCAAACAGACATAGGATATGGTTAAAAAGCCTGTTGGAAATATGTCAAGGATTTACTCTGGATGACACAATACCACCAACTGCTACTGAAGAAGTCTTAGACTGTTCAGCAATAACGTTTGACATGAATGTACAGTCAGAAGAGCTACCGGAAGAGCTTTCTGAAAGGCCATCAGTGTTATCATTACTTACACACAGATTTGAACACAGATTTGAACATTCAGTTTCACACACAAAGAACTTGAAAGACATCGTCTCTTTTTTTGAGGCAATTGTTCAGAAAGACTTTTGTGACAGTAAGTTTGGGATTTTTTTTTTATTATTTTATTTTGATCTATATTTTGAAGGTTTCAAAATGTAATAATTTATACAGGTACATATTCAGCTTCATAAAACTTTGGTAGATGCAATATCAAAGTTTATTTTAAGAGTGCATGGGTACTTGTCATTTTCCTACCACGGTGGAGTGGCAAACTACAGACATTCTATACATTCCCTACCGTATCCTTTCCTACAAACCCTAAACAGATATATATAGTGATTGGGAAATAGTCCAGCATGAATTCAGATTAAGCTATTTCAGGGAAGGTATACTCAATCTTTTTTGGAAAGACCCTCTTCCAAATTCTATATCATTGGGATTATAGTTGTATGGCTTATATATAATACAGGGGTGGATACAGGATTTGACATTTGTAAAAACAGTGACAACCAAAAAACAACAACAAAGATACTTTTTGACATGCATTTTCACCATTTCTCAGAGTTAAGAGGGGATGCAACTTTGAAAAAGAAGTTGACAACCAAAAACAACAACAACAAAAATAAGCATTTTTGCATGAATTTTCATACCTTTCAGAGTTTAGGAGTTGGTGTGTGGGGGGTGGGGGTGGGGTGTGGGGAGCTTTAACTGGCCTAAGTCACTAACTCGAGGTCTCAGTGCAGGGATCTATTAGTGGATCAAAACTTGTCGGAATAGTTTTCGGTGGTTATTTCCCATTAAACTATTTTTAAACTATTTCTATTTTTCTGCTCAATTTATCGAAGAATGGCAAAGTTTGATGCAGTCAAGAGTATTAAACATTTTATTCCTTACGTTGATGTCATAAGGATTTGTGGTTATATTTAGCAAAGGGAATCTCAGTGAGTGTAGTAGTCAAATATTTTGGGGGGCATGTTTCTCCAAATGTTTTTCAACACTTGCATAAACAATTTTGACAATATTATCATTGGAACTGGAATCTTGAGTGGTAAATAGAAAATACCTTACTTTTGAAAAAGAAATATTTTACATCCAAATACCTTTTTTGAAAGAGCTTTTCCAGTGTAAACGCCTTGTTGCTGGTACAGCTTGAAATTAGAAAATCTCAAATAACTTGAGTTGTATTTAATATTTTGTAAGAAAACTTTTAGGTGTCTTAATTTAGATTTAATCAACACATTAAAAGTAGTTATAAAAGTTGAACAGGAAATGTAACATTCACAGAAAACGTCAAAGGTACGCATACAAAGCAAACGACAATTCAAGGAACAGCAAAACATGCAACATCATGAACATAAAAGTGTTGACAATAGAGGTAACGGCTTGGCAAAAAGGCCACTGGGGATAAAACCATTTTAGTTAGAAATTCACAAAAAAAATTCTAAATTTTGTATTGAAATGCCCCATCAAAACAACTTTGGAATGAGGAATTTTTATTTCTGAAATGATGTTTTCAATTTACCACTAGATATATCATGTTCATTGATATAAACTCATTAATTGGTTATGAGTCAACCTGTTTCTAAAAATTCAGAAAATGTTTGGCAGAAGAAACAAGGGATGCAACATTACTGTGACTGTACCAGCAATGGAAATGTTCGGAGGATTGGGCTTTATAAGTAGTAGAGTATATCATTAATATGAGTATCCTGAATTAACATGAGATTATTATTTATTTTGATATGTTTATAATTCACACCATTTTGTTTCCATTTCAGTATACCAGGAGAAAGGAGACAGCTATCATCCAAAGGTAATAGATCTCTAGTAATAGAATAGATGAGGATATAGAGTATGCATGCATACCCAGAAATCAGAAAAAAAAGAAAAAGAAATCCCAGTGTTTATCAAAATATATATTATTTCCAATGATTATACAGGAAAAATATTTAGGTATAAAATTCATATATTTTAGATATGTGCCACATATGTATTTCACATATGTATTTCATATGAAAGTACCACAATAAAATTTTACTAAATAATATTGAAGCTTAAATATGTTGTGGAACCACTTTCTACGATATTCTGAAAATGTATATAAAGGCTATCTGTTTTTAATATATAGTAGTTTCATATGAAATACATATGTAGACATCTCATATGTGCTACAGTGTATTAGTTTAACGTGAGAAATATATGTGGAACATATGTGCCAAATATGTATCATTTACATATGATATAAATAACATGATGTGCATACGAAAGTAACATAGTAATAATAAGATATTAAACACGTCACAACATTTTTAGCTCGACTGATTAAAGATCAGCAGAGCTTATGCCGTGGTGCGTCGTCCATCTGTAAACTTTTTTTGTGGCGACTACTCCTCTGAAACTACTGTACGGATTTTCATGAACCTTCACAGGAATGTTGCTCTTAATGTATAGTTGATCCTAGCAAAAATTCAGGTCGGCCGGAAATTCAAGATGGCCACCACGGCTAAAAATAGATTTAAAAAGACAAGTTTGTAGCGACTACTTCCTGAAAACTATAAAATATATTAATATAAAAAATGCGATTTTGTGGCGACTACTTCTCAAAAACTGTAAGTGATATTGATTTGGAACCTTTACCAAAATTACTGGCATGACATGAAGTTGATCCTAACCAATGTTCATTTTGATTGGATGTCAAACATGGCCACCCATCTTTGTTAACATAGAGTTATATAGGAAAAACTTGTGGCGACTACTCCTCTGAAACTACTTGACGGATTTTCATGAAACTTCACAGGAATGTGGCTCTTGATGTCTAGTTGATCCTAGCAAATATTCAAGATGGCTAAAAATAGATTTTAAAAATGCAATTTTGTGGCGACTACTTCTCAAAAACCGTAAGTGATATTGTGATATTGATATTGGAACTTTTACCAAAATGACTGGTGCGACATGTACTTGGTCCTAACCAAGATTCATTTTAGTGTCTAAATAAGTTTATGTATTAGGGAAACAGTCATTTATATTGGTAAAACAACAGTGACATTTGTAAATAATTGAAGAAAATAAAAAAGTTAATCTAAAGTTTGTAATGAAAACAATGGGAAAGAATAGATAAGTTATTGAATGAATGAAAATAGGGATTTCTAGTATTTTTTTTTTTTTTAGAAAAACACAAACAATTTGCCATGCTAATGTATGAATGGCAATTTAATTCCAAGTTGTAGTTTTACACTTATTTATGACATGTTGGACATGTTAGGAACATTTGCATCTAGGCATCTAGGCATGCTCAGTCTTTCATTAGGCTTCAACTTAACCTCTACTTGCTTTGATAGAGAAGTTCATCAAATAATATCTGTAGGACTGTTTATTGTATTTGAAGCATGCTCTCTAAAAAGCATAATGCATTCTGTGTGACACTTTCACTGAGTGTTTTGTCACAGATGCGTCACAGCTTGGGCACCTTTTAATGACTTGAGCTGTTTTACAGTGTCATTATTATAATGAACTTCATGTGACTTTCACTTCAAAAGTTTTCAACAGTTTCAAATGGAATGTTCCCAAACTTCATATAGTAATACACTAACAACTGATGACCTTATGTCCCTCTACATCACACATTGTTTATTGTCTAATTTATAACAGAATTATGTCCCTTTGACTTAGAGTTTTCTGCTGTAATATTGTTTAATGAACTTCATGTGGCTTTCACTTCAAAAGTGTTCATGGAGTGTTATTACACGTGTCATACAGTTCACACTGGGTGATACAATATGTCTGCATCAAGGTTTTCAATTCTGCAATTTTTTATTTCATTACTGTATGAGTGACATTTACGGCTACATCTTGTATGGTTTTACCATGATTAAATCTATAGTCTTTCTCAAGGAAGGTACTTGTGCTCTGTCATCCTTATGGTAGCAGCCTAGATCAATTTACTGTTTTACAGAGCATAATATATACTATGTAAGTATCTGGATTACAAGATCCGGCTAACATATGACCATATGACTGATAATTATTACATTTTTTTATTGACATATTTTTCAGGATTGTACCCGAGGTAGGATTTAAAAGGCTGCATTTTTTATTATATTGTGTACTGTCCAAATTTATGTGCTTGTTTTACCTTTACTGATTTAGAATACATTCCAGCTTAAGTTTTATCACAAGCTCAAAATTTCCTATTAAACAATTTCACAGCCATATTGTGTTTGGGTATAAGTGACTCAAGTTAAAGTTAAATTAAAACAAATTAAAATATTACAAAAACAAATCATGAAATAGGCCATAATGAATTAATTGCTAGTTTATCATCCAAATTTATTTCAAAATAGCGGCGGGTGGTGAAATTGTATATTTATGCCCCCACCATATAGTAATCGCACTGTCCGTGCGTCCCTGCATCCGTCCGTCCGAAATTGTGTCTCAGCCATTTTTCGGAAACTACTAAAGGCAATTTCGTCAAACTTCACACAAATGTTCATCACTATGAGAAGGTGTGTCACGCATAAGAATCGTGACTGTATCTTAAGGTCAAGGTCACACTTGGAGGTCAAAGGTAAAAAAATCATGAACAAATTCATGTCTCAGCCATTACTTGGAAAATACTGAAGGGACTGGGAGTTGCATCAAACTTCATGCAAATGTTCATCACACTGAGAAGGTGTGTCACTTGCAAGAGTCATATCAATGCCTCAAAGGTTAAGTTCACACTATTAGGTCAAAGGTAAAAAAATCTTAAATTCATCTCAGTCATTACTTGGAAACTACTGAAGGGAGTTTCGTCAAACTTCCCACAAATGTTTATCACAATGAGAAGGTGTGTCGCACACAATAATTATGTCAGTGCCTCAAAGGTCAAGGTCACAGTTGGAGGTCAAAGGTAAAAAAAATCATAAACAAATTGAAGTCTCAACCATTACTTGGAAACTACTGAAGGGAGTTTCATCAAACTTCACACACATGTTCATCGCATTGAGAAGGTATGTCATGCGCATGAAGAGTATTTTTTTATGCCTAATTTGGGCATAATTTTTTTTATGCCCATTCACAATTCCAAAAGTATCCTTTTTTCACAATTATATACACAAAATTCACAATCTGAAAAAGAATAAAAATATATATATATATTTTTTTATTTTTTTTTGGGGTAAATACAGACCAGTAAAGATACTAGTCTTAATATAAGCTGGTGTCAAAACTAGTTTGTATTTACCAAAAACAAAACTTAAAACCAATGGGATATTAAACTGTGAAAATAAAAGTGAAAATACTCCAACAGTTTCCAACCAATTCAAACTACTAAAGTTTACAGGATAATTGGGTATCATGTCAAGATACTGTTTCACTGTTCCGATCAAATGACTATTATCTGAGTTAGGCTCTTGGTTCAGGTGGGGATAAATTAACTTAATTTGCTTGTTTATTTTTTTTAAACTGGAGACGTGTTTCTAATTTTGACAACAGTACCAGGCATAACCGACTTGCTTCATGAGTTTGATCCCCGTCATTACCATATGTGTTGTGTCCCTTAGCAAGACACTTGATCTGCACTTGCTTAGTACTGGTTCTCCCAAGGAAGACATCAAGAGTGATCAAAATAAGTTCAAAGAGCTGACTTTACAATCAATGTAACATAAGTAAGTTTAAACTAAATGACTTGCTGATAGAAAGTATGTAGAGTACCTTTAACATGTTTAAAGAAATGAATATGTGACCGGGAAATGAATAATAGGGTTGCTACCAAAACTAGTGTAGCATATGTCACATTATTGCGCATGTTTTTGGCCAAAGGTTTTTCAGTTAAGTAAGGACCATTTTTAGCAATACTTACACTTCAGCCACACTTGATCGTTAGATAGTGTGGTCCTGTGTAAAGATACTAGTCTTAATATAAGTTTTTGTCGAGTCTGTCCTCCAATCATGCTACAGATCAGTAGTATTATTACTTACTGATCCTGTGGGATCATCAAGCCCAATCCGTGTTGCTAGGGGACATGAGAGGTGTTACACATTATATTAACTCTCACTATAAATCTGAGTCCGCTACTTTTCTCTCTTGTTTGTGTTTGTTGTTTCCAAGGGATCCCCTTTTCAGTATTTATCATGTTTATGTTAAAGAATCTATTCAACATAAAGAGCAGGGCACGATTCCTGGATTCCTATGTATCCTTTCCCTCCCTTTGGGGCAGCTCAAAATAAAATTAACAATATGTTGATGAGTTGTTAAGCAATTAAATGGCTATATGATGTCTAAATTATTATGGTAAGATGTAAAACCATGCTTATTGCAAGTTCATTTATCCAGGTACTGTTGTGCAGCACAAAAGGTAGAGTTGCTAGGAAATGTGAGATTATGTAATTCCTGATCGGTATACAGGCCACAGAAAAAATGTTTGTTTTTGACAAGCTTAGAAAAAACATGAATCTATAGTAAAGCCAGAGCTTAATATCTTTTGTTTCCTTCAATCTTTCGGTGAATAAACCTTCATTTTTTGTCTGGCCTGCTAACATGTGAAATCCCTTACTAACAGGCATATATTCCATTTAGTTGTATGTCTCAAATGCTTCATACAGTTTTCACTACACCTCTACCTCACAGTGCCTGGCAGTGAGTAGATGATACTTTGAGCCTGATCAGAGCCTGTTTTGTGAAACTGCAGAAGACAACGGCTGTCATGGGACACTCCTCAAACATGTTTTGATTGTATATTAGAACCAAAATATTGTTAACCAGACATGTCCGCAAAAAATTGTGTAAGCCGGACTATATTTTTGTTTGTCTGCACACATCTGCTTATAAAAAGTTTGTTGCACATTCATGTGAATTTATCAATAAATGTGTTTTGGTGGTGATTTATCATGAATCTTATATGTTAATGCTGGATATGTAATGTTGGAAAAAATCGCCTTAAAACAAGTTTTATCAACAATAGTTTTATTTTTATTTGTACTACTGAGCTGTGCCATGAGAGAACAGATTTCATGCATCATATAAAGCTAACAAAAACCAAAACACATAAAAGTGTTTCTTTTTGGCAAATGTCTTTATTTGTCAGTGATCAACTGATGCATTTTCATATATTATTGTTTGGGTCACGTTTCAGCCAAAGGTTTTTCAGCATTTTAGTATATATCATTAGAACTGGAATTTTTAGTGGTAAATAAACATACATTAGTTTTAAAAACAAGTTGAGAGAAATTAATATTTTACAGGCAAAATACTTTCTGCCATGTTAACTTTTTGCAGGGACAGCAAAAATATTCTGAGACAGCCAAAATATTTTGAAAAAACAATTTAGATTTCTGCAGCAACATATTAAAATCATTTTTAGAATGAAAATTTTATTATCGATCAAGATTAATAAGAAAGGTATTTTTATTACTACTAAAAATGTCTGTTTCGATAATATATAACTTTATTTAGGTACCGCATAAATTGATTGTCTGAAACCATAATGGCCCATCTCCACAGTGAAAATATGACAATTTTTTTTTCTCTGACATGGCTCACACATATTGATGAAGTTACGTAGACATATGTGTAATCCTTTCTACATGTGGCATGGTGTCTTATTCCTCAGTTTGTAATAAAAAAGTGTATTTCAAATTTGTATTTTATGAAATTACTGTTTTCATGTTCTCATAATCAAACCATTCACAGATTGATAATATTCCAACAAGTGAGATTTTTGCATATATATTTCAGTTTTTATTGCAATAATGAATTTTCTGACTGTTGACAGAGAGCTGAGAATGAAAAATATGCAATAGGTGGGCACTGCTCATATTTCTCTAAAGGTATTTCCTCTTTAATTAAGTTCACTTTTCAGTGGTCAAAAATAATCACAGAATATTTGTAAAATAATTTCATATTTTCTCATTTAAACTCTAGGGTGAACGGAAGAGTCCAGATGAGGATTTCAGCTTCAGAAGAGGCAGTCAGTCATATGACAAGACAGGTATAGAACATTTCTTCATTATATAATCACGGTAGTCAGCAAATTATAAAGACTTCAGTAAGGATACATACAGTATGAAAATCACACCGCTGGATATTGATGACTAATCAATCAAAAAACATATTCAAATTGATAAATTTGAGTACATATACATTTACAGAGCACATACCTTTTTACACTGTAGATAGATAAATTCTAGAATCATCATGCAGTTCAAACTGTTTCATCTAATTGTGCAATAACAAACATTAAAATATTAAAATGTTTCTGTCATTTATCGGTAGCATAAGTTAATATATCATGCCTCTCATTAACAGACTTCATAAAACCGAGTCTGCAGCTTTTCTTTCTTGTTTGTGTTTGTTGAATCAAAGGGATCCCCTTTCCAGTATTTATTCGTAAACCAGATTTTCAGTTTGTGTTACTCTTGGTTGTAAGTAACGGAAGTTTTTTTCCTTCTACACCATAGATTGTTTTCTATTTTTAATGCCAGATCAATCCCTAGAAAAAGACGAGCAACACAAGTTATGACTGACGGAACCTTGACGAAATCTTGGAACTATTTCTGTGTATTACAGACAGTTTTACAGACATAAACTCTGTGTACTGACATACTGTCCTAACTGGATACCCATGATTGATTCTTTGCATACCATTAACAATGTCTGCGTTGTAGTCACCATCAGTTGACGTTTGTATGTTTATTTACAAGATAACATTTATAATGACATTGTTGACATCATTCTTGATGGGTGTGGTTTTTATCCAGCACACTGGAATTAGCAAATTTTGATCCAGTTGCTTATTTTTTAAGCATGTCAGAGAGAACCTGGTTAGACTTGGTTCCTATTGTTCCTGCTGTCTCTTGTGTTGGAATTACCACACAGTCATGTAAAATTTATATACTCGGTAAAAAAATAATTTCATTCTAGACATTGGAAATGTGTGGTTAGACCACAACAAAGGCATACATTTTAGCAATTTTTCAAAGAAAAGGGAAGACATACATTACTTTTCTGTTTGTGGTGGCAATGATGAAGGTGTCGATGCAAGATGTTGCAAGATCTCAGGAAATGTATGCAGTAAGTAGATTAACCAGCTTGGAAACAAACAAACTTAACCCACAAAGGTCAACTTTATTAGTTTCAGTCTAAGTTTATGGGCTTAGCTCACAGTCTACATGGACAAGCTAAACCTTTGCTGGACATTCTTTGTACTCTACCCCTTTAGTCTTTGTCCTTGACAGTGTTTGACCTTGACAGTTAATGGCTTTGGTAGCTCAGTAACTCGGTTGATAAGGCCTTGGCTTTAGAGCTACAGACCTCTGCCACACATGTGTTTGCTTCCCTATATAACGTATAGTGTACACACATGTTCAGCAATGAGATTTGTTGGGATCAATAGCCATCTTCTCTTCAAGGTCAAGGTCACACTTAGGCTTTGAAGTTTATTGCTATAATTTTGTTTCAGGCTTCATGTACATGTATAATAACTTCTCTATGATTCCTACACAATTCTCACAATGTGTCGTGATTGTACTTTTTCTTGTGAATATCAGTATGGTTTTGTCTCCTACCAGTGTAACCAGAAGGGACTAGAGCTTTAAACACCACCACCAGCACCACATACCTCCTAGTGATATTTTTATGAATTTTGGCAGGTGTATTTAGGGCAATAAAAGGCTTAGGGCTGTTCCAGAAATTATGACGTCCCCCCCCATAGAAGGCACTTTTTTTTTACCCCTGCCACCCATGTAATTCAATTAAAATCTTACACGGCCACCCATGTATTCCATTAAATTTTAATACAGCCCCCCGGGCCGTCCTTCAAAAATTGTTGGTTTGCTGTGCTCCGACCAAAAAAGTTTAAGTTGGGTAGGTAGGTGGGTGATTTTTTTAAGAAATTAAAGGAAAAATATTCTTAAAATATAAAAAAATAAAAAAAAAGTTGAAAGAATTGCAATAAAAAGTTTTGGGTATGGCTCTATTTAGTGAATAGGTCGAGCACAGCAAACCAAAATTTTTTTGCGGATGGACCCCATGTATATCAAAATAAAATTCTACACGAACACCCACATACTCTAATAAATGTGCATTCGACAGAAAATCAACAACAACCTCCGCCATTGTTGATTCATTTCGGTGTCCTCGGCTTTTATCGTCAAATCGGGAGACAAGCTGTCCTTTTTCTGGGTATTTTGGGAAAAGGGCCTCTGCAGAAATAGGGACATTTTCGTCAGAGAAATTGCAGTATTGCGAAATATTTTTTTCGACAAAATACAGGAATTTAGGAATTTTCAGAACAAAATATTGCTGCCAAATACAAGTCATTTTGAACTTCTCATAAATTTCAGGGATGAAGTTTAATATTTTTGGAATAGGAGCCAACTTGGTCCCTTGTCAGAAGTATACTTGTTTATGCGTATACTCCCTGCTTTATTATACCAATTTTTGGAAGAAAACTTAGAAAAACTATAGAACTGTTACAGATCTTTTTAATCAATAGAATTATATATAAAAAAATAAATAAAAAAAATCTATCATTCCCCAACACAAAGTTTAGTTAGTGTCTACTCGCGAAAGTCAAACTCAGTATTCAATGTTGTGAATTGTGAAAAATTAAATTCCTTGTTCTTTCTTTCATTTAGAACAACATTAAGAGCCAGAAAAATGATAAGGATCGCCCAGTCTAGATAAAACAATGTTAGAGTGACACTATGTTTTATTTTTATCTGTTTTATTTGTATCTACCAAGAGTTTCCGTGCTGTTATAGTGTAAATCTGATCAAGAGTCAGTAAGCACTTTATTCAAGTTTGAAATCAAAGGGAATTAACTCCACATTTAAATCTTTCAGTTTGCATCTCCTGGTGTCATTGTGAGAAAATGTGTTTTTCCAATTTACACACATTGTATGGCATAGTATAGGCTCTAGACAATAGTAATGACGAGTCAATTTTTCTTTAGTCATTAAATTTCAGGGGAACATAAAAAACATTTAAAATGGCATAATAATGTGAGATATTATGCCATTTTAACTGTTTTTTAGCTCTACTGGCCGAAGGCCAGCAGAGCTTATGGGATGCCGAGTTGTCCGTCGTCCGTCCGGCGTTAACTTTTGTCTCGTTAAGACGATAGGGCCTTCATTTTTTATCCGATCTTTACTATACTTTAACAGGTTGTTAATATCAATGAAAGTTCGGATGAGTTTGAAAACCAGCCGTATCGGACAAGTACCAGCGGAGTTATGGCCCTTAAAATAGCTGTATTTTGCCTCGTTAAGACGATAAGGCCTTCATTTTTCATCCTATCTTTACCAAACTTTACCACATTGTTAATATCAATGAAAGCTAGGACAAGTTCGAAAACCGGCCATATCTGACCAGTAACAGCGGAGTTATGGCCCTTGATTTAGTTAAAAATGCTATATTTTGCATCGTTAAGATGATAGGGGCTTCATTGTTCATCCGATCTTTACCAATCTTTATCAGATTGTTAATGTCGTTGCAAGCTCAAACAAGTTTGAAAATCAGCCATATCGGACCAGTAACGGCAGAGTTATTGCCATTGATTTAGTTAAAAATGCTATATTTTGCCTCATTCAGACGATAGGGGCTTCATTGTTCATCCAATCTTTACCAAACTTTATTAGATTGTTAATATCAATAGAAGCTCGGACAAGTTTGAAAACCAGCCATATCGGATTAGTAAAAGCGGAGTTATGGCCCTTGATTTAGTTAAAAATGCCATATTATTTTGCCTCGTTAAGACGATAGGGGCTTCATTGTTCATCCGATCTTTACCAAACTTTATCAGATTGTTAATGTTGTTGACAGCTCGAACAAGTTTGAAAACCAGCCATATTGGACTAGTAACAGCGGAGTTATGGCCCTTGATTTAGTTAAAAATGCTATATTTTGCCTCGTTAATACGGTAGGGCCTTCATTTTCATCTGATCTTTACCAAACTTTACCAGATTCTTTAGTTATGGCCCTTGATTTAGTTAAAAAGCTGTGTTCTAATGGCAGTCACTCGCTTCATTGATGTTAAAAGAGCCGTGTTAGCCAGTAGAGCGTCCACAGGCCCTCTTGTGCCTCTTGTTTATGTAACATTATTATGTCATTTTTAAATGTTTTTTATGTTCCTCTGAATTTAATGACTTTTATGCACCCCTAAAAATTGCCGATTTTGTCTTTTTGTCCTTCCGTCCGCATATCTTGGCCGGAGCATAACTTGAAAACTACTAATGGGACTGGAATGAAACTACTAATGGGACTGGAATGAAACTTGACACAATGCCTGGCAATGAGAGGAAGTGCCGAGCACAGTAACAATAACTCTAGCTTTAGCTGAGTAAATACAGAGTTATAACTCTTTGTAAACTTCATTTATTTTAATATAACATGTTTATCAGGCATCTCTTGTTTGGAAAGTAATGAACTCGATCTTGTCTCATGTATTCGTGATTTTATTGTTTATGAAAATGTAATGTCTGTAAAACAAGTAATTTAGTTTGCATGAGTTCATGCTGTAAAAGTCTTTCATATTTTTCACAGAACATGATGCCAGATTGATATAAAGCCCCGGCCTATGCTCAGAATATACATTTCATCTCAATTTGTAATAAAATCTGGACATTAATAAAAATGTGATAACTGTCCATGTTATGCTTTTGAGTACGAAAAGATAAACAAAATCAAAAGTACATTATTAATGAGGTTTCACTGTGTTTTAGGGAATGGAAGCTGGGTTTCCTGTAGAGACTGTGGCAGTTCATATGATTGTATAAATGCAAATGACAGTCTCCAAGAGGAACATGCGATGCTGTCCCCAATTTGTCCTTTTGTAAGGAGTGTCCTTGCTGGCAACTTCAGGATAATCTCAGACGCAGGTATGGTATGCTTATATAATAACAGACGCTATGTGCTTCTCCGCATGACTGACCTGACACCTAACATCTTGTTACAAAACAAAGACCTTATACTAATAGTGACCCTGGGGCCAAATTTAGCTTCGGCAGTCACAAATTTACATACAACTATATAGGGAAATCTTTGAAAGACTTCTCTGAAACTTACAACAAGGCAGGGAGCTCTCATATTTATACCCCAGCTTTCACAAAGTGAAGTGGGGGCTATATAGGAACCACGTTGTCCGTAATGTCCCGTCCAGTCGTGTCGCGTCGCGTCCATGCAGATATTTTTGTCGCCTCTCGTCGCGTCGCTAACATTTTTAATACTTGCTTATCTCAAACACTTTGAATGGATTTTCACCAAACTTCTTGTACACATAACAACTGATGAACCTATGTCCATGTACATCTCGCGTCCCGTCACATATTTTTGATGTGTAGTGTCCCGTCGCGTCGCGTCGCGTAACACATTTTTAATTACTGCATATCTCAAACACTTTTGAATGGATTTCCCCAATCTTCATGTACACATAACAACTGATGAACTTATGTCCCTGTAATCACCCATCATTGATTGCCTAATTTATAACAGAATTCTGGCCCCTTGTTTTTAGCTCTACTGGCCGAAGGCCAGCAGAGCTTATGGGATGGCGAGTTGTCCGTCGTCCGTCCGTCCGTCGTCCGTCCGTCGTCCGTCGTTAACTTTTGTCTTGTTACCACAATAGGGCCTTCATTTTTCATCCGATCTTTACCAAACTTTAACAGGTTGTTAATATCAATGAAAGCTCGGACAAGTTCGAAAACCAGCCAGATCGAAATAATTTCAACAGAGTTATGGCCCTTGTTATGCTGAAAAATGCCATATTAAGCCTTGTGACCACTCTAGCACCTTCATTTTTTATTTGATCTTTACCAAACTTGCACAGATTGTTAATATCAATGAAAGCTCGGACAAGTTCGAAAACCAGCCAGATCGGAATAATTTCAACGGAGTTATGGCCCTTGTTTTGCTGAAAAATGCCATATTAAGCCTTGTGACCACTCTAGCACCTTCATTTATTATTTGATCTTTACCAAACTTGCACAGATTGTTAATATTAATAAAAGCTCGGACAAGATCGAAAACCAGCCAGATCGGAATAATTTCACCGGAGTTATGGCCCTTGTTTTTTCTGAAAATTTCCATTTTCTGCCTTGTGAACGCTCTAGCACCTTCATTTATTATTTGATCGTTACCAAACTTGCAGAGATTGTTAATACCAAATATAGCTTGAACAAGTTCGAAAATCAGCTGAATTGGGTCATTAACACCAGAGTTATGGCCCTTGTTTTTTCTGAAAAATGGCATTTTCTGCCTTGTGAACACTCTAGCACCTTCATTTTTTATTTGATCTTTACCAAACTTGCACAGATTGTTAATATCAATGAAAGCTCAGACAAGTTCGAAAACCAGCCAGATCGGAATAATTTCAACGGAGTTATGGCCCTTGTTTTGCTGAAAAATGCCATATTAAGCCTTGTGACCACTCTAGCACCTTCATTTATTATTTGATCTTTACCAAACTTGCACAGATTGTTAATATTAATGAAAGCTCGGACAAGTTTGAAAACCAGCCAGATCGGAATAATTTCACCGGAGTTGTGGCCCTTGTTTTTTCTGAAAATTTCCATTTCTGCCTTGTGAACGCTCTAGCACCTTCATTTATTATTTGATCCTTACCAAACTTGCAGAGATTGTTAATACCAATTATAGCTTAAACAAGTTCGAAAATCAGCTGAATTGGGTCATTATCACCAGAGTTATGGCCCTTGTTTTTTCTGAAAAATGGCATTTTCTGCCTTGTGAACACTCTAGCACCTTCATTTATTATTTGATCTTTACCAAACTTGCACAGATTGTTAATTTCAATGAAAGCTCGAACAAGTTTGAAAACCAGCTAAATCGGATCATTAACACCGGAGTTATGGCCCTTGTTTTTTCTGAAAAATGCTATTTCCTACCTTGTGAACACTCTAGGGCCTTCAATATTAATCGAATCTTTACTTAACTTTGCCAGTGTCTTTATATCAATGAAAGCTTGAACAAGTTCAAAAACCGGCAAGATCGAAATAATTTCAACGGAGTTATGGCCCTTGTTTTGCTGGAAAATGCCATATTAAGCCTTGTGAACACTCTAGGACCTTCATTTATTATTTGATCTTTACCAAACTTGCACAGATTGTTAATATCAATGAAAGCTCGGACAAGTTCGAAAACCAGTCACAGAGAAGTTATGGCTCTTGATTTAGTTAAAAATAATATATTTTGCCTCGTTAATACGGTAGGGCCTTCATTTTTCATCTGATCATTACCAAACATTACCAGATTCTTTAGTTATGGCCTTTGATTTAGTTAAAAAGCTGTTTTTTGCTCGAAACTTTTAAGAAAACATAAATAGCAGTCACTCGCTTCATTGATATTATAAGAGCCAGTAGAGCGTCCACAGGCCCTCTTGGGCCTCTTGTTTCCTTAGAATTTCCACTCTAATGTTGTATAATAACCTGTTAATACATTTTTTTTCAAACATTTTCGAATTGATTGTTCCCAGACTTCATGTACACATAACAACTGATGACCTGATGTCCCTGTACATGACCCATCATTGATTAATTTATTTTAGAATTATGGCCCTTTGTTTGACTTAAAATTTTCCACTCTGATATTGTATAATGACCTTTTAATACATTTTTTCTCAAACATTTTCGAATTGATTGTCCCCAGACTTCATGAACACAAAAAAACTGATGACCTGTTGTCCCTGTACATCACCCATCATTGATTGCCTAAATTATTACAGAATTATGGCCCTTTATTTGACTTAGAATTTTCCACTCTAATATTGTATAATGACATATTAACACATTTTTTTCTCAAACATTTTTGAATTGATTGTTCCCAAACTTAATATACACATAACAACTGATGACCTTATGTACATTACCCATCATTGATTACATAATTTATTTATTTTTAGAATTATGGCCCTTTGTTTGTCATAGAATTGTCCACTATATTATGGCCTGTTAATACATGTTTAGCTCTACTGGCCTTCGGCCAGCAGAGCTTATGGGATGCCGAGTTGTCCGTTGTCCGTCCGTCCGTCGTCCGTGGTTAACTTTTGTCTCGTTAAGACGATTAAGCCTTCATTTTTAGCTCTACTGGCCAAGGGCCAGCAGAGCTTATGGGATGGTGTGTTGTCCGTTGTCCGTTGTCCGTCGTCCGTCCGTCCGTTAACTTTTACCTCGTTAAGACGATAGGGTTGTTTTTCTTCCGATCTTTACCAAACTTTAACAAGTTGTTAATATCAATAAAAGCTTGGACAAGTTAGAAAACCAGCAAAATTGGACCAGTATCGGTGGAGTTATGGCCCTTGATTTAGTTAAAAATGCTATATTGCTATATTTTGCCTCGTTAAGATAATAGGGCCTTCATTTTTCATCCTATTTTTACCAAACTTTACCACATTGTTAATATCAATGACAGCTCGGACAAGTTCGAAAACAAGCCATATCGGACTATTAACAGCGGAGTTATGGCCCTTGATTTAGTTAACAATGCTAAATTTTGACTCGTTAAGATGATAGGGCCTTCATTTTCATCCTATCTTTACCAAACTTTACCACATTGTTAATATCAATGACAGCTCGGACAAGTTCGAAAACAAGCCATATCGGACTAGTAACAGCGGAGTTATGGCCCTTGATTTTGTTAAAAATGCTATATTTTGCCTCGTTAAGACGATATTTCATCCGATCTTTACCAAACTTTATCAGATTGTTAAAATAAATGAAAGCTCAGACAAGTTCGTAAACCATTTATATATCGTACTAGTAACAGCAGAGTTATGGCCCTTGATTTAGTTCAAAATGCTATATTTTGTCTCGTTAAGACGATAGGGGCTTCATTGTTAATCCGATCTTTACCAAACTTTATAAGATTGTTAATATCAGTGAAAGCTCGGACAAGTTCGAAAACCATTTATCTTGGACCAGTAACAGCAGAGTTATGGCCCTTGATTTAGTTCATAGCATTTTGCCTCGTTAAGACGATAGGGCCTTCATTTTTCATCCTATCTTTACCAAACTTTATCAGATTGTTAAAATCAATGAAAGCTCGGACAAGTTCGAAAACCATTCATATCCGACTAGTAACAGCAGAGTTGTGCCCCTTGATTTAGTTCAAAATGCTATATTTTGCCTCGTTAAGATGATAGGGGGGGCTTCATTGTTCATCCGATCTTTACCAAATTTTTTCAGATTGTTAATATCAATGAAAGCTCGGACAAATTCGAAAACCATTCATATCAGACCAGTAACAGCGGAGTTAATGCCCTTGATTTAGTTAAAAATGCTATATTTTGACTCGTTAAGACGATAGGGGCTTCATTATTCATCCGATCTTTACCAAACTTCATCAGATCGTTATTATCAATGAAAGCTCGGACAAGTTCGAAAACCAGCCTTCTCGGACTAGTAACAACGGAGTTAATGCACTTGATTTACTTCAAAATGCTATATTTTGCCTCATTAAAGGTGAAATATAGCGTGTATTTTGAGTATATATTCGGAAATATACGTATATAATATACAATATTTTCAAATCTTACACTTATTGGTTGTCTCGTTTTCTCACAGTAGCCAATTTTATCCCATAGCGCACACGCTTCGAGTTTCGCCCTTTTTGAAGACAGGTAAGTGACACGTGATCCTGTGACGTCATTGGTACCAAACGATTCGCGGTGTTGCATTGAGTTGTATAGTATTGTCTATGTAGGATTACGTTTTATGGTACTTGTTAAAAATGCCGTGTGTTGTTGCTGGGTGAAAAAGTTTGCATAAAGAAGGAAAAGATAATAACCTAAGTTTTTTTCTTTTCCCTAATCGAGATAATGATATATTAAGATTTGAAGTGTGGGTAGACGTTACCGAAGAAAATCGCCCGACTCTTCGAGAAAGACGCGCGAGTTTGTAGCAAACATTTTGAGTTGACTTCGTGGGAAGTCCATCCTTTGGTTTCATTATCTTTGAATTTGGAGAACAAAAGGCCATGCAGATTAAAATCAAAAGCGGTACCAACGATATTCGACTATAAAAATGAGAAGTGCATAACCCCGCCGTCTCCAAGCAAGTTGTATTCGCCTATTCGACCGGCGTTGAGGAAATTCATACATGAAGTAAGATTGAAATTTATGTTCAATTATCTTAGCACCTCATCGGGTATACGTATGATAAATTGAAGAAAGGTGTATAGTCTTAGATCTTTATATACACCGTGAATGTTTAGCTGTTGAATAAGAAGCATGCGTCTTTACGTGAATCAACGAAGAGTTGACGGCGCTAATATTATGTAGCCGTCTTTTTTTAAAAGATTGCTAAGAACGTTCAGCATATAAATTTAAATGAATCCGGTGAAATAAACACTGTGTCTTTGTTTCCAAATTTTAATTTTAAATTATACACCCCCTTCTGCCAATAGTGTTATAGATACATATTATCAACATATATAGGGCTATGGATTTGAAAAAAAAATACAAAATGTTTCATTGATATGTATTACAAGGCAGAAAATTAATAATATTACTAGCTTTTATATTAATTCAGTACTTTTTTTATGGCAAAGCAACAACAATAACGCCTCTTAGCTCATGCAATAAGTAAAACAAGTATAATAAAATAATATACTTTATATAATGGTAATTTGATATATTTGGTCTGTTTTCGATCTGTATATCAGGAGTAAGTATACATGAGTAAGTATACTTACTAACTGTCTATATCGTTCTTATAATACATTTGGCTATATTATTTAAATCATAGTATTTTTCTCTCTTTGTGCGCGACAAATATCATGTGATATATCCGTCTTGTGCAATACGCGTCTGCCCTCGGCGGTATTACACCGCTCAAGTAATTGCAATAAACACGAAATATCTCATAAAACTAGGTTTCCCTAAATGGTGCGTGCTTTTGTGATATACCCAAATTAGGCTGCACTTCAATAGTGTACCGCAATATTTTATTAGTCTGTATTGATATTTGGGGGCACGTGGAGACTAGAGAGCGTGTCATATTGCAAACACCGCTTCTAGAGTGTTTGGTGTTGATGGCGACTTATAGCAAATATATAATACTATAGCAATTATGGCGCCGACATTATATGCTGTTTCATTTATTATTGTTTTTATTCATTTTTTTTTTATCAATTATGGATAATATCTAATAAATATATTTGTTCCATGTCTACTTATCGGCAAAAAAATCTGACGCTCGTATTACCATAGAGTTACATACATATATATCCATGTATTAATGTATAGACCAGGTCCATTCATTCGGAATATACTACATTTCGCGGTTACTGTTATGTACCAAGATATTGCAATGTTGCGGGTGACTTACTGTCAGATTTCGATGAAAACAATGTTTACGTTGTTTTTTGGTTTGTTGTTGCTGTAAGTGTATAAATACGCTATTTTGTTAGATTAGTGAATATTGTAATGAACCATTGAACGTAACGAATGACATGACACGATAGTCTTTACAAGCTCTCAATTTGCACCTGCACCGCGTACGACTTCATCATCAGTTGATGAATCCGATGTATTTTCGTCCTCAGACACGTATTCTGGCTCCAAACCTAAAGGTTGCACACGGTGTATTTTCGTCCTCAGACACGTATTCTGGCTCCAAACCTAAAGGTTGCACACGGTGTAACCGTTTTATCACGGGCATTTCCTCTGACATCGCTTAATTCTCACATTTTCACACAAGGTATACTGTTTTGCGTTCAGTCCCAATGTAAACAAAAAATAGTTTGTTCCCAATGACGTCATTTCCGGTAATTCGCGCAAGAGTTTTTCCCCTTAGATTTTATTTCGATATTTTAGCAATGCCTGTTCTGTTCGCCTTTGCGGTTTTTATCTTTAAAAACATATTTTCACTAAACATACATCAATAGCATAGTAAACATCGTATTATAATGATATTTAATAATTAAAAACATATCAACAACGGATTTGTTGATTTAGGACAAATTCCATCTTTAAGACGATAGGGCCTTCATTTTTCATCCGATCTTTACCAAACTTTATCAGATTGTTAATGTCAATAAAAGTTCGGTCAAGTTCGAAAACCAGCCAGATCGGACCAGTAACAGCCGAGTTATGGCCCTTGATTTTGTTAAAAAATCTATATTTTGCCTCGTTAAGACGATAGGGCCTTCATTTTTCATCCTATCTTTACCAAACTTTACCACATTGTTAATACCAATGAAAGCTCGGACAAGTTTTAAAACCAGCCATATCGGACTAGTAACAGCGGAGTTATGGCCCTTGATTTTGTTAAAAATGCTATATTTTGCCTCGTTAAGACGATATTTCATCCGATCTTTACCAAACTTTATCAGATTGTTAAAATCAATGAAAGCTCGGACAAGTTCGAAAACCATTCATATCGGACTAGTAACAGCAGAGTTATGGCCCTTGATTTAGTTAAAAATGCTATATTTTGCCTCGTTAAGACGATAGGGGCTTCATTGTTCATCCTATCTTTACCAAACTGTATCAGATTGTTAATATCAATGAAAGCTCGGACAAGTTCGAAAACCATTCATATCGGACCAGTAACAGCGGAGTTAATGCACTTGATTTACTTCAAAATGCTATATTTTGCCTTGTTAAGATGATAGGGCCTTCATTTTTCATCCGATCTTTACCAAACTTTATCAGATCGTTAATGTCAATGAAAGTTCGGTCAAGTTCGAAAACCAGCCAGATCGGACCAGTAACAGCTGAGTTATGGCCCTTGATTTTGTTAAAAATTCTATAATTTGCCTCGTCATATGATAGGCCTTCATTTTGCATCTGATCTTTGCCAAACGTTACCAGATTTTATGACTTTCTTTTTTTCATATTACTTTTCTTTTTCTTCTTCTTTTTTAGCTCTACTGATCAGAGATCAGCAGAGCTTATGCCGTGGTGCGGAGTCCGTCGTCCGTCTGTCCGTCTGTCCGTAAACTTTTATTTGTAGCGACTTCACAGCTGAAACTACTGGATGGATATTCATGAAACTTTACAGAAATGTTGCCCATAAAGTCTAGTTGATCCTAGCAAAAATTCATGTTGATGTGAAATCCAAGATGGCCGCCAAAGCTAAAAATAGAGTTTTAAAATACAAGTTTGTAGCGACTTTTTCTTGAAAACTATAAGTGATATTGATATGGGACTTTTTCTAAAATGATCAGCATTACATGATGTTGATCCTAGTCAAAAATCGTTTTGATTCAACGTTAAACATGGCTGCCAGCGGCCATCTTTGTTTACATAGAGTTATATAGTAAAAACTTGTAGCGACTTCACAGCTGAAACTACTGGATGGATATTCATGAAACTTTACAGAAATGTTGCCCATAAAGTCTAGTTGATCCTAGCAAAAATTCATGTTGATGTGAAATCCAAGATGGCCGCCAAAGCTAAAAATAGTGTTTTAAAATACAAGTTTGTAGCGACTTCTTCTTGAAAACTATAAGTGATATTGATATGGGACTTTTTCTAAAATGATCAGCATGACATGATGTTGATCCTAGTCAAAAATCGTTTTGATTCAACGTTAAACATGGCTGCCAGCGGCCATCTTTGTTTACATAGAGTTATATAGTAAAAACTTGTAGCGACTTCACAGCTGAAACTACTGGATGGATATTCATGAAACTTTACAGAAATGTTGCCCATAAAGTCTAGTTGATCCTAGCAAAAATTCATGTTGATGTGAAATCCAAGATGGCCGCCAAAGCTAAAAATAGAGTTTTAAAATACAAGTTTGTAGCGACTTCTTCTTGAAAACTATAAGTGATATTGATATGGGACTTTTTCTAAAATGATCAGCATGACATGATGTTGATCCTAGTCAAAAATCGTTTTGATTCAACGTTAAACATGGCTGCCAGCGGCCATCTTTGTTTACATAAGAGTTATATAGTAAAAACTTGTAGCGACTACTTCTCTGAAACTACTTGGCGGATTGTCATGAAACTTTACAGGAATGTTGCTCTTGATGTCTGATTGATCCTAGAAAAATTTCAGGTCGGCCGGAAATTCAAGATGGCCGTCACAGCTAAAAATAGATTTTTTAAAAAATAAGTTTGTAGCGACTACTTCTTGAAAACTATAAGTGATATTGATATGGGACTTTTTCTAAAATGATCAGCATTACATGATGTTGATCCTAGTCAAAAATCGTTTTGATTCAACGTTAAACATGGCTGCCAGCGGCCATCTTTGTTTACATAGAGTTATATAGTAAAAACTTGTAGCGACTACTCCTCTGAAACTACTTGGCGGATTGTCATGAAACTTTACAGGAATGTTGCTCTTGATGTCTAATTGATCCTATCAAAATTTCAGGTCGGCCGGAAATTCAAGATGGCCGTCACAGCTAAAAATAGATTTTTAAAAAATAAGTTTGTAGCGACTACTTCTTGAAAACTATAAGTGATATTGATATGGGACTTTTTCTAAAATGATCAGCATGACATGATGTAGATCCTTGTGAAAAAAATTATTTTGATTCGACGTTAAACATGGCTGCCAGTGGCCATCTTTGGTTACATAGAGTTATATAGTAAAAACTTGTAGCGACTACTCCTCTGAAACTACTTGACGGATGTTCATGAAACTTCACAGGAATGTTGCTCTTGATGTCTAGTTGATCCTAGAAAAATTTCAGGTCGGCCGGAAATTCAAGATGGCCGCCACAGCTAAAAATAGATTTAAAATAAATAAGTTTGTAGCGACTACTTCTTCAAAACAATAAGAGATATTGATATGGGACTTTTTCTAAAATGATCAGTATGACATGATGTTGGTCCTTGTCGAAAATCGTTTTGATTTGACCTTAAACATGGCTGCTTTGTTTACATAGAGTTATATAATGAAAACTTGTAGCGACTACTTCTTTGAAACTACCTGACGGATTTTCATGAAACTTCACAGGAATGTTGCTCTTAATGTCTTATTGATCTTAGCAAAATTTCAGGTCGGCCGGAAATTCAAGATGGCCGCAACGGTTAAAAATAGATTTTCAAAAAACAAGTCTGTAGCGACTACTTCCTGAAATCAAAATTAATCAGTAGAGCTTCAAGGTCATTGACCTCTTGTTTAAATATACATTTTGATTATTTTTTGAAAATCTTTTTTTGAATTATTTTTGTTGTTGTTGATTTTGTTTTGATTTTTTTTTTTTTTTGATTTTTTTGATTTTTTTTTTGATTTTTTTTTAGCTCTATGTTGGAACAGTCGGACCAGTAACAGAGGAGTTGTGGTGGCTCTTGATTTAGTTAAAAATGCTATATTTCGCCTCGTTAATACGGTAGGGCCTTCATTTTTCATCTGATCTTTACCAAACTTTACCAGATTCTTTAGTTATGGCCCTTGATTTAGTCAAAAAGCTGTTTTTTACCCAAAACTTTCAAAAAAACGTAAATGGCAGTCACTCGCTTCATTGATGTTATAAGAGCCATGATAGCCAGTAGAGCGTCCACAGGCCCTCTTGGGCCTCTTGTTCCTGTATAGAAGCATGTACTTTCGTATACTAATTTTTGCATGTCATATTACATACAGGGAGTGTTCTTCAGCAAGGGCATTAGACGGATATCAGACATTTCCAGTTTAAGCAACATCAGACCAGTCTTCTCAAAGAATAAAAGCAATAATAAATTTATGGGACAAGCCCAGTTATTGGAAAGTTTTCAGCTTGTCCCTTAATAATGGCTGATATATGCCACTGGGACCATCTTGATTGGACACCGTTAGTGACCATTGTAAATAACCTCTCCCTCCATGTGGAAGAAGATTTAACCCAGTGATCCTAGGATCTCATGCGAACAGTGGTAAAAGGTAATTGCCTTGCAGCCGTCCAGACTTAGGTCAAAATAACTGTAACATGCTAATTCCGAGGCACAACAACACACTCAAAGCACATAAAAACGCAAGAATAGCCCACCATAAGTTCCAAATTAGAAACAAACAAAACAACAAAGAAATGAACAGTCCCATCATCCCCTAGCATATATTATACGTGGAAAGCAACCTGAGAATCCGAGGGAGTTCATATCATCCACACTGCAAACCGGAATCTGACCTCACACAGCACATATCAGCAATGCCAAATGCGGACCGGAAAAGAGCCCACACACAAAATTAAGGAAAACATTTTCAAACATCTTCTACAGAACATATGCTAGGACGTTGATGAAACTTATTGTTTAGAATCATGGCATTGATGTTTCTGACATTTGTTTAAATATGGTCTATCTCAGACTTTAAAAACAAGGTCCTTAGGTCTTCAGAAGCAGTCGTCAGATTTTGATGAAACTTCACCTTTAGCTTCACCCCCTCTCCTATCATGATAAATGATTTCCAACCACTATGAAGGGGTACACCCAGACTCTTCAAACTTCAACACCCATGTGGTTATAAATACAACCAGTCAAAGCATGCTTTCGGCGCTTCCATATTAGATCAGATTTTCATATATGATTCTGATTTATGATGAATCTATTAGATATCATGTAGATATTGTAAAAGGTATTTCTAATTAATTTTAAATGGTGTATTTAATAGGGAAAGGTGATGTCAAATGGTTTCCGTTTCAATCAAAACTTGGGAAGATATGGATCCCAGAGGTTGTTGTTTTTCCCCCACATCTGGAGGAGGAAGAGAAATGGCTTCGATACAAGAAACCTACAGTTGCTGATTTCCAGGATGATCATTGGTGTAAGAGTGATTTAAATTGTTTCCCTACCTTAATATAAGTCAAATTAGTGTATAAACTAATTATAAATGTGGTGTGGAAGTTTCAAGTTCTTTATTCATAGCTAGCAAAAAAACCCACACCAAATGTTACGAGTTTGTAAGCGCTTTGACATATACATCATATTCCTGAGCAGACTGAACTATAATTTCTTTCGTTAAGATAATATAAAGCAGTGTTTTTAGCTCACGTGAATTAATTGCTTCAAAAAACATCTCGGTATCTGCTTGGACAATTTTGACCAAACGTTCAAGATGGTTGCCATTACCACATAAATGGTCAAAATCTGAAACAATCTTCTCAAAAAACATAGATCAGATTTCGAAAGTTTTCAAGATTGTTTCAAAGATTGTTCAAATTAAGTCCCTGTGGGTCAAAAATGGTTGAGTCCGGTGGGCCGAAGTTTGTATTAGATATTTTGCATGTTTTGCGTAGATTTATATAGATCTATTGAACATTTTTTAAAAAAAAAAATCTTTGAAACCACAGGCATAGAGCTTTCATATTTTATATGTAGCATGCATCATCTTACGTTTCTATGCCAAGTTTGTTTAGGACAGAGTTCTTTTTGTTTGTTGGTTTATGGAGAGCCTGCCCTCCCGATTTTATTTTTATTGCCAGTCCGACTTTAGTTTAATTACAGTGAAGAATTTGTTCAGGGAAGATTCTTACCCATATATTTGTGTACCATTAAAGCAAATCAGAAGATAAGTAAACCTAACGCTTCTTAACTTTATACTTTGCTCACACAGTTTTGATATAATTATTCACTTTGAAAAGATAACTTTGAATTCACTGACAGTTTGACCTGTGAAATACCATCATATTCACAGTCTGCATTGCATCCCTATGCCTGACAAGGCTGAAACATTTACCAAAAAAATGTCCCCAGCCCCCATTCAACCTGGGACAAGACGGGATGTAGCAGGTTTAAAGAACAGGGCTTTGAACTTCCAAAAACTAGCTAAGGAAGACAGCGTCCGGAGAGGTTTCACTCTAAAAATATTATAAAAAACAGATAAAAAAATCAAAAAGTTACTTTTATTCTTAATTTTATTTTAGACTCAATGTAAAAGTCAGTCTTAATTTAAAAAAAAAATCCCATAAACCAATAAGTAAACAAGAAATATCACTGTAAGTGATAAATGCCCCCGAAGTGTCCTTTGACCTCTAAGTATGACCTTGACCTTGGAGCCATGGACCTGGATTTTGTGCACGACACGTCGTTTGGTTGTGGTGAGCACTTGTGGCAAGTTATTTGAAAATCCGTCCAGGCATGCAAAAGTTATTGACCGGACACGATTTGACCTTTGACCTCTAAGTGTGACCTTGACCTTGGGGCCACAGACCTGGATTTTGTGCGCGACACATCGTCTTGTCGTGGTGAGCACTTGTGCCAAGTTATTTGAAAATTCGTCCATTAATGCCAGAGTGTGACCTTGAAGACCTGGGTTTTGCGCGTGGTACATAGTCTTGTTATGGTGATCACTTATGCCAAGTTATTTAAAAATCCCTGCAAGGCTTGTGACGTTATGGTCCAGACAGGAAATTGCGTACCTATTTTTGAACTATGAACTGCAAGTATGACCTTTACCTTTGAGGTACGGTCCTGGGTTTTGCGCGCGACACATCGTCTTATTATGGTGATCACTTGTGCCAAGTAATTTAAAAATCCCTGCAAGTGTTGTAACGTTACGGTCCGGACACGAAAATGCGTACCTGTTTTTGACCTATGAAATGCAGGTGTGATCTTGACCTTTGAGGTACGGACCTGGGTTTTGCCGGCGACACATCGTCTTGTTATGGTGATCACTAAGTCTTGTGCCAAGTTATTTAAAAATCCCTGCAGGGGTTGTGACGTTACGGTCCGGACACGAAATTGCCTACCTGTTTTTGACCTATGAACTTCAAGTGTGACCTTGACCTTTGAGGTACAGACCTGGGTTTTGCGCCCGACATCGTCTTGTTATGGTGATGACTTGTGCCAAGTTAATCAAAAATCTATGCAGGGGTTTTGAAGGTACAGTCCGGACACAAACTGCGGAATGACGGAATCCGGACAGACAGACAGACAGACAGATGGGCGGTGCGATTTTCTCGGGGCATAAAAAACTGGTGTTAATGCTGACCCTGTCGTCAGTTTTACCTAAGAGTTATATATGAAAATCTTTTTAAAAAAAAAAGTAACATAAGCCTATGGTCCTTGCACCAGGGGTCACATGTTTTATAGACTATATATAGGAAAAAACTTAAAAATATGTCCATAGGACATGGATGCCCCAACTAAGGTCACTATGCCGTAGTATTTTGATAATGAACACAAACACTAACAAACACGTTCAACTTGGGTGCGCATGTTCACTTGCTGGTCAACATTTCTGTAAAGATTGACGACTGTGGGTTAAATAGATATGGAGGAGCATGCAACACAAGTTTTTCAACCCCTATTTTGACTAGGTCAAAGGCCATAACTCTATGGTTTTTGGTCCAAAATAAAAATGAAAACGCAGGTGCGCATCTTCACTTGCTAGTCAACATTCCTGTAAAGTTTCGCGACCATGGGTTAAATAGTAATGGAGGATCGCGCGACACAAGTTTTTAGCTCGATTGATCAAAGATCAGCAGAGCTTACGCCGTGGTGCGTCGTCCGTCCATAAAAATTTTTGTGTGGCGACTACACCTCTGAAACTACTTGACGGATTTTCATGAAACTTCACAGGAATGTTGCTCTTGATGTTAAGTTGATCCTAGCAAAAATTAAGGTTGGCCAGAAATTCAAGGTGGCTCCCACGGCTGAAAATGCGATTTTGTGGTGACTACTTATCAAAAACCATCAGTGATATTGATTTGGAACCTTTACCAAAATGCCTGGCATTACATGTAGTTGATCCTAACCAAAGTTCATTTTGATTGGATGTCAAACATTGCCGCCAGTGGCCATCTTTGTTATCTCCTGCCATATTAATTTGGCGTTGTCCGTCCGTCAGGAGCCATATCTTCATAACTGCAAGTTGGATTTTCATGACACTTAATAATGTAATAATGTTTATCCTGATAGTGGGATGACACGCAGCTATTTTTTTCCGGAATCGCCCCAGTAACGCCAGAGTTATTGCCCTTTAATTGCTAAAAATTGCTTATTTCTGTCCGTCCACAGCCATATCTTGATAACCGCTTGTTTGATTTTCATTAAACTTCATTATAATCATGATAATGTTTATCCCAATAGTGGGATGTGTCGTGGCAAATTTGTTTCGGAATCGTCCTGGTAACGCCGGAGTAATTGCCCTTTAATTGATAAAAAAAGCTTAATTCTGTCCGTCCACAGCCATATCTTGATAACCGCTTGTTTGATTTTCATTAAACTTGATTGTAATGTTTATCCCAATAGTGAGATGTGAAGTGGCAAATTATTTTGGAATCATCCAAGTAATGCCTGCGTTATTGCCCTTAATTTGATAAATGTCTCCTTGAATTATCCAGGTCTTTGTTTACATAAGAGTTATTTAGTAAAAACTTGTAGCGACTACTCCTCTGAAACTAGTCGACGGATTTCCATGAAACTTCACAGGAATGTTGCTCTTGATGTCTAAATGATCCTAGCAACATTTCAGGTTGGAAATTCAAAATGGCCACCACAGCTAAAAATAGATTTTCAGAAAACAAGTTGTAGCGAGTACTTCTTGAAAACTATAAGTGATATTGATATGGGACTTTTTCTAAAATGATCAGTATGACATGAAGTTGATCCTTGTCAAAAAACAAGTTTGTAGCGAGTACTTCTTGATATTGATATGGGACTTTTTCTAAAATGATCAGTATGACATGATGTTGATCCTTGTCAAAAATTATTTTGATTTTGATTTTTTTTTTCATCTTTGTTTACATAGAGTTATATAATGAAAAATGTAGCGACTACCGGTACTCCTCTGAAACTACTTGACGGATTTTCATGAAACCTGACAGGAATGCTGATCTAGCTATCAAAAACCTATCATTAGAGCTTCAAGGTCATTGACCTCTTGTTCATCTGATCTTTACCAAACATTACCAGGTTGTTAATGTCAATGAAAGCTCGGACAAGTTCGAAAACCAGCCAAATTGGTCCAGTAACAGCGGAGTTATGGCCCTTGATTTAGTTAAAAATGCTATATTTTGCCTCGTTAAGACGATAGGGCCTTCATTTTTCATCCGATCTTTACCAAACTTTACCAAATTGTTAATGTCAATAATAGCTCTGACAAGTGCGAAAGCCAGCCAGATCGGACCAGTAACAGCGGAGTTATGGCCCTTGATTTAGTTAAAAATGCTATATTTTGCCTCGTTAAGACGATAGGGCCTTTATTTTTCATCCAATCTTTACCAAACTTTACCAAATTGTTAATGTCAATGATAGCTCTAATAAGTTCGAAAGCCAGCCAGGTCGAGCCAGTAACAGCGGAGTTATGGCCCTTGATTAGTTGCCTCGTTAAGACGATAGGGCCTTCATTTTTCATCCGATCTTTACCAGATTGTTAATGTCAAGAATAAAATGAAAATAAGGAAACTCAAATTTATTTATATACAAGCACGTTTAAAGTCAAAATGATACTGGATAAATAAACTGACGCTAATTTCAGTGTTTGATAAATACTTCAAGATTGCCTGAAAAGATTGCCTGAATATGAGATTCTGAATATGACGTAACTTCCGTCGTCCGTCGTCAGTCGTCCATCCGTCGTCGTCGTTAACTTTTGCTTCAAATGACTTCTCTTCAGAAACCACTTGGCTAATTTTGACCAAACTTCAAGTGGATGATTCTTAGATAAATGCTATTTAGATTTGTTAAAATTAGGTCAGCGCAACATCCAAGATGGCCGCCATTACCATATATGGTCGAAACCTTATAAAATCTTCTTCTCAAGAACCGCTTTACAGATTTCGACAGTTTTTCTTTTAAAATGATCACCAACATCTAGACTATCAAGTTTGTTTAAATGAAGTTCCCGGGGCCAAATTTGACCTTGCCCTGGGGGTCCAAAGTTTGTATATTGGGATTTTGCAAGTTTTTCATACACTTATATAGGAAAAAACTTTAAAAAAAATATATTCTTCTCTGAAACCACAAGGCACAGAGCTTTTATGTATTAGCTTCTGGTCCTTTAAATTTGACCCCGCCCCGGGGGTCACAGTATTACATAGACTTATATAGGAACAAATTAAAAAATCTTCTCTGAAACTACAAGAGCCAGAGGTTTAATATTTTGCATTTACTATGAGCTTATGGTCCTTCACCAAGTTTATTCAAATGGTGACCCTGGGGTCACATTTGGCCCTGCCCCAGGGGTCACCTGTTTTCTTGAATAGGGAAAAACTTAAAAAATCTCCTCTGAAACCTGTCACAGGATGACCTTAGTGGTTGGGCTAACTCAGGAAAGAATCAATGACGGTGAATGCATTTACATAAGTTTAATGCAACTTTTAAAATATGTTTAATATATATACAATTATCTAAAAAAAACAAGCGAATACACAAATGATCTATGAAAAGAATGTTCTCATGAACGTTTAAGACGTTCTTAGTATTGTTATAAATACTGAATGTCTAAGACACTAAAGTGTTGTTAAAGCTATAACAATGTTGATCTAGCGCGATAACTGTGATGCGCGAGAGCTCATGAAGATGATGATGCGCGAATTCAATGGATGATTGTCATCAAATGCCTTCTGTAAGGGTTGATGACGCGATGCAATGATAGTTAACCTCCACTGAGATTGTGAGTGATATTCCTCCAGTGAGGACTGGTAACGGGCCCACCTTGTGTCCCGGGGGTTGTCGTTAGTAAAACCTGGCCATGCTGACGCAGGTACGGGGACCGTCTCCACCGCTCGTAAACGTTAATCGTGGAAGCTTAGCTCCACTCCTGGATATCCAAACCTAGATGGCTTACTCCAACCCTGGATGGCTTATATCCTGGATGGCTTAGGCTGTAATAATACATACGTTTTAGATGTCGGTTGACAAACATAACAATCTTGCATAATTATCATTACCCAAACAAATCATTATTCAATCAATATATGTAAGCTGTACTTATGATGAGTAGCAATGTATACATATTCTACAACGCCATGTATACGCTATGTACGTCGCTGTTAATCAATGCCCCTAATACATGTAATATAAACATGATCAAATTACTCATATATTACACTCACTGAGTTATGCATGCACGCATTTATTCTTGTCACTCATCTCGTGGTTAACTAATGTTAACAATCGTGTATTACAATCACTGAGTTATACGCCAACGTTAACTAATGCACCTATTATCCACTGTTATCAAATTAATATTGTTTTACAATTAATGATCAATTACAATAATTACATCTAATAAAGTAACTTCAAAATCATATGCTAGTCTAAAGTTATGTTTGAGAAACATCAATGCTAACCGGATGTCGTAACCGCCAAACAAGATGGCGCCGCCCACTGAATACAAATATACGATAAAAGTTTAATAAAACTACTAACCACATGTTGCCTGTGAAATTTGCCGTCCAATCTCTGTTCCAACAAAGTACTATCGATCATCCCGGCGAGAGCTAGAAGACAATGGGTTTTATAGCAAACATTACGCCCAAATCATTATTTCCCCCCGTTCAGTCCGTGACAACCGTGGCTAAATCTGCAGTATTGAATCTACACGAGAGGCCCCTTATACAATTTTGCCGTTTAAGGAAGATATACCTATACGTTTACATGCATAAGCACAAAACTAAACTTATGACACGGCCTCTCTGGCGGCCACTTAAAATGTGCACGCTTTTACGTGTTACATGAATAGCTCATGAATATTGTAAAATTGTTTCAACTCGAACAATAGATTTGGGTGTAACCGATAACTTACAAGAGCTATGTACGACCAGTACGCTCTACCCGTGACATTTTGTGACAAAACCACAAGGCACACAGCTCTCATATATTACATGTAGCCCTGGGATCACATTTGGCCATGCCCCAGGGGTTACACTCTAGCACCTTCATTTTGTATTTGGTCTTTACCAAACTTTGCCAGTGTCTTTATATCAATGTTGTTAACACAACAGAAGCCACATTTCTTAACAATCTTAACCAAACTTGCACAGATTGTATATGACCATGAGATTTCGAAGAAATTCTATAATGGGCCAGTGCTCAGGTGATCGATATAGGGCCATCTGGCACCTCTTGTTTTGAGACACAATCTTGTTTCAGTTAAGTATACACATATACCTTGTTGATATTTATTAATTTTCTTACGGATGGCGAGAGGTGTACAGTACTGGTTCTACCCAGGAAAAGTGGGTGTTCTGCCTCCACCATCAAAAAATCGACCGTCGAATATAACCTTACATGTGTTGAAAACGACGTAAGACACCATACAAACAAACAAAACAGACAAATATTTATTAATTGTAAATTTATGCAATGCATTCAAATCAAATGATGTTGTAGCAAGGATTACCTTCAGATGCATTTCATATAATGTTTTATACATAAAGATGATTGCAAGTGCCCCCAGAGAAATACCATGGTAATATATGTTAAATTTATTTCTATACATTGCCTATATGATCATGGTTTTATATGTTGAGCAGGTTCAGGGGATGTTACTCTGTGTAACTTTTGTGGCATTTTAATTGCCAACTGGAAAGAGACTGACGATCCAAAGAAGGTGCATGTTGCCTTTTGTCCAGACTGCAGATACATTGTCCTTACTGAGGGGAAAATCTTTGCTCGGTATGCATTGCAAACAATTCAAGTAAGTGACAAATTATTTTGAAAATATAATGTATTTATCCCATATGGCACTTAAATAATTCTGAAAAGGTGCCGCTCATTAAGAAACATTATGTGCCTTATAACTACACCGTGTAATGAGTGCCTTATAACTACACCGTGTAATGAGTGCCTTATAACTACACCGTGTAATGAGTGCCTTATAACTACACCGTGTAATGAATGCCTTATAACTACACCGTGTAATGAATGCCTTATAAGGCCAGAAAAAAAAATACCCGTGTTTCTGGTTACTCAGTTGAAAAAATTAGGGTAGGTAGGTAGGTAATTTTTATGATCAGAGATCAGCAGAGCTTATGCCATGGTGCGGTGTCCGTCGTCCATCTGTCTGTCTGTTCGTCTGTCTGTCTGTCCGTCTGTCTGTCCGTCCGTAAACTTTTTTTTGTAGCAACTACTCCTCTGAAACTACTGAATGGATTTTCATGAAACTTTACAGAAATGTTGCCCATGAAGTCTAGTTGATCCTAGCAAAAATTCATGTTGATGTGAAATCCAAGATGGCCACCAAATCTAAAAATAGGTTTTTAAAAAACAAGATTGTAGCGACTACTTCTTGAAAACTATAAGAGATATTGATATGGGACTTTTTCTAAAATGATCAGCATGACATGATGTTGGTCCTTGTCGAAAATCGTTCTGATTCAAAGTTAAACATGGCCGCCAGCGACCATCTTTGTTTACATAGAGTTATATAATGAAAACTTGTAGCGACTACTCCTCTGAAACTAATTAGTGGATTTTCATGAAACTTTACAGGAAAGTTGCTCTTAATGTCTAATTGATCCAAGCAAAATTTCAGATCGACCAGAAATTCAAGATGGCGGCCACAGCTAAAAATAGATTTTTAAAAAATAAGTTTGTAGCGACTATTTCTTGAAAACTAAAAGTGATATTGATATAGGACTTTTTCTAAAATGATCAGCATGACATGATGGTTATCCGAGTCAAACATTATTATGATTCGACGTTTCACATGACTGCCAGTGGCCATCTTTGTTTACATAGAGTTATATAATGAAAACTTGTAGCGACTACTCCTCTGAAACTACTTGACGGATTTTCATGAAACTTTATATGAATGTTGCTCTTGATGTCTAATTGATCCTAGCAAAATTTCAGGTCGGCCAGAAATTCAAGATGGCCACCATGGCTAAAAATAGATTTTCAAAACACAAGTTTGTAGCGACTACTTCTTGAAAACTATAAGTGATATTGATATGGGACTTTTTGTAAAATGATCAGCATGACATGATGTTGGTCCTTGTCAAAAACGTTTTGATTCGATGTTAAACATGGCTGTCAGCGGCCATCTTTGTTTACATAGAGTTATATAATGAAAACTTGTAGCGACTACTCCTCTGAAACTACTTGACGGATTTTCGTGAAACTTCACAGGAATGTTGCTCTTGATGTTTAATTCATCCTAGCAAAATTGCAGGTCGGCCGGAAATTCAACATAAAAAATAAATTTTCAAAAAACAAGTTTGTAGCGACTTCTTCCTGAATCAAAATCAATCAGTAGAGCTTCAAGGTCATTGACCCCTTGTTTTCTTTTCTTTCTTTTTTTTCTTTTTTTTTCATGGATGTCAAAACTAATCGGATTTTATTTTAATATATATATATAGCATCTTTGCTAGGGGCTTAATTAAGTTTTAATTCAAGAATGACAAAGCCTAAGTGTCCTATCGTGCTGACGCACACAAATCATCTTTTATATTGTAAATATTTGTTTGATTTTTGACATTACGCTTAGTATTTATACCATTTCTCAGTCTTCTGGATATTTTTTTATATAAAATCACATACCTATAAATAACAAATATATAGGATACTGTGAAATGTATATCTGTTTCACGTGGCAGTGCGGAAATTATTGGTATTTTTATACAATTTCTTATTTAGAAAAACTATTATAATCCGATATTGCCATTTATTTTAATATGAATCTTTGCATGTATTCTTATCAAAATCTATGAATATTTGAAAGAGATGTTCGTAGAAAAAGTTAAGGTGCTACGTGATAATTTGGCCACTTCATTGTTTCAGAAAGAAACTGTCCAATCTGTTTGTTATTCTGTCATAAAACTAAACTTTTAATAATATTAGAACTGTCATTAACACGAGGCGTACATTAAGCCTGTCAGTGTTTTTTTTTGAATGAATCGCTGCATTTATATCAATGTATTCAAATGAAAAGAATCATAAAAATAGTAATCAAATCTAGACAAAAGAATATATAAATAAAAGTTGGCTTCAATCACAATTTTTTATATTTTTTTGTGTTATTTGTTGAAAACAAACATATTTTAAGTTTTCCTGAAAAAATGTCCCAGAGTAATATTGTTATAGACAAGGTGTGAAGCTCTCTCTGGTCTCCGTTTTTCTATGACAAGTCAAAATGCTTCGAAAAACGCAATTTCCAATTAGGTATACATTCATATTTATTTTGTTCCATAGTGATCGCGTTTTTCGAAGCATTTTGACTTGTCACAGAAAAACGGTTTGATCAAATTGTTTTCGGTTTTCGGTTTTGAGAATGACATACATCTGCGATTCCAACCAACCAAGATTTGTAGATAATTCTTGGAATTTGGCCAGAGAAAATTTTATAGAAGCAGTTAGGTATCAAATGTTGACCAGAGAGAGCTTCACACATTGTCTACGAGTATAACTACATTACTCTGGGACAATTTTTTAGGCATGTTTGTTTTCAACAAATAACACGGAAATCTTTTTTTTTTTTTTTTTTTAAATTGTTTTTAGCTCTACTGATCAGAGATCAGCAGAGCTTATGCCGTAGTGTGGTGTCCGTCTGTCCGTCCGTAAACTTTTATTTGTAGCGACTACTCCTCTGAAACTACTGGATGGATATTCATAAAACTTTACAGAAATATTGCCCATGAAGTCTAGTTGATCCTAGCAAAAATTCATATTGATGTGAAATCCAAGATGGCCGCCAAAGCTAAAAATAGATTTTTAAAATACAAATTTGTAGCGACTACTTCTTGAAAACTATAAGTGATATTGATATGGGACTTTTTCTAAAATGATCAGCATGACATGATGTTGGTCCTTGTCAAAAATCGTTTTGATTCGACGTTAAACATGGCTGCCAGCGGCCATCTTTGTTTACATAGAGTTATATAGTAAAAACTTGTAGCGACTACTCCTCTGAAATTACTTGGCGGATTTTCATGAAACTTCACAGGAATATTGATCTTGATGTCTAATTGATCCTAGCAAAATTGCAGGTCGGCCATAAATTCAAGATGGCCACCACAGCTAAAAATAGATTTTTAAAAATAAGTTTGAAGCGACTACTTCTTGAAAACTATAAGTGATATTGATATGGGACTTTTTCTAAAATGATCAGCATGACATGATGTTGATCCGAATCAAACATTATTTTGATTCGACGTTAAACATGGCTGCCAGTGGCCATCTTTGTTTACATAGAGTTATATAGTAAAAACTTGTAGCGACTACTTCTCTGAAACTACTTGGCGGATGTTCATGAAACGTCACAGGAATGTTGCTCTTGATGTCTAGTTGATCCTTGAAAAATTTCAGGCTGGCCGGAAATTCAAAATGGCCACCACGGCTAAAAATAGATTTAAAATAAATAAATTTGTAGTGACTACTTCTTGAAAAATGTAAGTGATATTGATATGGGACATTTTGTAAAATGATCAGCATGACATGATGTTGATCCTTGTCGAAATTTATTTCGATATGACTTTAAACATGGCCGCTAACGGCCATCTTTGTTTACATAGATTTATATAGTAAAAACTTGTAGCGACTGCTCCTCTGAAACTACTTGACGAATTTTTATGAAACTTCACAGGAATGTTGCTCTTGATGTCTAATTGATCCCAGAATCTTTTTAGGTCGGCTGGAAATTCCGGATGGCCGCCATGGGTAAAAAAAGATTTTTTAAAAAAAGTTTGTAGCAACTATTTCTTGAAAACTGTAAGTGATATTGATATGGGACTTTTTCTAAAATGATCAGCATGACATGATGTTGATCCTTGTCGAAAATTATTTTGAATCAAAAGTAAACCTGGGCACCAGTGGCCATCTTTGTTTACATAGAGTTTGTTTAGTAAAAAATTGTAGTGACTACTCCTCTGAAACTACATAGAGTTTGTTTAGTAAAAAATTGTAGTGACTACTCCTCTGAAACTACTTGACGGATTTTCATGAAACTTCACAGGAATGTTGCTCTTGATGTCTAGTTGATCCTAGCACAATTTCAGGTCGGCCGGAAATTCAAGATGGCCACCACGGCTAAACATAGATTTTTAAAAACAAGTTTGTAGGGACTACTTCTTGAAAACTGTAAGTGATATTGATATGGGATTTTTTCTGAAATGATCAGCATGACAAGATGTTGATCCTTGTCGAAAATTATTTTGATTTGACATTAAACATGGCTGACAGTGGCCATCTTTGTTTACCTAGAGTTATATAGTAAAAACTTCAACTTGTAGCGACTACTCCTCTGAAACTACTTGACAGATTTTTATGAAACTTCACAGGAATGCTGACCTAGCTGTCAAAATCTATCAATAGAGCTTCAAGGTCATTGACCTCTTGTTTTAATTTGTTTGCTTGTTTTAATTTATTTTTTTATGATAAAAAACTGTAGGGTCGGCGCCAAAATATAGGGACAGTCGGGCAACCAGAAACTCAGTGTTTTTTTTCCCCGGCCTAACTACACCGTGTAATGAAAGCCTTATAACTACACCGAGTAATGAATGCCTTATAACTACACGGTGTAATAAATGCCTTATAACTACACCGTATAATGAATGCCTTATAACTACACCGTGTAATGAAGGCCTTATAACTACACCGTGTAATGAATGCCTTATAACTACCCTGTGTAATGAATGAAAAGGCCCCAGAAAAGAATATGTCTCTATGTCTCTACCCCTTCGTGCTAACTTTGCACAAAATTGCTCTTGCAAATAACGACTATGCAGTCATTGAAACATAAGCCATGTTAAAGGGAATGTAGCGACACAGCCAAACAAGCTCTATTATTGAGAGTTCTGAAAAACTTGGAAAAAGGTGAAAGAATTATCAAAATCGGATGATAAACAAAAAATATATGACCATTTATAGATTGTTCTAAAACGAATATGGGAGCTGCCATTTTTAGAACTATGAAGTCATAGTTCCATATTACCATATATGGAATATTGATAAATATCATTTAAAACGAAGAAAATCACTGCAAATGAATGCATTTTTTTACTGGTCATAAAAGGCATTATTGCCATTAAGTATTACATATTTTTCGACTCATAGTTTTACATAGACTTATATAGGAAAAAAATAAAAAAATCTTTTCTGAACTACAGGAGCCAGAAGTTTGATATTTTGCATTTGCTATAAGCTAATGGTCCTCTACCAAGTTTGTTCAAATGGTGACCTTGGGGTCACATTTGGCCCTGCCCCAGGGGTCACATGTTTTATATAGACTTCTATAGGGAAATACTTGAAAAATCTTCTCTGAAACTACAAGAGCCAGAGGTTTAATATTTTGCATTATGGTCCTCTACCAAGCTTGTTCAAGTGGTGATCCTTGGGTCCTTTTGGCCCTGCCCCAGAGGTCACATATTTTACAAGACTCACTCTTCGGGGCATTTCATTTTATTAGATACTTGGACCATACGCCGTACGACATGGGGAAGGAGTATACTCCATGTCCACTGCCATATGCATGCCATCTTCGGGATGGTTAAAATTTTGTACTATTGATTTTATGAATATTGAGTTCTGCTCAACCCGGGGCTAGAGGGCGTGAACAGTCTCAATCAAACTGAGACTGCAATATTTCGTATGTGTCGTGCTCGGCCGTTTCCAAAGGTCCATTATCATAATCTTTTACACAGGGAAATTGTTCAAAAAAATCTTCTTCAGAAACCCCCTTGTCAATTTTGACCAAACTTCACATGGATGATCGTTAGGTGAATGTTTTTCTTTTTTTTTTTTAAATTAGGTAAACACGACATCCAAAATGTCTTCCATAGAAACATCTTTAAATTACTTCTTGTACACTGGGAAGCTAAGGCCATTTGTTCAAATCCCACTGGAGTTTTTTTTTTATTATTATTCATTTGTATTATCGTTTCCTGTTTGGATGCATTTTTTCTTTTGTTAAAGTTTGTATATAAAGATTTTGCATGTTTTACATAGACATATAGGGAAAACTTAAAAAGTCTTCTTCTCTGAAATTACAAGAGCCGGACATTTAATGTTTTGCATTTACTATAGGCTTATGGTTCTCTACCAAGTTTGTTCAAATGGTGACCTTGGGGTCACATTTGGCCCTGCCCCAGGGGTCAAATGTTTTGTATAGACTTGTATGGGGAAATACTTAAAAAATATTCTTCTGAAACTACAAGAGCCAGAGGTTTAATATTTTGCATTTACTATAAGCTTATGGTCCTCTACCGAGCTTGTCCAAATGGTGATCCTGGGGTCACATTTTTGAAAAAAATTCACATGGATGATCCTTAGATGAATGTTTTTCAAATTGTTAAAATAAGTTAAACGTGACATCCAAGATGGCCACCATAGAAAAATCTTTGAATTACCTCTTGTACACTGGGAAGCTAGGGCTGTGGGTTCAAATCCCACTGGAGGTAAACCTTTTTTTTTTTTTTTCTTTTTAATTCTTCGTTTTTATTATTGTTTCCTGTTTGGATGCGTTTTTTCTTCTAAAGTTTGTATATAAAGATTTTGTATGTTTTACATAGACTTTTATAGGTAAAACTTAAAAAATCTTCTTTTAAATTGTTAGTATGGAGTTATGGGTTTAAATTTTGGTGGAGGATTTTGTGTTTTGCACTTGTAAAAAGGTATTGAAAGGAATTTAAAGGGAATGTAGCGCCACAACCAAACAAGGTTTATTATTAAGAGTTCAGAGAAAAATGGAAAATGGTGAAAGAATTATCAGAATCGGATGATAAACAAAAAAGATATGACCTTTTGAAGGTTGTTCTAAAATGGATATGGGGCCGCCATTTTAGAACTATGACATCATAGTTCCAAATTACCATAAATGGAATATTAATAAATAGCATTCAAAGCAAAGAAAATCACTGCAAATGAATGCAAAATACATTACTGGTCATATAAAGCATTATTGCCATTAAGTATACATATTTTTCATACAGTTGCTGTCATTTTTTCCCCTATAAATTCATAAATGTTGATATTTATAAATATTCCATATATGGTCATTAGAACTGTGATGTCATAGCTCTAAAAATGGCGGCTTCCATATCCGTTTCAACAGAAATTTCAAATGATCATATCTTCTTTGTTTATCATCCCATTTTGATAATTCTTTCACCTTTATTCATTTTTTCCAGAACTTTCAATAATAAAGATGGATTGGCTGTGGCGCTACATTCCCTTTAATGATGAAACCCCTTGATATAAGAGCCATTTTAGCTTGTAGAGCATCCACAGGCTCTCTTGTTCTTTATTATTATTAATGATCGGTAACTCCTGGTCTGTCAAGTTTGCTCATTTGAATTCCCTGGGATCAAAGATGGCTGCAACCCCTGGGTCCAAAGTTTGTATGTAGAGATTTTGAGTGTTTTTACATAGACTTACATAAGGAAAGACTTAAAAACATCTTCAATCAGCATTGCGACATTTTTTCATCATTGCATTGTGATCGATTCAGGGCCATCTTGGCTCTTTCTTTCGTTTCACATATCAGACAGTTATGACACCTTTTTTTTCTTCTCAATATGACCAGGCTAGGGGTTCTTCACAATTTTAAGAAAAAAGCTTTGTCTGTTTTGCCTGTAATTATCGCAGCGTTTCTGTTTCAGAAAACCATTGAGGTATCGAATGACAGCATGGAATCTTTCTGGAAACTTGAGCCGATACAAGCCTGCCTTGAAATGGACTATTCTAAAGAGGAAATTAAAAGAGCCTTAGCCATGTACCCAAGCCTAGCACTGCATGGTAATTTCATTTAAGGATTGAATTTGATATTTCAGTCTTTCTACAGAGAAAGTGCAGAGATCTACAACCAATCTTCATTCAAATTAGAGTTATTGCCATTTGTAATTTTATACTTGTAATAATTGTAATTCTTATCTGGAGCATTAACTAATAAACTAATAAATCAATGGAACTGCAAATTTACTACTGGGTAATACAAGGGCATATGATAAATACCGAAGGCCTGCAGAGATTATGGGATCGCGAGTTGTCCGTCGTCCGTCGTCCGTCGTCTGTCCGTCGTCCGTTGTTAACTTTTGTCTTGTGACAACTCTCGGGCCTTTATTTTTCATCCGATCTTTACCAAACTTTAACAGGTTGTTAATATCAATGAAAGCTCGGACAAGTTCGAAAACCAGCCAGATCGGAATAATTTCGACGGAGTTATGGCCTTTGTTTTGCTGAAAAATGCCATATTAAGCCTTGTGAACACTCTAGCACCTTCATTTATTATTTGATCTTTACCAAACTTGCACAGATTGTTAGTATCAATGAAAGCTCGGACAAGTTTGAAAACCAGCCAAATCTGATCAGTAACACCGGAGTTATGGCCCTTGTTTTTTCTGAAAATTGCTATTTTCTGTTTTGTGACACTCTAGCACCTTCATTTATTATTTGATCATTACCAAACTTGCACATATTGTTAATAATAATTATAGCTTGGGCAAGTTCTAAAATCAGTTGAATTGGTTCAGTAACACTAGAGTTATGGCCCTTTTTTTTCTGAAAAATGCCATTTTCTGCCTTGTGAACACTCTAGCACCTTCATTTATTATTTGATCTTTACCAAACTTGCACAGATTGTTAATATCAATGAAAGCTTGAACAAGTTCGAAAATCAGCTAAATCGGATCAGTAACACCGTAGTTATGGCCCTTGTTTTTTCTGAAAAATGCTATTTTCCACCTTGTGAACACTCTAGGGCCTTCAATATTATTCGGATCTTTACTTAACTTTGCCAGTGTCTTTATATAAATGAAAGCTCAAACAAGTTCGAAAATCGGCAAGATTGAAATAATTTAACAGGAGTTATGGCCCTTGTTTTGCTGAAAAATGCCATATTAAGCCTTGTGAACACTCTAGCACCTTCAATTATTATTTGATCTTTACCAAACTTGCAAAGATTGTTAATATCAATGAAAGCTCGGACAAGTTCGAAAACCAGCTAGATCGGACCATTAACAGCAGATTTATTGCCCTTGATTTAGTTAAAAATGCTATATTTTGCCTCGTTAAGACGATAGGGGCTTCATTGTTCATCCGATCTTTACCAAACTTTATCAGATTGTTAATATCAATGAAAGCTCGGAGAAGTTCGAAAACCAGCCAGATTAGACCAGTATCGGCGGAGTTATGGCCCTTGATTTAGTTAAAAATGCTCAATGTTGCCTCGTTAAGCGATAGGGCCTTCATCTTTCACTCGATATTTACCAAACTTTACCAGATTGTTACTATCAATGAAAGCTCGGACATGTTCGAAAACCAGCCAGATCGGACCAGTATCTGCGGAGTTATGGCTCTTGATTTAGTTCAAAATGCTATATTTTGCCTCGTTAAGACAATAGGGCCTTCATTTTTCATTCTATCTTTACCAAACTTTACCACATTGTTAATGTCATTGAAAGCTCGAACAAGTTCGAAAACCAGCCATATCGGACCAGTAACAGCGCGGAGTTATGGCCCTTGATTTAATTAAAAATGCTATATTTTGCCTCGTTAAGACGATAGGGGCTTCATTGTTCATCCGATATTTACCAAATTTTATCAGATTGTTAATATCAATGAAAGCTCGGACGAGTTTGTAAACCATTCATATTGGACGAGTAACAGCAGAGTTATGGCCCTTGATTTAGTTCAAAATGCTATATTTTGCCTCGTTAAGACGATAGGGGCTTCATTGTTCATCCGATCTTTACCAAACTTTACCATCTTGTTAATATCAATAAAAGCTCGGATAAGTTCGAAAACCAGTCAGATCGGACTAGTAACAGTGGAGTTATGGCCCTTGATTTAGTTAAAAAAGGCTATATTTTGCCTCGTTGAGAAGATAGGACCTTCATTTTTCGTCAGATCTTTATCAAACTTTACCAGATTGTTACTATCAATGAAAGCTCCGACAAGTTTGAAAACCAGCCAGATTGGACAATTTACACCGGAGTTATGGCCCTTGATTTCATTTTCTGAAATATGCTATATTTTGGCCTCATTAAGAAGAAAGGGCCTTCATTTGGCCAAATTTCATTGAAATTTTTCAGGGATGATCAGTACCAAGCCTAGTTGTACATATCGTCACTGTGTTCCAGTTGAATGATTTTGGCGGAGTTATGTCCCTTTAAAGGTTTTAATAAACAAACTTTGTCCTGACTAGTTTTCCTGAACCCCTGTCCGGATTTAAACAAAACTTTTTAGGGATGATCAGTTCCAGGTCTAGTTGTGCAAAACTTTGCCGTGTTCCGGTTGAATGATTTTTGGCAGAGTTATGGCCCTTTAAAGGTTTTAATACACAAACTTTGTCTGGACTATTCTCCTGAACGTCTCCCCACATTTCAACGAAACTTTACAGGGATGATCAGCACCAAGCTTAGTTGTGCATATCATCGTCGCATTCCGGTTAACAGATTTTTGGTGGAGTTATGGCCCTTTAAAGGTTTTTGATACACAAACATTTTCCGGGCTAGTTTTCCTGAACCCCTGGCTGGATTTTAACGAAACTTGACAAGGATGATCAGTATCAAGCCTAGTTGTGCATATCATCGCCATATTCGGGTTGAATGATTTTTGTCAGAGTTATGGCCCTTTAAATGTTTTAATAGAGAAACGTCCAGCTTAGTCTGTTCTGAACTCCTTGCTGGATTTCAACGTATCTTAATGGGGATGATCAGTACCAAGCCTAGTTGCACCTATCATTGCCGTGTTCTGGTTGAATGAATTTTGGCAGAGTTATGGCCCCTTAAAAGGTTTAATACACTAACTTTGTACAGACTAGTTCTCCTGAACCTCTGGCTGGATTTCAATGAAACTTGTCAGGGACAATCAGTACCAAGCCTAGATGCCTATATCATCACCATGTTCTGGTTGAACGATGTTTGAATGAGTTATGGCCCCTTGTGCATAAACTTTATCTTTAGCCAGTAGAGCGTCCACAGGCCCTCTTGGGCCTCTTGTGTTGTTTAAGAATAATAAAGATGCACATTTAAAATGCACACATTGATAAATCATACTTTAGTTATCTTAATTATATTAACACAGCTACCAAACCGAAGTCAGTTAGTTCATCAATGTTCGCCGATTTTTTGAAGATGTGCCAAAACATGGGCATTGAAGAGAGGGCTGTTAACAAAGCACTTTCCACAGAACGTTGTAATTTTAACTAATTCATTAGTTTCTTGTGACTACACCCACCTGGCTCCGGCATAATGGAAGGGCAAACACCTTGCATGCGGAAGGTTGTGTGTTCAATTCCCAGCCGGATCACAACAATGACTTCATAATACTAGTAGCTCCCTCGGGGCTATTCCATTAAAACATACCTGGAACCCAGTAAGGCAATTTAATAAAAATCTATGGGTGGATCCATTTTTCTATGGGGGTGTCTTGCAAATTCTAGTTTGCATCTGTCAGTGACCATTCAAATAGGCAGGTTCTCAGAACTGATTGAGTTTTTACTTGACGTTGAGTAATGAGGTTCTTAAAATCCAGAACCACAAAATTCTAATAATAAAATAATTCTAAAATGATTTAATAGACTGTTACAGATGTTAATCACAATGGGAATGTGTGTCATGCGCAAGAATCAGGTCTGTACCTCAAAGTTCAAGGTCACATTTGGAGGTCAGTGGTCAATTGCATCCATAACTTTAAAGTAAAAAAGGGAATTCCATAAAAACTTTACACGGATGATAATCACAATGTGAAAGTGTATCACACACAAAATCTTGCTTTATAGGGACACACGGCAATCTCGAAGGCCAGCAGAGCTTACTGGATGGCGAGTTATCCGTCATCTTTCATCATCATCCGTTAACTTTTGCCTCGTGTACACTGTAGCACCTTCATTATTAATGGGATCTTTATCAAAAATTTCCAGGGTCTTTATATCAGTCTCAGGGTGTTCAGTTAGTTTTTAGCTCTACTGGCCAAAGGCCAGCAGAGCTTATGTGATGCCGAGTTGTCCGTCGTCCGTCCGTCCGTCGTTAACTTTTGTCTCGTTAAGACGATAGGGCCTTCATTTTTTATCTGATCTTTACCAAACTTTACCAGATTGTTAATATCAATGAATGCTCGGACAAGTTCGAAAACCAGCAAAATCGGACCAGTAATAGCGGAGTTATGGCCCTTGATTTAGTTAAAAATGCTATATTTTGCCTCATTAAGATGATAGGGCCTTCATTTTTCATCTGATCTTTACCAAACTTTAACAGATTGTTAATGTCAATGAAAGCTCGGACAATTTCGAAAAACAGCCAGATCGGACAAGTAATGGCCCTTGATTTAGTTAAAAATGCTATATTTTGCCTCAAGACGATAGGGCCTTCATTTTTCATCCGATCTTTACCAAATTTTACCAGATTGTTAATGTCAATAAAAGCTTGGACAAGTTTGAAACCAGCAAAATCGGACCAGTAACAGCGGAGTTATGGCCTTTGATTTCGTTAAATATGCTATATTTTGCCTTGTTAAGGCGATAGGGACTATACCAGATTTTTTTACTTTTTTTTTCTTTTTATTATTTTTAGCTCTACTGATCAGAGATCAGCAGAGCTTATGCCGTGGTGCGGCGTCCGTCGTCCGTCTGTCCGTCTGTCTGTCTGTAAACTTTTTTTGTAGTGACAACTCCTCTGAAACTACTGAATGGATTTTCATGAAACTTTACAGAAATGTTGCCCATGAAGTCTAGTTGATCCTAGCAAAAATTCATGTTGATGTGAAATCCAAGATGGCCGCCAAATCTAAAAATAGGTTTTTAATAACAAGTTTGTAGCGACTACTTCTTGAAAACTATAAGTGATATTGATATGGGACTTTTTCTAAAATGATCAGCATGACATGATGTTGGTCCTTGTCAAAAATCAGTTTGATTCGACGTTAAACATGGCTGCCAGCGGCCATCTTTGTTTACATAGAGTTATATAATGAAAACTTGTAGCGACTACTCCTCTGAAACTATTTGACGGATTTTCATGAAACTTTACAGGAATGTTGCTTTTGATGTCTTATTGATCCTAGCAAAATTTTAGGTCGGCCGGAAATTCAAGATGGCCGCCATGGCTAAAAATAAATTTTCAAAATACAAGTTTGTAGCGACTTCTTCTTGAAAACTATAAGCGATATTGATATGGGACTTTTTCTAAAATGATCAGCATGGCCGCCACGGCTAAAAAATAAATTTTCAAAAAACAAGTCTGTAGCGACTACTTCCTGAAATCAAAATCAATCAGTAGAGCTTCAAGGTCATTGACCTCTTGTTATATTTCTTTTTTTTTTTTTCTTTTTTTTTTTTTTTTTTCTTTTTTTAAATTTTTTATTATTATCTCTACTAGCCAAGTTCGAAAACCAGCCAGATCGGACCAGTAATGGCAGAGTTATGGCTCTTGATTTAGTTAAAAATGCTATATTTTGCCTCTTTAAGACGATAGTCACTCGCTTTAATTGATGTTATAAGAGCCATATTAGCCAGTAGAGCGTCCACAGGCCCTCTTGTCCTCTTATTCTCTTATTATTTTTTTATTTTTTTAAATTTTTACTTTTTTTTTTCTTTTTGATTTTCTTTTTATTTATTTATTTATTTTTGATTTTATTATCTCTACTGGCCAAGTTCGAAAACCAGCCAGATCTGACCAGTAACGGCGGAGTAAACGGCTCTTGATTTAGTTAAGAATGCTATAATTTGCCTCTTTAAGACGATAGTCACTCGCTTCATTGATGTTATAAGAGCCATATTAGCCAGTAGAGCGTCCACAGGCCCTCTTGGGCCTCTTGTTTAGCTCGACTATTCGAAGAATAAGAGAGCTTATGTAATCACCCCGGCGTCGGCATCCCACATCAAGGTTTGCGTGTAAGCATGTTTACATGTCTATATCTCTTACATTTCTTAACCTAGCACAACCAAATTTGGCCATGGGCTTCCTTATAGCATTATCTTAAGGGCTGCTTAAGTAATTTTGGTTCCTGTTACCCATGGGCTCCCATGGAACCCAAATTATGATAGCTCATAAAATGTGTCCCATTTCACATCTTTTGCATGTAAGCTGTGTTTACAAGTCTATATCTCTTACATTTCTTACCCTAGCACAACCAGATTTAGCCATTAACTTCCTTATAACATTATCTTAACAGCTGCTTAAGTAATTTTGGTTCCAGTAACCCCTGGGCTCCCATGGAACCCAAATTCTGATAGCCCTTAAAATGTGTGTTTCAAATCAAATTATGCAAGTAAGCTGTGTTTACAGGTCTATATCTCTTACATTTCTTGTCCTAGCTGAATTCAGTTTGGGAATTGGTTTCCTTATAGTATGTTGTAAAGGGTTGGGTAAGTAATTTTGTCTTCTACAAATGCTGGGCTCCCATGAACCGAAATTGTGATGGCCCATAAAAGGTGCAATAAAGGCAGATATAGGTTTGCATGTAAGCATGTATATATCTATAATTTTGGTTTGGGATTCCTTATAGCATTATGCATATTTCACCGATATTGGGGCATGGGCTGCCTCACCACCATGCAGGCAACACAAGTTTTCCATGGAACACCTTTCAACTTCCTTCCTTCCTTCATGGCAGGCAACACAAGTTTTCCGTGGAACACTTTTTATTCCTTCCTTCCTTCATTCATTCAATTTATTCAATTCATTTATTCATTCATTCAATTTATTCATTTCATTCAATTTATTCATTTCATTCATTTTATTCATTTCATTCATTTATTCATATTCCTTCCTTCCTTCCTCCCTCCTCCCTCCCTCCCTCCCTCCTCCCTCCCTCCCTCCCTCCCTCCCTCCTCCTTCCTTCCTCCTCCTTCCTTCCTTCCTTCCTTCCTTCCTTCCTTCCTTCCTTCCTTCCTTCCTTCCTTCCTTCCTTCCTTTCCTTCCTTCCTTCCTTCCTTCCTTCCTTCCTTCCTTCCTTCCTTCCTTCCTTCCTTCCTTCCTTCCTTCCTTCCTTCCTTCCTTCCTCCTTCCTTCCTTCTTTCATTCATTCATTCATTCATTCATTCATTCATTCATTCATTCATTCATTCATTCATTCATTCATTCATTCATATATTCATTCATTCATTCATGCATGCATGCATTTCATTTCATTCATTCATTGATTCATTCATTCAATTCATTCATTTCATTCATTTCATTCATTTCATTCATATTCCTTCCTTCCTTCCTTCCTTCCTTCCTTCCTTCCTTCCTTCCTTCCTTCCTTCCTTCCTTCCTTCCTTCCTTCCTTCCTTCCTCCTTCCTTCCTTCTTTCCTTCCTTCCTTCCTCCTCCTCCTTCCTTCCTTCCTTCCTTCCTTCCTTCCTTCCTTCTTCCTTTATTCAATTTATTCATTTCATCATTCACATCACTTCACTCACTCACTCACTCACTCACTCACTCACTCACTCACTCACTCACTCACTCACTCACTCACTCACTCACTCACTCACTCACTCACTTCAGATACATCACTGCCATTAGGGATACTCGCGATGGACAGTGTGAAAATAAATCTGTGCAAGCAAGCTTTCACAGAGGGAAAAGAGGCTGTGCACAACATATGTGTTACGGTTGTCTACCATTTTGGAGTTGGAGTTGGTAAAGCGGCGCTTGCAAAACGTCTACTCAGTGCTATATTTGCAACGGAGAGCACAAATGGGATAGAGGTGCACCCGTTGTCACTTCAAAATTTACAATGGACCGTACTACAGAAAGGTGAATAACACTGAACTCAGTATCGCTG
>JAWPHD010003619.1:0-211264 GCA_037043455.1 Cyrtodaria siliqua | reverse complement strand
AATGATTTCCTGCGCCGTATTTCCTCGCTTAAATATCCGATTTCGACATGAACTGGTGAACATGGAGTACAAATAAGACTCGCTCACAAAGAAGAAATCGATTGATATATAGACTCTGTAGCTTTAAGTAAATATGTGTTCCCATGCTCTAATAAAGCGTTCCAGCATGCAGTAAAGCATATCCACATTCGCGGTGACAAGGATGACCGTATCCTTGCGGCGCTTGATGCGTTGATTTTATCCTGGCCGAATCAGCACCGCATCCTTATGGGATCATACCCATGGATTCACTCGATACAAACGACAAAAATGAAAAATTACAGGCGTAAGCAAAAAAAAATATACCGTTCACGGAACACCTATACATCTAAGATAATTATATATGCAATAAATATGCGACAATTTTGAAAGGACTTTTAGAAATAGAGCAAACAAACAGGCTGTGTCTTCTTTCAAGAAAATTAAATTGCAATAACATGTTTTATGTGAAATCACTTCAGTTGGCCAAAAGCTTTGTATCTAATTTCGAGTTTGTCATTTCCTATCTACATTAGACATGCCTTGAATGACACACAGTATGCTTTTAATTTGTATTTTAATGGAAACAAATAAGGTCAATCGCGTGTACGGCAACGCATCCCGTATTAATGTTCACAATTGCGTTATAAGACCGGCACCGTATACTGAGGTAAAAAGAGAGCGCATCATCAGAGAGAGAGAGAGAGAGAGAGAGACAGACACACAGAGACAGACAGACAGGCAGACAGAGAGAGATAGAGACAGAAGAGAGATTTATACTTATAAAATTTAACCGAGCATATCTCACCAATACTGTATATACATTACAAACTAATGTTTTCATTGTGGTATTTTCAAGTTCGTCTATTCATTTTATTTCAGAACCAAACGCAATAGGAAGTCTACACACACCCAAGGTTTTAGTGGGGCGCGCGCCGGCTCCGTCCCCATTCCCACCCAATGGATCCGCACTTGGTTAAATTCATAAAAAAAGAGCAATTTATTCATTTATAACGAAAGATTATAGGAAAGTGTCATTTGTTCGTGAATACTGAACGGACTTTGATTATATGCGCATGCCTCCGGTATTAGCGATGGAGGAAATGGCTTGCTTAGTAGAGGTAATCACTAGGTGTGCTCTGCATGATCAAAATTCTTTTAGAATTCACGAAGAAATTCAAGAAGAAATGATAAAATGATCGCATGTGGACGTAAAACGGGTTCTTCCGAGCACGTTAAAGATCCATATGAATATATCCGCAAGTAAGAGAAAGGCAGGTTCCCGGATATTAATTATCAAGAGTCAATTATACATCCCAAACGATCATTGAAACCAATCTGTTTTTTTTTGTCCTGGAGTAAGATCACGAGTCATCATTTTTTTATATACTTTACAAAATAAACTTGGAAACTTGATGTTACTGTTACAAAGGCTTATGTAAGTGTATTTATTAATAAGACACGTGATTATAGATAAAGATGAAAATACTTGGATACATGTCTGCTGCCTATATAACATCATTGCTGCTCATATTTGACTGTTTTCTGTTGGTAATTTTCAAACTTAGATTTTCTCTACTGGAAACTCGGTATTGTCTACTCGAAACTCGATTTTCTCTACTCGAAACTCGATATTCTCTACTCGAAACTCGATTTTCTCCACTCGAAACTCGATATTCTCTACTCGAAACTCGTTATTCTCTACTCGAAACTCGATCTTCTCTACTCGAAACTCGACATTCTCTACTCGAAACTCGATCCTTAGAAAATGTGAAAACTGTACACATCTTCAACATGACACGATGAATACATCTGATAAAGGTCCATAGCGCTCTGATTTATATGTCTTGGAATTATTTTCCTTCAATGTATCAGGTTTACAACAATGAAACGACGGGCGTATATGCTCCGCTTGGCGATGCTCTTGTTTTTTACCTTAATAGACATGGAACATTTCATAAAAAATACCTGAAGCCGTCAATCCATAATCACATAATGCAGTCATCGAAGATAGAACAAGAAAAAAAGGCTCCAAACAGCCAAATTAAAATGGAAGAAAAACTTGCACGGGCACATTTCATAAAAATGTGTGGAGGTGTTAGTACTGTTCACTTTTGCGGACATACAGACAGAGGGTAAATTAACTTATAGTCCCCCTGGTAATACACTGGTAGTGGACTAATAAAATAGTGAACGCTACTCTGTAAATTAATTCAGAAATATTAATTTTAAAGGAATCTATACTTATATATATAATGTATGTGTATCCAACATCTGGTAGAACTGAAATGACCAATCTGATCAGTATTTTCAGCAGAAATTTAACCACATGCTGATAGCTTATATATATATATATATATATATATATATATTACATTATAAATGATAAAATGATTCTGTGAATCGTAGTTTATCCGGAGAACAAATCTCGACCTTTAATTATCAAGAGTCAATTATAAATCCCAAACGATCATTGAAACCAATCTGTTTTTTTTTTGTCCTGGAGTAAGATCACGAGTCATCATTTTTTATATACTGTTCAAAATAAACTTGGAAACTTGATGTAACTGTTACAAGGGCTTATGTGTAAGGGTATTAATAAGACAGATGTGATTATAAGATAAAGATAAAAATACTTGGATACATGTTTGCTGCCTATATAACATCATTGCTGCTCATATTTGACTGTTTTCTGTTGGTAATTTTTAAAATTAGATTTTCTCTACTCGAAACTCGATTTTCTCTACTCGAAACTCGATTTTCTCTACTCGAAACTCGATTTTGTCTACTCGAAACTCGATATTCTCTACTCGAAACTCGATTTTGTTTACTCGAAACTCGATATTCTCTACTCGAAACTCGATTTTCTCCACTCGAAACTCGATATTCTCTACTCGAAACTCGATACTTAGAAAATGTTAACCTCAAGTATTAAGGGCTTCTTGTAGGTTATCTTCTGTTTCGCATACAATAACAGTGTCATCAGCGTATAACGAAATAAATAATGTTAAGTATATTAGAACGTTGTTATCTAATTCATGTTCTCGAAAATTTAATCATTTTACATTTTGATTTTGTAAAAGAAAATGCATGTAAATCATTTACATAAAAAGAGAAGAATAACGGAGAAAGTTTTTCCCCTTGTCGTACGCCTATATTACATTCAAAATAGTTTGACCTTACACCATTTAATGTTACAAGAAACCGGTTTTATATAGATCTGTGTTTACGTGCGAGCTCCAGGGTAGTTTCACCATTCAAACAAACTGGGTAGAGCACCATACGATGCACAATGCAATGTATTAGATCTCTACCTCTGGTAGGTTTAGAGAATAATATTGTTTAACATTTTCATTTATCACTTAGCTTACGGTGTGGGAGTGGAATAACACCATTCTATATTTTCAATACACCACTAGTCATATAATTATGCAAATAAGCCTAGTATGCGCTGTCAAAAAAAGCGATAAGACTATGATCAAATTCCCACGGTTGATGTTGGTTTCGCGTGTTAAAACGACAGAATGCAATAAATGTCGATATGTGAGTTATGTGTTCAATAGAATATATCGTTCGTTCTCATTCATTATTGAATTTATTAAACTCGTTAGCAAAAATTATATAATGCTCGGTAAGAGCCTCGCATTATATCATTTTGCCAGTTCGTTTAATAAATTCAGTAATGAATGACTACTCATGTAAGATTCTCTATAAATAACGCTATGTAAAACTGTGATCGCCGGAGCGGGACCAAACTTTACTCCAGTGTCACTAGTTGAATGAATGAATGAATGAATGGTGTTTTACGGCAAGTCTACACATAAATAGGTCATAGTGTGCGCAAAAACTAATGAAAGATGAAGAAATGAAGTAGTAATTAAAAATTTATGTAAATATATAAAGATAAAACTATTTACAAATAAGGGATGATATGGTAGTAATATAAGCTATATATGTAAATCAACAAATGCCCGTCAACGGGTATATAAACAAGTAAATATATATAAGAACATATTATAATGATTTATATAGTCTGATTTATTTCAGGAAATCTAAAACAATACTAAAATCTATAGTATCAAATAACTCTTCGTAGTAAAAACATTGTAGCATAGAATCAAAGTCTACACATTCCAACAATATGTGTTTGACCATTAACGGTGCAAAGCAGGGTATACATTCTGGCAATTGCTCACCTTGTAATCAATATGAATGAGTATAACTTGTATGCCCTATCCTGCACCGGGCTAGGACAACTTCTTCTCGACGCATGGGTCTACTAGAAGAACGCCATTCTCCGAGTAACGGTTTAATTGAATGGAGTTTATTGTTAACTGACAAATCTAAAGCGGTTCGCCAAGAGTTACGAACACATGTGTTAATACAACTTTTAAAATCGGTATAAGGTAATTTGGCATTATATAATTGTAAACATAATGCTGCTTTAGCAGCACTATCAGCTCTATCATTACCACGTATTCCTACATGGCTTGGAAGCCAGCAGAAAATAATAACATTATCAACTATAAGAGAATTGTACTTTTCTAAAAGTTGAAGCACAACTGTTAGCATGTTTCATATTACCCAGGGCTTGAAGAGATAAAAGGGAATCAGAAAGGATTACAAAATGGTCATCATCGCATTCCTGAATATAGTTTAAGGCAATTGCCTTAAGTTCAGCTGAGAAGATAGAGGCCTTGTCAGGCAGGCGGCTCTTTATGCTGTGTTTGTGAACAACAGCTGCTGCAGCTACCTTATCTGCATATTTAGAACCGGCTGTATATATATGTCGGAAGTTACTGTATTTCGATTTAATTTCATTACATTTGCTTTGAAAGACAGTAGGTTCTGTACTGGATTTGTTACTATTACAAAGATAGTGTTTCCAAAGTCCACGGTGGAATTTGTGGTACTTTGTACTTGGCAATCAAATTTAGGTCGATTTTAGTATCTCTTTTGATTTAATACGAATGGCCTTCGGTTTACGATCAAAAAGAGGATTAAAAACAGCGTCGAAAGTTGGATTTGAAGTGTTAGGTTGTAATTTAATGGTATTTTGAAGGGCTAATTTGTCCCGTCTATATTACAGGGATGGTTCATTAGCTTCAACATATAGACTTTCGGCTGGGGATGTACGAAGGGCACCTAAAGCGAGTCGTAATACTTGATTATGTATAGGATCGAGCATCTGCAAGTATGACTTGCGAGTCGATCCTTATACTTTTGAGCCGTAGTCCAGCTTGGATCTGATAAGAGATATATAAAGTTGTAAAAGTACTTTACGATCTGCTTCCCAATTAGCGTTTGCAACATGTTTAAGTAAATTAAGAGCTTTAAGGCACTTGGCCTTCAAGTATTTAAGGTGTGGTATAAACATTAATTTACGATCGAAAATAATACCAAGGAATTTTGTCTCATCCACTACTGGTATTTGTGACCCATCCAGTGTTAGATGAGAGTCTTCATGATATTTACTTAGTTGAGAAAATTGGCATACAATTAGTTTTAAATTTAGTAAAACCATTTTCATCCGACCAGGGCAGACATTTATTGAGACATTGTTGACTATAGATATACAAATTGAACAGGAAAAGCAGCATTCAAGGACGACAGTCAACCACAAACACACACAGAAACAAATTTAAAGATGACTAAAAGCAAACACAAAAGGGTTGACAATAGAGCTACTGCCTTGAAACGGTCAGTGGCAAAAAAAGGCCGCTGGGCGTTTAAACCAGGTTCTTGGGTGTATCAAACCTCACACTTACCCTACTGTCAACACAATAAAACGGGACAGTTGGAGTTGTCTTTCAATAATGTTCATGTTTTGCACGATAACATATAAAAAGCCGTCAACATATAGAGAGCAATCCACACCAGGATTGATGCATTTAACTATACTGTTAATTTTTATATTAAAAAGGGTGACAGAGAGAACTTCATAGAGGATCATAAGCGTGTGCTACATGCATTATACGCCTTGTGCTTAGGGGGAAACAGATATTTGTTTTTTCCCATATATAAGTCTAAGTAAAACATATAAAACCTTAATACCCAGCTGCGGCGTTATTTTTAACCCCGGGGAAATTATATGAACGAAAATGATAGTCTAGGGGTTTGCAATTATTAATAAAGAAAAGAAATGGTCGAAATATGTTCAGTGGTCCTAGAGAACAAGATTTATTAAGGTTTCGATCATTTATGGAAGGGTGGTCATCTTAGATGCCGCGCTGTCGCGCAGACCAAGTTTAAGCAAACTTGACCCCCCAGTGGCCTACTTTGCCACTGACCGTTCCAAGGCGGTAGCCCTATTGTCAACCCTTTTGTGTTGTGATGTCGTTTGCATTTTGTATTACTTTTGCCTTTTCGTTTGTCTGTTTGCGTGTTTGTTTTTGTGTTTTGTGGTTGACTGTCGTCCTTAAATGCTGCTTTCCCTGTCCGATATTTTTATCCTTCTTTGACGGTCATTGATCTAAGGATCATCCATGCGAGGTTTGTCAAAATTGACCAAACGGCATCTGTGTAGAAGTCGTTTCACGAAAACGTTAACTTCGGACGGACGGGAAAACAGTGGCTTCAACAGCTAACCTTTGGGCCGTTGTCTTAGGCGAGCTAATTAAGCGGTTGCCGGTTGTTGATGCCTGCGCCTTCTTAATACGTGTTATGCCATCGTCGAACACAGACTAATTAACGTGTTCAAAGTAAATTACATCAACACAATATAGATCCAGTTCCGGATCCAAATATGGGCTCATTAAGAAAAAAGGCTACTACTGTTACTTTAATGGATACTGTTCGATAGAAATACAATGCACGTTATTACAATTAGTTTAATATTCGTTAGTCAGAGTATATCTGTAGAACGAGTTATCGCGTGCAAGACACAATTATTCACGTAAACGAAATAAACTGGCAGACGACAGAACCACATCCGCAGGATACTACATCCGCAGTATGTCCATTTATTACAGACTAAACGTCTATCATTTAGTGATGAACATATGTCGTGTTTATGTATAACGAAAAAGTTTAAATGGGGTCCTATGGCAACATTATGTTTTTAAACATGCAACGACGAGTTACAAAACTTACATATTTCCGAATCATAATTATTCTTATTTGAATAGTTCAACGCAAATTGTATTTGCACGTCTTACTATTTTTTTTATTATATTGCACCAGTAATATATTTAAACCTATGGAAGAATAACGCAATAAAACAATGACGTTTCCTTTTATTTAAATATATGCAAGCACGTTAAAAGTGAAAATGATATTTGAATAATAAATCACTATTATAATGCTTGATAAAGTTCTACTTTAAGGTTTCCTGGTGTCCCTTTAAACGTTCACTTTATGTTATGGCACACATGCCGTATGTCATTGCATATATGTATGTTACGGTGTCGTCGAATTGTGTCCAGGTAAAACAACAGTTACTGCATTTATTATGATCACACACACGCACACACGCACGCACGCACACACACACTCCCCCTGCCACACACGTAGACGGCCACTGAATAAAAATAAATCGTACAAACCAATCAAAAAAGCATTACATCCACGTAACATGAATCGTGTATTATGGAATTCTAATAAAACGCTGTCAACGCTCACGGACACAGCTAAACACAATGGGTTGCCTAAGCGCTGTATAGCTGTTGGAGAGACTCTAACATAAGTCTAAGAAAATCACTGAACACATTGATGTTCTAATGCAGTCTGATACATTTGCATGTATCGTTATGACTACACAAATCAATGTAGGAGCTTTTTATCGGGGATTGCACACAGATATGTGGGAATGTCTATTGGACGGGTGTCTAACGTAGCACATGTTTTAGCATTAAATGTGTAGCGGCCTGGGTTCTAGGGGAAACCCAAATGCTCAAAAACCCAGGTTCTTGTCTGAGTCTGTTTCATAATGAATTTGGAAAGAAGATACAAAACAACCATATATTTTGTAAGATGAAATATGTTTTATTTTGGAGGAATAAGTTTACTTTCAGAAAATGTTAAATAGTAAATACAAATTAGTAAATTAAAAAGATAGTCAGTCTAATTAGAATGGGAATGTTTCTTAGGCAAGCATGGCACTTTTTAGAAACCTGGAGACATTGTGTCGTTATAGGTATGAAACCACCAATTATTTTCCCCATTGACACCAACGTTAAAATGTCACATATTAATTATTTGCTGCAACTTCGACTCAAGTATGGATAGTGCCACAGTGTCATCTTCATATAGAAAAATAATTTTAATCAAAACAGCAAACAAGTAAGCATGGTACTTTTCTTGCTTTATGATTGAATTTCCCCCGATCAATACGGTAATGTACATTTTATTACAAAATGTGTAACAATAATGCATGATGTAAAATTATAATGAATGTCGGCAAGATAATTAATAATTCGCATCACTGTATAATTAAATCAAAATACATAGAGAAAAACATATCTATAAAAACATCATTGCAATAGTGGTAGAACATATATAAAAAAAGATAATATATTATTTCGTATTTAATATCTGTCCCTTTAATACATATGTTTTATATTTTAAAACCGCATCATTAAGTTTTTAACGTTCACAACATAATATATGAGTGTCACACATGCATTCTATTTATGTAATACGTTCATAACATTTAGATATACTGAAACGAAAAAGAAACGCAACTCAGGAATGTCCGCTATGTATTGTATATACTGCACAGTTAATTTCACACAATATTCCAAAGAAATCTCAAAATGTTTTGTAAACAAAATAGTTGCAGTTAGAGAAAGGACATAACTGTGATGTTGTAGACGTTTTAATCACAGTACACTTTGTAACAAGAAATTCATAAATGTTGAAGTTCCTCTTTGAAAAATTGAGATATTTCAGTACTATATTTAACGTAAAGAGTTTGCAAAAGTTTGCATTCTAAGTTTGCTCACATGCTTGAGCCAAACGCGTACTCTGTCAATAATGAAACTTTGAAGGAATACTGTTTGCTGTGTAATGTGTTGTTTTAGTTCCTTTTTCCGAAAGGAAATTCTTACACAGCCATGTACCATTCGATTAACTGCAGCAAAAAGGCCTGCCAAAACCTTTTTAACACAAAATCCTGAGATTTTTAAAATTTAAGATTTAAAGCGCGCGAAGAACATTTTCGAAAGAAAATTTGGAGCGTGCCACTTGATTTTCGCAGTTATATTTTTTAAAGCGCAAATTTCAATTATTTATGCAATTAATTCAAGTTGATGCATTGTTTGATAGTTACAGAAAATAACAGATTAGCATACTTCATACAAAAATAGTTTCGTTTAGAGAAGACTTCGTAATTCGATTAGAAAGACTTGGTTAAATTTCTACCACAACTGTTGTTTCATGGAAGTGCAATTATCTTATGACACAGATGCGGGCTAAATGCAGTCTTCCTTCCTAGTTCTAAAACAAAAGTTAATCTATCATCGTACACGGTAGCAGCTGTTAGAGTGATACCACACACAAGCAGTTGCTAGTTCCTCTCAATTGTTATTTCAGTTAGCTTGATCAATTAAAGAAACCACAAAGTATATACATGCATTACATGGACTACCCCCATTGATTCGACACTTGTAAATGTAACTCCTCTGACTAGGGAGCATAACAGGACCAATTCGAAAGACAGTTGATAAACTGTGAAAATATAGCTGTTAAATCTTGAACAGTTTGTTATTATGGAAAATCCGGAGATTGTACACTTAAATCCGGAGATCCGGAGAGCGACGGTAAAAAGAAGCCGGATTTTATCCGGAGATTTGGCAGGCCTGAGCATATTGCACATGCAATATATAGCGGAAATTACCGAGTTGCGTTTCTTTTTCTTTTCAGTATACTTGATTACGGATGTTTCTTGCTTCAGAGTGGTGTAATTAAATAGTTTTTCTGTATTCCATGTAATTGCTTAAACCAATCTTGTTTTGTTTTGATATTGGTATACATATATATACAATTTTAGCATGGTCACAGACAATTCTCTTTGTTCAGACAAAGGTTGATATCGTTTAATTGAAAATAAGACCTGTCAGAATAACTGTGAGAATAACAGTGAGAATAACAGTTAGAATAACTGAAATAGAGCTGAAATGGACATGATAGATAGATACTTTTATTGACTTAAACTATTACAGTTGTTCATCATTACAAATATATGATAATTATAATATACACACACGTGACAGATATTAACACTGCAAATACAAGAAAATAATCACTACGTTTTTTTTTGTTTCATACATATTTGAACAATCATAAACATACACATATTATGGTATGTCAATGAAAAACGAGTATGTTCTAAAATATGATATCTAGTGGTTTTTTTTAGTCTGTTAAAATGGATGTAGATAGGCTTAATACAAGTGCATCGGAAATGAATTTACTTAAACTAAGAATAATATTTTTGTTTAATGACTGCAACAATTCCACAAATTTAAACATGCTTGGTCTAGTTGTGTAATATTTAGGAATTTATTTGTTCCTAATGTTAGAGTAAGTAGTACAGATCAAAATAAAATGGTACTCGTCTTCAATATCGTTAGTGTTACAAATTTCGCATTTTCTCTCTGTTCTCTCTCTTGAGTATCTCCCTGTTTCTATTCTTAAGCAATGAGCGGATAATCTTATTTTTGTTATACAACTTCTTAATTGTTTGGAGCATAATGTTTCCAGATATGTTTCAAAATCAAAATTCTCTTTCACCACCTTATATAGCGTTAAAACTCTACTGCCTTCTACATCAGATCTCCATTGTTGCATGAAATTATCTATTAATCTTAGTTTAAATATTAAAGGAAATAGTTTAAAACTAACACTCATGGGATTATCCCAGACATTATTAAAACCGTTACTGTTTAGGATAAACCTTATATTACTTAGCCAATTCTTCGCGCCCTTAATACAGTTAGATACAGTGCTTTGGGGTGTATAGAATCATTGGTAGTAAAGAATCATTTCCTGTTTAAATTCAGTTTTCTCAGCTCATATATTTTAGATTATTTTAAAACTTTCCAGACTTGAAGATATATCATATAAGCATACATTTATTCAACGGTGAAATTATTTGGGACATTTTTCCATGCAAAATATATCATTACGTGCAACACCTCTCAGAAAAAATGATTCTATACTACCTGAATGAAGTGTGTTTTTGAAACGAAAAATTCATACGGTCACAATAAACTCATAAATAAATATTTACTGTTTTAACAAATGTAAGGGACTTAAGTCAAAATGCAATCATCAATTAAGGTAACTTGTTGAAGTTTGGCACTTTTAAGGATGAAATGAAATTATGTAAATATTGGTGCAAAAACACCTATTAAAAAATCACAGTTTTAGGACAATAATTTTAGAAATGATGCTATCATACAACTTAAAGGGTAAATCTAAATCAGAAATTAAATAAACATTATCCTTTCATTTAAAAATTAGACGTTTAACCCAAGTGATTCTATACCCCCCAAAGCACTGTAACAAATCCTTATATTATATGCTACATGCTACAAAACAAATAGAGTATGGTTTCATCTCGTTGGTTAATTTAAACACCTCGATGTTTAAATGAACCAACTCAATGAAACCATACTCTATCTATTACTTAATCATGCATATATGCACTTTTCTGTCTAATAAAGGGGTGACCTAATAAATTTTGCTACTAAATAACGCAAATCAATGCGGAATCCCTCATATAACGTACGTACGTTATATGACGTCATGTACGTAACGTTATCGGATGTCATAAAACAAACAAAATACAACAACATGGCGGCGTCCTCGATAAGCGTAATAGTTGATAATAGTAATTCATACAGAAAATGTGGATAATCTACAAGATAAATAGAATATTATGTCAGTGCCTTTTACTATCAAGTTTATTAGACTCGGCACGAACACGAAGAATGGCTAAGCCTCGCCTATAATAAACTTGATAGTAAAAGGCACTGACATAATATTCTCTATATATATAGAGATATCGTTTATTCAGAAATTCCAATAGGCCATGAGACCTGTGAGGATACAACATGATATACATAATAACAATTGATACAACAAATGGTGCAGTGATTACATGTAAAATGTGTACAAATAAATACAACACACGCACGCAAGCACGCACACACACACACACACACACACACACAAGTACAATTATTATTGTTTTTGTCATGTCAGTGTCATATAATCAGAACAATAGTTATCGTAATATTTGTGTGGAGAAGGTGACATATATGTCAATCATAATTTAGAAACTTTTCATTGGAAGTTGTGTTTAACTGAATATTTCATTTTTCCTTATCTCAAAAGCTTTAAAAACGAAAACACTAAGGCATTTAATAATTTTTTCGTTTTGACTTTGCATAAGTGCTAAAAATTTAAACATACTTGTCAGAAACTATTTCGCGCGGAAGGAAAACAACACGACCGAAGAAAATGAGTCGTGTTGATGCTAATGTCATTACGCGGGGCGTAAATGCTTCGAGTATTTACAAATTGGAAAGACAGTTATAGAGGAAGTGACGTATATATTATATCCATCGGATGCGATATAACCAATGTACATAAAGCAAAGAAAATTCTCGGGATCATGAGCCCATGTCTTGTTTCATGATTCATTATAGGAAACCGTCGATTGTTTCTTTCGTACCGCTTTTCTACGCTTTCCATTGTAGGTAAAAGTCTGACATAATAGTAGATAGTGTTGTTTGCCATTTTAAAGGGACACACGGCAATCTTGATTTTTTAAAAACTCACGGCGTCCCGTTAGTTTTTCTCTTCACTTGCATTTGTTCAATCATTAATAGTAATTGTTAGAATAGTTCAAAGCAAATTATTTTTACAAATTACTGACTTTTTATAATAGTGCATCAATAATATATTTAAAAATTTGGTGAAATAGTGAAGAAAATTGAAATTTTTATATGCAAGCAGTTTTAAAGTCAAAATGACGTAGGATAAGTAAATTGAGGAGTACATTTTAATGTTTGAATAAAACTCAAGATTACCATGTGTCCCTTTAAAGACAATAAAACATCAACATTGCGATAAACGACGTTTTTTGTTGTTTTTTTAATCCGTCAAATTTGACAACGTTTAGAAAAGCATTAGATGTCACGTGTTAGTAATGAGGCACGTTACAGAGAAATCTACTGCAATAAAAAATGTGTATGGTGTTTTACGTCATTTTCAACACATGCGCTAAAGGTTATATATGACGGTCGATTTTTGTGGTGGAGGCAGAACACCCACTTTTTTCCTGGGTAGAACCAATACTGTACACCTCCAACTATCCGTAAGAATCGACACTTCCTCACTTACAAGTCGAGCTTCCAGTGGGATTCGAACTCGCAGAGGTGAGAGCCGAAGGTTTACAACGCAATGTTTTAACCATTCGGCCACGGAGACTACATAAAAAGAAACCATGTTTAAAGTTTGTGTTTTACTATATGTAGTAACAACTTTGAAGTTTTCGTTATTTGGATTCTTGACAAAGGACATGCGCTAACATTCCTTGCCTGGCAAGTATATTCTCCCTCGCCTGATGGTTCGGATGAATATAATTTCCAGGCAGAGAATGTGAACCCTATGGCGAGAGGGAATATACTTGCAAGGCAGGGAATGTGAGCCCATGTCCCCTGTAAATAATCCAAATAAATAACAGTATCATTCATGATGTTTGTTGTTTGTAAATAATACCCTTTTGTCTATTTTCATCGCTGTTATACATTAGATTTCTCTTATAACATGCACATTTGTTCTAAATGCGTCACCTGCTTGATGGATGGACTGGACATACACATATTATGAGTGGATGTTTGGTGCTCGACACACTGTATATTTATAGAACGCAAGAACATTAAGTGCCTCTACATTATATCAATCGAGCGGGGAGTGTCCATACATACACATGTTACGTTTTACCCCAGTATCTGGAGATCTTTAGGAGTAATTGACCAAACACGAATGTTGCTTGGCCTTGGCACGTGACATAGAACGCGCGACCCCGAGTGTGGTGATCATGACGTACGCACGCAGGCACGCACACACTCGAACTGAACTCGGATAGAAAAGTGCACGAGTGATATGTCACACTGAACATACGACTCTAACACACGGTCAAGTTTTGACATTTTATCCAGTTAACTCAAGCAGTTTACTTTTTCCACTTGCCGACATTTTTTATGTTTGTGGTGTCGATCATTTTGCTTTTTCATTGTAATTGTTGTGTGTGTGGTGTGCGTGGTGTTGGTTGTCTATGTTTGGTAAATGATCTTCTTGTCGACGTGTATTTGTTGTGTGTATGGTTTGCGTGGTGTTGGTTGCCTATGTTTGGTAAATGATCTTCTTGTCGACGTGTATTTGTTGTGTGTATGGTTTGCGTGGCATTGGTTGCCTATGTTTGGTAAATGATCTTCTTGTCGACGTGTATACCATTTTTTATATTGTATAGTTCATTAAACAAAGTATTGAATTTGATATCACCATACTAACAGTTTATGATTACACTTAATTACAATCTTTAGAATATAATCTTCATAAATGTTTCTGTGAAACTAGAGCTTGTATTTACAAGCTCAATTCCCATTTCATCTATTAAAGACATTTGCTATAGTTTTTTCTGAATAACAGATTTTCTTTAAACTTTTTGTACAGTAAGTCTGTTATATGTATAGACAGAAAAGGCAAAAATAATGGTAGGTCACCATGATTGCTAAATTTTAAAAAATAATTTGTAATGCCACCGTATGTTAATCTGTCCAAAAAGTTGAACAAGTCCATGAAATAGCTAAATAAGACATTTTTGAAGTCTAATCATTTATTCATTGGTCACAATTCTGCTAAAATTGTATTAAAGTAAAGAACATACAAATATCGTTTTTACTCTTTATAATGTATAAGCAATTCATTTGGCTAACATGTCAATGAGGTGACAGCATAGCATATAATATACTGTGCACGCATAGCATATAACTACTGTGCACACATAGCATATAACACACTGTGCACACATAGCATATAACGCACTGTGCACACATAGCATATAACACACTGTGCACACATAGCATATAACGCACTGTGCATACATAGCATATAACGCACTGTGCACACATAGCATATAACTACTGTGCACACATAGCATATAACACACTGTGCACACATAGCATATAACTACTGTGCACACATAGCATATAACACACTGTGCACACATAGCATATAACGCACTGTGCATACATAGCATATAGCACACTGTGCATGCATAGCATATAACACACTGTGCACGCATTGCATATAACACACTGTGCACGCATAGCATATAACATACTGTGCACACATAGCATATAACACACTGTGCATGCATAGCATATAACACACTGTGCATGCATAGCATATAACATACTGTGCATGCATAGCATATAACATACTGTGCATGCATAGCATATAGAGCATACATAGCATATAGAGCATACATAGCATATAACATATTGTGCATACATAGCAAAAAACATACTGTTGTACTGACAATTCACAGAACACAGTCAAGCAAAATTACATGTTCAAATTAAACAACAATTGCAAGGACAATAGAAGCAATGCAATCAACAATAGGAACAATAGAAGCAATGTTAGGAACAATAGAAGCAATGTTAGAAACAATAGAAGCAATGCTAGGAACAATAGAAGCAATGCAAGGAACAATAGAAGCAATGCAAGGAACAATAGAAGCAATGCAAGGAACAATAGAAGCAATGTTAGGAAGCAATGTTAGGAACAATAGAAGCAATGTTAGGAACAATAGAAGCAATGCTAGGAACAATAGAAGCAATGTAAGAAACAATAGAAGCAATGCAAGGAAAAATAGAAGCAATGCTAGGAACAATAGAAGCAATGTTAGGAAGAATAGAAGCAATGTTAGGAACAATAGAAGCAATGTTAGGAACAATAGAAGCAATATTAGAAACAATAGAAGCAATGCAAGGAACAATAGAAGCAATGCTAGGAACAATAGAAGCAATGCTAGGAACAATAGAAGAAATGTTAGGAAGAATAGAAGCAATGTTAGGAACAATAGAAGCAATGCTAGGAACAATAGAAGCAATGCTAGGAACAATAGAAGCAATGCAAGGAACAATAGAAGCAATGCTAGGAACAATAGAAGCAATGATAGGAACAATAGAAGCAATGCAAGGAACAATAGAAGCAATGCAAGGAAGAGTAGAAGCAATGCTAGGAACAATAGAAGCAATACTAGGAACAATAGAAGCAATGTTAGGAAGCAATGTTAGGAAGCAATGTTAGGAAAAATAGAAGCAATGTTAGGAACAATAGAAGCAATGTTAGGAACAATAGAAGCAATGTTAGAAACAATAGAAGCAATGCTAGGAACAATAGAAGCAATGCTAGGAACAATAGAAGCAAAATATGCGGCAGTACAAACATAAAGGATGGCGATATGGATACCACCTTGGAGCGGTCAGTGATAAACTAGTAATACAAATATAAAGATCAAAGACAATAACACTATGTGATGGTATTATTTCAGTTAATAAAAAGTGCGCAATTATCACTATATCGTCGGCATATAACAAAATAAGTACTATTTAAATACATTTTAATGTCAATGCCATTTTCAACGTTGTATAAAAGGAATATACGAAGTGTTTAGAGTTTTAAAAGTATGAGACTCGTAATTAGTATAATTAATAATCAAATATATCGATCAGTAACCATGACATTCATACATAATTATGGTACGCAATATGACACACACATTATATGAGGATACCACTGAACCACTTCGCTGGAAGATAAATTCCGAAAGAAGCTCGGATCAAAATGCATTTATAGCAGCTGTAATATATACTCAGCAAAAATAAAAAGTATTCACTTTGTTTTCCTGCAAAATCTGAGACTGTCAGAAAGAACTTACAAATATAGCACGATTTTCTTTTAATAACTTCTTTGTCTGATTTTCACACAAAATTTCATCGAAATACACCGAATAATTAAAAAATAAATTATAGTTTAAAAACATTGGTGTGAAAACGAAATTAACAAAACTTAACAAATGTAAAGCTTAACGGCAATAGCAATAGACAGATTTATCAGTCGAAGTCCATTCAAATAAACAGAACAATATTCAAAACTTCGCTACACCTAATAAACTCAAGAATGCGATGTCGAGTGCTTCTGGCGTAACGACTTAAAAACGCAAAAGTACATTGTTTGGATACATGCATTCATAAAATAAATGTAAAACAGTTTCTCTGGAGTTGTTACAAAAGGTACTGTTTCGGACATTTTGCACTGATAAAGTTTGGCAGTGGTAAACAAAATACGATGAAATATTTTGAACTGTAGGCTCTGCAGATACGTGTCATCAGTTATTTTAAAATTGTGTTCGTATAAAATGTCCCAGTTCCCAGTTTGTAAAAATGAGATATAGGGTCCTATATAAACCACAGCGTCCGAACGCAATGGCATCGTAGGTCCGCACTGTACTGCAAACAAGGACTTGAAAATACAATGAAAGAGACAAAAAAACAACAGAAAGGGTGGTGAAGACAGGGTTACCGACTTGGAACGGTCAGTAGGCAATAAGGTCTACTGATTAGCTTGAATCGATTTTATATGCGCACAATCCTAGCTATTATCCTGTCTTCAGCGCCTAAATAGACAAGACAGTGTAAACAAAACTACATCCCATCAAAAAGAATTCTCTAACAATAAAGTCCACATGCAGAGAAACCAACTAAAGAAACACATACAAAATAATAAACATCTCAGGATGTATCCAGAATCGTACTGAACAACCATAGTAGTTGCAGCTAAAGAGAAAACCAATCTAGGGTACGACCAGAAAAACCTAGGGACGAAAGCTCATACACCCATCTCCCTTAGTTGGGGCTTCTGTAGTTACAATCATAGAGTCCCAAGAGGTAGTCAAGTCATCGAACAAGTAAAAAGTGAAGCGTAATGACTGACTGTAGATGGGTCAATCACTAAACATGCAGTGAAACCAAAGGGTTATATCCTTTTCTGTCGAACTTCCTGATTAAATTTGTAAAGCGGCAGGAAACCCGTCAGACCCCTTTAACTTTCGAAGGTTATAGACCACATCACCATAAAATGAGGGTTGTGATATGCATAGTCGCAGAAGTGTTTTAAGGTTGGTGTTGTACTTTTCCAGCAGGCCCTCGTTGCGATGGTAGAATTTAGAGAAAGATCTACGTAGTTTGTGATAACGAAAACCCTGCTGAAGAAGTTTACTTGTAATAACTTGATTTCGATCATTGAAGTCTATAACATCATTACACGCTCTAGCAGATCGAATGAGCTGGGAGATATACATCCCGTATGAGGTAGCACGAGGTACATCTCCATCCTGGTGTGGATAGTTAACGATGTTAAAATTGAAATCATCTCTCTTATCATAGATTTTAGTATGAATACAATCATTTGAAATCGAGAGATGTAGATCGAGAAATGCTGCTACTGTATCCGAACTGTTGGCTTTATTCAACGTGAGCTCTGGTGGATAAATGTTAGTAACCATATGAGCAAAGAACGGATTATCAATAATGAGTATGTAATCAAGATACCGAGAAGTATTATTAAAGGCATCATTAATTTCACCCTGGCTAGCAGGTGACAAACTCAACATAAAATATATTTCATAGCAGTACAAAAACAAATCTGCAACAAGAAGTGGCGCACAGTTAGTACCCATAGGAATACCAACAACCTGGTGGTAAATAGTTTTACCGTATCTTATAAAGATGTTATCGAGAAGAAAAGATAAGGCTCTACAAACATCAGTACAAGTCCACAAATTATACTTATCAATTGGGGTGTTAGTAAAGAAAGCCCTGACATTATTACAATCTAGGAAAGTTGTACCTTCTCTAGCAAATGTTTTCTGAATCAGCTGAAGCAATTTCTCTTTGATAACATTATGTTGTAGTGTAGTCGTAGGTGCTTAGAGAAGAGGCATGAAAATGCTTACACCGTAGTTTGTCAAGAACTTCTCCAGAGTTTTTTGATAGACCAAAACAGATTGATTCCTGAGTTCTCGAAGGCCTTTCCGCAATATTTTACAATAAGTTCTTTAATCGCGAAAAGACAAGAAGTCAATAGTTTTGATATATTGGTCGTGGTACATGAACTAGAATTAGCGATAAAACGTGCTTTGTAAGGCATTTTGTGAAGTTTGGGTACATTGTATATTAGCAGTAACTACATTGTAGGGAGCTTTGTCTGCTTACTAATTACAGAAACCTTTAAAGTCTCCATAAAGGTCACATGCTGGGAAACAATGTCCGTCTCCAGCAGAGGCGTAGTTAGATAAGCAGAAGTGCTCGCTAGCTCAGCGTTCAAAGTATTGTTCTAATGTAGTCGTTAGACAATAATTATATTGTTGGAAGCTTTGTCTGCTGGAACTAGAGCAAATTTAGTGTAAATTTTGAATACCCTTCTTAAGGTGTCGTAAATTGTAAGTAGAAGGCCTTGGATGCAGGGATGGATTTGATTCGTAAAATAATTCAACAATTTCTGAAATAGTTTTCATCCAAGCAGTAAGTACAAGTTTATCTGCTTTTTCTCGCTTACACCACTTTGTACAGAAATCCGTTAAAGAACCCGCAATTTCATTGCGACAGGCATTAAAGTCAATATCAGATGGAAGGCGATACTTAGGCCCTTTGGCAATTAAATGCCGAATCCTCTTATCCTCAATTACATCAAGAGTTCCGGTAAGAATGTGACCGGCAGGTTCGTAACACAATTTAGAATATTGACAATCTCAATCAGTAGGAGTAGATGCCTCTATATCAAGATCAGAAACGATCCTATTATAATTGAAAATAACGATCCTATTATAATTGAAAATATGACTTCTAGTAGATTTCTTATACTTGTAACATGTAACAGGAGTCTCAATATTCTTGAAATACTTTGGAATTTTGTCAGTCACCCGCATATCATTAAAAATACCGGCTAAAGGAATGAAATCGATGCCTTTATCAACACAAGTTATCTTCAAAAAATGCCTTTGATGGTCAGATGGAGCATCTATAGGTGGACGCATAATATGTTGCGTGTAACTTAAAATAATAGATGAAACCTCATATGATGAATCAGTACGGACATAAATGGCATCCGCTTCTTCGTCCAGTTTCTGTAAGAAAAGACAGGCTGACTACTTTGCTAAGGAGGGCGTGTCTACCCGATTTTTTATAAATATAATAAAGGTCTGCAACAGTAAAGACTTTCTTAAATGTACGTTTAAGATTATGGTTCTTCCGGAGACCATGTGACCGTCGTTTACGATTACGAATAGAAAATATGCTAAAAGGATCTATATCTGGGTTATTGGAAATGTTTCCTTCTTGATAAATGTTATCGTTTAACCCTAATGGATAAGGAGTTTGTAAATGCTTTAACCATTTGAGTTCAGCAATATATCGAGCTTGTATCTTGTATCCTTTGGTAGCAGAATTATCAAATTCAATATATTCCACGGGCTGAATGCTAACATCATCTATGGAATGCTCCGAATCCCTAAAGTGTAAATAAAGACAGTTTTTTAATCGTTTCGACTGACACATTTTATATAAATGTTCACGAAAACGAACTTTCATGGATCGACCAGTTTGGCCTACATATTGTATACCACATTTAGGATGATTTCAGGTCAAAACATAAACGATATTACTTGACGATCAGTTAATGTCTGAAGGTATACCGACACTAAACTCTCTACCATTGGTAGTGGACTTAATAGTGGACTTTTGCGACACGTATTTACATGCACTACACCTTTTCGGGTTGCACTTAAGGATAGAGGGATAGAACGTACGTCTACTGTTTAACTTATTAACATTAACTCGTGGTCTAACTTTTTATCGATTAAGTACAGACGTTTTAAGTGGTGTTAATTTAATAGAAGCAGTATTTCTGAATATAGAATTAGTGCCAGGAATATGAACGGTAGATGCCGAATGAAGATTAATTCGTGATAAATTGATCGATAATTTACGTGTAAAAATATTAGAATTTCTCTGGTGAAGATAAACAGTAGACACAGAGTAAAGTTTAAGAGGAGAAATATTGACTTTTGGTGTTCTTAATATACGACTCATGTTTTTATAAGGTGTAAACTGTTTAAAGTACAGCGCAAAACCACACTAAAACAACGTCGAACATCGCCATCTCTATAGGATGGGTCAAAATAACAACATTAATAACTATTCCAAGTGCTGTATTCATTTTTGCTGGGATTTGTTAGATGTTTCGGCAATATTTTTTAAGAATTCTTGATTAAAAGTAAAGTTAACCATTTGTGTTGCCTTTAATTTGTTGAAATTTGTATTTAAAGGTAAAATGTGTCCACTGTTTGAAAACAGTATTTAATGATTTTTCATCAACCTCTAGAAAAAGGGAGGAGTCATCAGCATATTGGTTTAATAAATATTCAGAGTCTCTTACACGTATACCAGTTATATCGGCGTGATATTTCAAAGCAGCACTTAACAATGCAACACATATTATAAAACAATATGGAGAAAGAGGACCGACTTGTCGAAATGTATTCAAATCTTGTTCAAATCTGAACAATGTCCGTTATTCTGTAACATTTCTCTATGCATTTCCATTCTAAAAAATCAAAAGCTTTTTCAAAGACTAGTAAAACAAGAAGTCCGGGTATGTTTGCTGCTACCATATTTTAAAATAAGATCAGATATAAGTCGTGTTAAATCACCCATTTGTCGTCCCTTTAAAAAACTCGTTTGACTTTCCGATATTAGTTTTGGGAGTATTGTTTTAACTCGATTGGCAATAGCTGAGGATGCAATTTGCCCATCCACATTTATAAGCGAAATAGGTCTCCAGTTTTTTAAATGCAGTTTTGATTTACCTTCCTTAGGAAGACAAGTGATCGCGCTTTGCCTTTGAGTGACTGATAACGACTTCTATCCTTGATTCAAAGATCTCACCATAAAAATACCAATATCTTTCCAAAATAATTTACAAAATTCAGATGTAAAGCCACCAAAACATGGCGATTTTATTATTTTCCATATTTGTTTAAAGCATTTAAACATTCATTTACGCTAAGAAGTCCGTCTAGTGAGTCGCGTTCTGTTTCATTTAATTTGTTTAAAAACGGAATGTTTGTATCAAAAAAAAATTCGTTCGTTTTCCTGTGATAAGGGCTGGAGCTGATTTAGAGCTGTAGAGAGTTTCATAACATTGTTTTTGCTCTTAAAGTATTTTCTTTAAAGTATGTTGTTTCATTTCCATCACTTTTTATAATTTTTGGTATTATTTTTTCTATGTATTGCCTCTTTTCTAAATTTCAGAAGTATTTAGTAGATTTTTCCCCTTCGACCTTCCATTTCTCTTTTGTTTTTAAAATAATTCCTCTTATTCTTTCATCCCGGATTGTTTTTAGCTCTACATGTAATTGATCAATTTCAGTTTTTATTCGAATTGTCCCCATTGTCTAATAAAACATATAAATGTTTAAACAAATATAAAAAGATCGGACAGGGAAAGTAGCATTCAAGGAGGACAGTCAACCACAAAACACAGAAACAAATACGCAAACAGAAAAACAAGAAGGCAAAAGTAATAATAAAACCAAACGACATCACAAACACAAAAGGGTTGACAATAGGGCTACCGCCTTGGAACGGTCAGTGGCAAAGTAGGCCACTGGGAGTTTAAACTGGTTCTAAGGTGCACCAAACCTCACACTTACCCTACTGTCATCCCAATAAAACAGGACAGTGTAAATAAAGAAAATCCCCGTCATGATCTAATATCTAACAAACAAGGCAGCATCAATAGCCAATATAAGTAAAACACAAATATGCTCGTGTAAATATAATACAAAAAAAACATAGCCTAGAATGCCACATCGATGGTAATCAGTGACTTGGTAGAAGCAAGAGCAACAAGAGAATAAATCATTTAGGGCATGACAAGAAAGGTCATAGACAAATATCAAATGCCACCGTCCCAATGGGCTTTAGGTGGGCGTCATCATAGGGTCCACAGCCTGTCAGGTCATCGTACAATTAAAGAGGAAAGCATAGTGGCGAACTGTAAAAGGGTCCACCACCAAGCATGCAGTACGTTGCAAAATTATAAGGTCATAATCTCGTTTTAAGTTTAGTTTCTAATTCATTCTCTTTATCTCTCGTTTTAAAAAAGAAGCAAACGCTATAGTTTTACCAATAATCATAAGTTTAAGCGCTCTCAAAATAGTTGATCATCTATATTAAATTGTGTTTCTTGTTCATCATTTAAATTGTTCAATTTTTATTGATTTATTATTTCAGAAATAGTTTGTTTGACAATATTTACACAGTCAGCATTTGTTAATAAGCTGCTATTAAATTTCAATGTACCCCAGCCCCGTTGTTGATCAATAAATAATAAGTGAACAGAAACTGCTATCAATTGAAGATTTTTCGACCTAATCCTGAAAGTCAGACGAGAAAAGGAAATAGTCTAAGCGAGCCATTTTATTAAAGGGGCTCCTCCAAGTGAACCTTTTGATGTTGATATTACAAATTCTCCAGATGTCATGTAAATCTAAAAGTTCCATAATGCTTAAATTTCTTTCGTTTGATTTTATGTTATTTCTGTGTGTATAGTTGTATGTGTCTTTCTCGTAATTTAATGGTACATTCCAATCGCCACCAGTAATAAAATAAGTGTTCCCGAAACTTTCAACAACATTAAAAACATCCTGAAAAAAATGAGGTTATATCCTACATAGTTTAAAATAGTATAATTTGTAAAGATTTCATGTATGTTGAACCTATATTTAATGTAAATGCCATTGCGTTCGGACGCTGTGGTTTCTATAGGATTCTATATATCATTTTGTCTGCATTTGGTCCATAAACAACAGCCATAGTCATCCTTTGCTCTAGTATTGTAACATCTAAAACTATAAAATTCTATTAAAAGGATCGATAAATTCATTATTTATAGCATAAATAAATTATTTTTTAAAAAATAATAGCCTTTTTAAAAATAATAGCCGTACCTCTACTTGAGCTAGAGAATGAAGAAAGTTTCGCATCAAAGCCCCATTCGGTCTTCCGTTTGTTTTCTGTTTCTTTTGCTGAATGCGTATCAACACGAAAAGTAATGTCATATCCATCACTGCACCTTGAAAAATGTCTCTCCTCTTTAACTGATCCGAGTATAAACCCCTACAGTTTAAACTTCCGAATTTTATATCATTTATAATATCCTACATAGTTTAAAAAAGTATAATTTGTAAAGATTTCATGTATGTTGAACTATATTTAATGTAAACAATGTAGCATGTGTTCAATATGTTGTTCATAATTGTTGAGCTTCTACATGTATAATGTAGATGATGGATTTTCATTGACCAAACAGTAAATGTTTAAAAAATAGTGTACACAGCAATGTCTGTTTTTCTAATATAGCAACAACATTTTCTCCTCTGCATGTCCTACTTTGTTCTCGTTCATACTTTGGATGTTATAATCAGTGACTGAGCCATGAATATGTCGCATAATTTTAAATATTTGGATAAAATGTTAACGTGGTAGGTCCTAAAATGGTATTACTATCAGACTTAGTTTAGATCAAATCAAAATGTGATTAGTATAATACATATCTTTCTAGCTGGCACTACAATGCCTATCGATCTATATTTGTAATATTGTCTAGCCGTTTTTGAAAAATAATATCTATATCGGACAAACATAATCGCCTTGATTATTAAAGACATTATATCTACACGATTATTATAGCATTATTAAATACTACCAGATATCAGCTTAATTTTATTTGTGTTGCATATAAAAATTGTCAAAATAAATATAAACTGCCAAAGTGCTCATAGCGAATACACCAACAAAAACGTATTTGTTTGTCTACTTTCAAGACCCACCTTTTTACAAGAACAAACATTATATCGGACAAACAGTAGCACAATAAATCCGTCCTTTCTTTCAAGTTATAATAAAATGTATATCAACATACAGTAGCACATACTATAAAACAATTATATATTAATAATCAAAGACACATATTTACACAACAGTAATACTACAGGAGGCCAGCCACCGTTGATTCGTGTTGCACATCGAATTGTCAAAATACATAGACTAAATTATCAAAGTACTGCCAAATAGTTGATTCGTGTTGTACATTAAATTGTCAAAATAAATATTCTAAGTTATCAAAATACTCCACTGTAAATAGCTAAAGGTTACAATGACACCTTGACAATCTATTATTATTATTATTATTATTATTATTCCAAACGTTTCACGTGAACACCGCCCAGATGCAAGTATTACACCACCCAGCCAGTTTCGCACCGCCCGACCGGCCAGTGATTATGTACAGTCCATTTCGCAAAACTGTCCGTATACCGCCAAACGGCGTTCACATGAACCACTGGACCCACAAACATGTTCGTGATAAATACTTATTGCATCTATCACAAAAGTATTATGGTTTGCTCAATAAAAAATCTAATTAATCATAGCGATCTTAGCTTGTACTCTCACTACATTATCATAAATATTTATGCTTGTTAGTACAACCATAATCGATATAGCAGACTATTTAAACATCAGCTCTACATGCCCCACAATGTTTCATTCTTTCCGGAATTAAGTCTGCATTTGCTTATACATTCGTCATTGACAATCAAAACATAATCAATGCATACTATATTCACTGACAAACTAAGCTTTAACATGAATACTATTTCTTTGCATGATTTAGTCACTGCCAGCAGTGATACAGTGATCGTGTATATGTCGTATATAAATATTAACTGATTGTAAATGCATATACCCATACAAATCATATTTATTCGATTATAGACTAACTGACAGGAACAATAGTGAAATTTATGATTAAAATAAAACCTTATATTTTCATTGTTAATTGTGAGCCATATCAGTTTATATATGCCGACTGTATTTTTCACTGCCGGAACTACTACTAGTATTTTAAAGGGGGTACATCAGGATTTTTCTAGAAATATCTTAAATTATAAAAATGTTCCATTTCATGATAAAACACTTATATCCATCAAAATATGATGTTCGAAACATATTGCTAAGGTATAAACTTAGAATACACCATATATCTAGGACGGAATCGGGCATACAATGCTGAAATTAACCCTGGTGCGTCACCTAGGATAGCACGTATTACTGTACAGAAATAATTTTCTTGTAACTAAGGGGTCATTTTTAGCATCATTCATTATGTTTAGGCGCTTTAAAATATAAAATATCATTATTTGTCAATTTTAAGTCGGACCCTTAGACCCCTTTGAAAAGCCTGATGTACTCCCTTTAAATGTCTAAAACAACTTTTCTTTAGAAAACGGCTATTCGACGTATATAATTATCGTGGAGGAAATGTAGACATTTGGAGATTTCAGTTTACCGTTTCAAATTTTTCAAAAACATTTCTTTTTAGAAACTTTAAGATGGTATGAAAAAATTTGTCATTGGAATGGAAATCACTTAAGACAATGAGTCATAGTTTATTGAAATCGGTCAAGCATGTTAAAAGTTATGGCGGGTTAAAATAGACATTCCACCATTCTGAGTCGTTGACGTCGCCAAAAATAAAAGTTTTCTGCATAAGTTTCCAGGTTGTGAGTATATAATAAAAATAATATGTGATGGCTTGTCATGAATAAAGATTTTTTTTTTTTTATCTCGAAGTGAGAAAACTCAAATCTTTTCACAAAACAATAACAAAAAATGGCACCCTATAATATTCTATAATATGTATTTTCCCAGAACGAACAGATTGTATAACTACACTTCAATGCCAGTACAAATGTTTATTTTCCCAGAAATTGTATAACTATACTTTAATGCCAGTGTAAATGTTTTATCTTTCCTGAATTGTTCTAGATCGAGAATTTTGAACAAGGGCGTCGTTAAGTGTTGCGTGAATATAATATCGGCGACACAATAGTCTCCTAACCTCTTTCCGGAACTTCGAACCACTTAAAAAATACAAGACAAAGTTCACTGAATGGTTAACGTACATCAACAAATTGGCAAGCGTATCCAAGAGAAAAAGGTTTGCCAATGTTTCTGACGATGCACCTACTTCCCAGAAAGGTTGCCCGATTGGTAAAACAACCACAGGTGTTATACATACAATAAACACGCTACTTATCATCAGGAGCGTGATGGTTAAACTTGATGTCTTGTTACCTCTTGGTTTTACGTTTGCCCGATCAGTGGATGTTGTTGTTGTTGGTGGTGGTGGTGGTGGTGGTGGTGGTGGTGGTGGTTGCGTTATTTGCGGTGGTGGTGGTTGTGATATCGTAGATACCGGCATTGAAATCGCTGTAGGTACAATCGCGCGCCTGCTTCGTCGTTTACTCGCCACTACTTTATAAATAATTGCAACATTACCGCTAATGAGAACGGTCATAGGTATCAGATAGAACACACATAGATCGATCCATGTCCACTGATAAATAACAAACCGATCATAGGCGTTGGTCAGCGGCACACATGTCTCAATATTGGTTGCGTTTCCTTGTCCCGTTTGCAGAGTTCCATATCCGAAAAGATAATGACAATTTAGAATCACGAGAAAAATGACGATTGCAACGATAACAACTAGAGCTGTTTTCATGGTGCAGGCGATGGTGCGTCGATGTGGTAACCATGTGCTTAGCACACGTTCAGATGTCAAGCAAATTAACATCCATGATGAAAATTGCGTCACCAGGTAAACAATAAAAAAATGCAATTTACATCCAACAATTGATAAATCTATCCGTATGTCCACGTTAAATGTGTGAGTTATCCATTGTCGCAGTAAACCAGTATACAGAGCCAGTAGGTCGGATACTGCAAGCGCAGAAAGAAACATTGATGTCGACGAAAGCCTTGATCTTCTATTAGTCAACACAAGGATTGTCAAAATATTACCAACTGTTCCAAATACCATTAAAATTGGTGGAATTACCTTCCACATCGTCACAGCATTCTGAAATTGCGAGTGGTCTTCCATATGTGCCATGCTGGATTTAACGATCTAACTTATTAATTGACATTAAATATAAATATCAAAATCTAAATGTCACATTATCCAAGCGTCATCATATTTAATTTAGTTTAATTCATAGTCAATGCAGTTGTTTCACATTTCAACTAAAACCATATACAATGGCAGCATTATTTCGCGGTAATTTATGCTGCTATCAAGCAATTAATACGGTTGTGATTATTTTGTATTGTACTTAAATACTGTATGCACAATTCGCGCACTTCTTTTGATCGTAATGGCTTGCCATAGACCTACGGAGAAAGTTTTACCAATAATTACAGAACCGCTTAGCTTTACACCTTATATATATCCATCAGTCTAAGCACGAAAGGGTGTATAAGAAAAATCCATTCACGCATTCTGTTAACTTGCCATTATCGTATCGGATACGTTGTAGATTGCTAGGATAAATATTACCTTTCCCCTTATCTCCAATAACTCCGTACAACATTAAGCGGCTGAAGCATATCGCCGTTACGAGATATCGTCACATAAATACAGACATTGACTTTATCAGTCCCCACAAGGGTGACACTGTGCGGGTCTCTAGCCATCTAAAAACGAAGAAACCTCATTTTTCATATCACTCACAACCAGTATGGCATTTTCTAAGGCAGGAAATACCTTTAATGCTGAAGTACAGTTGCGTCCGACTTAATGACATAGTACAACTACCCGATGCAGTTACATGTAAAGCGGCCAGTTCTTTAAAAGGAACAAGACCTTTCCTTTCCGCAGAGTGCAACCACCGAAAAACCACCCCAAACGTCCACTTGGAAACAGTAAGTTGCCACTGAATACGCTTACTTAAAAATATACAGCGTTAAATTAGACCTTAACGACCTCAGTGTCGGATTGATTTGTCCACTATTGGTCACTCATGAACACCGATATCACGTACAATTAATACTATTGTTACAGCACATAAATAACACTATATAATCCACCTGCAGGACTTAAAAGGCAATAATGTACTACGTACAATATCAGTATAAGTTCTGTTGGCCACATGTACTTCAAATCCATTAAGTGTATGCTGCTCTATCGCATATGCCATACGAAATATTACCAAAGTCAGAAAGGGGGAAGTGTGAATTGGTATGGTCGAAATGTTTCAATTTTTGTCATAACAATGACAATTGCCTCTCCCAGATCTTGTCATTGGAATAAAAAGTGTTACTATTTGTAGTAAAGCAGCCATTTCGGTTTATTACCAATTTAGAAATACCCGAGTAGCGAGAAAGGCACCTTTAACTTTTTTACATTTCGGATTGCCTGGACGTCGAATATGAATCGAGATTTATTTTGTTTACTTCCTGTATGTTTTCATACCTCATATGGTTAGATAGAATGGTCACAGACGCTCCTGGATCTGTTTGTAATCTTGCCGTAGCTATCCGATAAGCTTCGCAAAGCCAAAAAATCATTTTGATCCCATAAATGTATACATTTCAAAACATACACAAACAAATCTAATCTCATCCGTTTTATTACTTTAAAAAGCAAATATATATAGACCGTTTCCACCCTCTTTTGACTGAAATAAGGATTCAAGACACAAACATGTGTTAAACTGCTTAACTGTTATTAAAACGTGTATATGACAAGTTTCTATTAATTTTTGTTTAAGCAATTAAAATTAATACACCACTTTTTGAAATTGATGTTAAGTATGAACTTAACTCAGTATTTATATATACATGTATATAAATATTTCACTATCTCTTCAAAACTAATCATAAATAAAACTAATCAGCTTACAGTTTTACCCTCATCCAACTAGAAATGCTCTATTATTATTATCACATTTGGGTCTTGCGTGTCTATTCAAGGTGGTCAGCCCTGCAACACTGCCAAACGATATGTTTATTTAAACAGCCTTGTATTTTAGTGTTTATTTGTTTTCGTATTTGTTTCTTTTCGTGTCTGTATCCCTGATGAAGTCGTAATCCGAAAGCGCTTGTGTTTTTTCCTATATATCACTGTAGAAACCCTACCTCGAAACCTAAGACATACATTCTATACTGCAGGATACAGTATAAAAAAGCAACTCCAAAGCTAAATAAAACTATGCATAAGGCTAAATATAAATGGAAAACAAATGGAGAATGTTGATCAAGGGAAGTAATAATAGTACTAATAATAGAACATTTCTAGTTGGATGAAGGTAAAATTGTATCATACCATATATCAGGAGATCCAGTGCTTTTAGAAAGGTATTTTGTAGATGTATGTATTTTCTCATTTTAAATATATTGCTTTCTGGAGCACTGGATCACGGAGGATTCCGGAAAGATAGGTATTTAAAGCTACTATATCAATCGATTTTTTCTTTGTAGGCGTGGCCTTATTTGTAACTCCATGTTCACCAGCTCATGATTAAGCTAGCAAATATAAATCATTTACTGTATAGACATCGAACAGTTCACATATACACAGGTAACAGTATTGTTTACAGAAAAAAGTTAGCCCCTTTCTGGGCTCGAACACACGACCTTCTGATTTCAAGTCAGGTGCTCTATCCACTGAACTATAACGCTACTTGAGAAAGTAGTAGGCAAACTACCATATATTATGAGGCAAAATAACCACATATTTGAACGCAACTCAAGATGGATCAATAAATATATAGTCCATCTTGTCGCACGTGTAAATTAACATTGCCTGGAGTAATACTGTATTTTATCCATATGAAACTAATACTTCGCCTCAAAACAATCATAATTATTATCTCGACTTGTTATTTAGCGCTTGATGAGTTTGTGTGTCCGGACAAGTTATTACGTAATGCCTTTTTAGTGTTAAAAATGCTACACCATACCAATAAAAAGCCGTGGTCTAGTGGTTCAGCGTACTGTCTTCAAAACTTAAAAGTGCAAGGCTGTGGTTCAAATCCCGTTCCGGGCAACTATTTTCTCTTTTATCACAAATTCTGAAGCCATATATTTATCGATGTTACCTGTACGGAGGCTAAATAAAAACGTGAAATTGTACGCATCGATTTCTGCTTATATACCGACTTTTGGGGTGTTCGTCGATTTGAAACTACTTCACACTTGACTCATTAATATTTATTACCATTTAAAATAGGGACACTGTAGCTTAAAAAAAGATAAATGTTGGACATATTATCAACCAAACAGTGCTTAAATAATTGTGTTGGTTTAAGCACTGTTTGGTTGATAATTTGTCTCTCATTTATATATATGTATGTATATATATGTATATGTGTGTATAAAAGCAAAAACATCAACCAGTATACAATGTTTTTCCGAATGTTATGTGTTTGCTTTTGTAACTTTATGTATATATCCTTAAGAAGACGATAAAATCCGAAAGCGCTCGATAAAAAATGTGTTGGTTAAAGCACTGTTTGGTTGATAATTTGTTTCACATTCATCTTTTTAAATAACTATCTTCCCGGCGGAATCCTCCGTGATCTAGTACTCCAGGAAAGGTCTTGTAAAAATAAGTATAAAAGTCGAACAGCAAATGCACCTTTCACAGAACACAGTAAATCCCAAAACACGCAAAAAGACAAACATGAATGACAATGTTAATAAAGAATAAAGGCATATGCCATCACAAACACAAAAAGGGTTGACAATAGGGCTACCGCCTTGGAACTGACAGTGGCAAAAAAGGCCACTGGGGGTTTAACGTATGTTCTCGGGTGCACCAAACCTACTGTCACCCCAATAAAACGGCACAGTGTAAATAAAGAAATCCCCGCCTTGAACTATTTTGTAACCAACAAAGCAGCATTAATAGGCAATATAAATAAAACACAAAGATGCTCGTGTATATATCAATACAAAAATACAATAGCCTATAATAAAGCCACAAAGAAGGTACCCAATGACTTGACAGAAGCCAAAGCAACAAGAAAATAAACCATTGAGGGCACTACAAGACAATATTGCAGACAAACATCAAACGTCACCGTCTTTTGAGGCTTTAGGTTATCATAGGGTCCACAGTATGTCCGTTCATCGCACAATGAAAGAGAAAAACATAGTGGCGAACTGTAAATGGGTCAACCACCAAACATGCGTTGCAAAATGATGGGGCCATTACCTCTTTTGATAAACCTTTTCAATCAAATCGAGACTGCAATATATGTCGTGTTCGGCCGTTTCCAAAGATTCACTTTTATACTCTTTTAACAAGTTTAACAAAGACAGTTTGAAACTGATCATGACCAAGGTTCTTACGAAGCTTGTAAATCACATCACCATAGAAGTCAGGTTGTGACTTGTCGCAGAAGAGTTCTTAAATCACTTTTATATTTGGAAAGAATATCAGGGTTTATGATAATAAAAATTTGCAAAGGTTTTCCGAAGTTTATGGTAACGGTAGCCCTGCTGGAGTAGCTTTTCAGTTATGAAAACAGTACCAATATTAAAGTCCTCAACACGACTACAAGCTCTAGAGAAAAGAATAAGTTGATAAACATAGCTCGGGGAACATCTATATCTAAATGGAGAATATCATAACAATACCAAAATTAAAATCATCTCTCTTGTCACATATTTTACTAATTATTCGACATTTTCAATAGACATGTAACTCAAGAAAAGAAGCGACAGTATCAGAAATGTTAGCTTTGTTGAGTTGAAAAATGATATATAGGGTCCTATAGAAACCACAGCGTCCGAACGCAATGGCATCGTACGTCCGCACTGTACTGCAAACAAGGACTTGAAACTACAATGAATGAGACAAAAAACAACAGAAAGGGTGGTGAAGACAGGGTTCCTTCGGATAAATATTATTAACCATAGTAGAAAAGAAAGGATTGTCAATGTGCAATGTGTCATCCAAAAATAAAGAGGTGTCATTAAAGGCTAAACTTCTTATTTTTTTCAAGAGCTCGAGTTGAGGACTTTAATATTCGTAATCTTTGTATAACTAAAAAGCTACTCAGTCAGGGTTACCGTTACAATAAACTTCGTAAAACCTTTGCAACATTTTATTATTGTAACCCTGATCTTCTTTCCAAATATAAAAGTAATTTAAGGACTATCTGTGACAAAGACTATCACAACATGACTTCTATGGTGATGTGATTTATAAATGTGACACGCTCGGCTTTTATGAAGCAAACCGCATGAGTTTTGGTTTGTGTAACGCTGGGGCTACATTTCAGCGTCTTATGGAAAAGTGTATGGGAGAAATGCACCTCAAAGAGTGTCTTATTTTCATTGATGACATTCTAATTTTTTCCAAGACGTTCGAGGAACACATGGAACGTTTAGAGGCGGTGTTTACACGCTTACACCAACATGGTCTTAAGCTAAAACCCTCTAAATGTGAATTGTTCATGTCTTCAGTCGTTTATCTGGTTCATGTAATATCTGAGGAAGGTATACAGACTGACACAGAGAAAACCTCTGCGATTAGAACTTGGCAAAAACACAAAAATATTAAGGAGCTACGTCAGTTTTTAGGGTTTGCGGGTTACTACCGCCGCTTTGTCAAGAACTTTTCGCAGATAGCACACCCATTAAATGCTCTATTAGAAGGACATGGTACGACCAAGGCGTCTCGAAAGAACAAGTCCAAAAAGAAATCTGTAGCTCTTTGGACTTGGGGCGATGCCCAAGAGACGGCCTTTGTCACTCTCATAGACAAACTGACCTCTACTCCCATCTTGGCATATGCAGACTATACTAAACCATTCATTGTGCATACAGATGCTAGTGGTTCTGGTTTAGGTGCAATCCTCTATCAAGAGCAAGATGGTGAGAAAAGAGTCATTGCCTATGCAAGTCGCGGGTTAAGACCTAGTGAACGGCGTTACCCAGCTCATAAGCTCGAGTTTTTGGCGTTGAAATGGGCTGTGTCAGATAAATTTCATGATTATCTCCTAGGGTCCACTTTCGAGGTGATAACTGACAATAATCCCTTGACATACGTCCTTTCAACGGCAAAACTTGATGCTACAGGACACAGATGGGTTGCATCTCTCGCAAATTATAATTTTTCCATCAGTTACCGAGCTGGGAAGAATAATGTCGACGCCGACAGTCTTTCACGTTTACCACAAATATTCCCAGACGTGGTCGAAGCTATCTGCCACGCAGCCACTGTCTCTGTGCCCTTAATCGAAAGTGTTTCAGATGATTCAGCGCCTCATTTGGCCAATGAGGAAGTGTTTTCGTCAGAGCATTTTAACAAGATTAAATGGGACAGAGAACAGTTGACCAATAAAACTTTAGCAAAAGTTATTGACCTCAAGAGTAAGGGTTTTCGGCCCAGGGAAGGGGACCTCCGGAGAGAAACTGTGTCTGTGCAGAAATTTCTCCGTGAGTGGAACCGCCTTGAAGTCGAAAATGGCGTTCTCTACAGAACCACTTCTCTTGATGGTCAATTAATCCGACAGCTTGTAATCCCAGAGTCATACCAAAGCCTAGCCTTAAAAGGCGTCCATAACGATATGGGCCATCAGGGCAAAGAAAATACTCTGTGGTTAGCTAGGCAACGGTTTTATTGGCCAGGTCTGGAGAAAGACGTGAACTATAAGGTTGAGTCTTGCGAAAGATGTATACGCAGGAAGACCCCAGTTAGGGCAATGGCCGAATTATTACCAATTCACACCACCCGCCCTATGGAGCTTGTCTGCATAGACTTCTTGTCTCTGGAACGGTCAAGGGGTGGGTTTGAGAATATCTTCGTGATAACTGATCATTTTACCAGATATGCTCAGGCTATACCTTGCCGCAACCAGACGGCTCAGACTACAGCTAAAGCCCTCCATGAACACTTCTTTCGATATTACAGTTCCCCAGAATTGTCCGTAGAAAGGTCCAGTTCACCAGAAGTGTCCACCGGAAGGTTCAGTTCACCAGAAGTGTCCACCGGAAGGTTCGATCCCCCAGATTTAACGACAGAACCGTCGGTTCGAAGCCCGACCGAACAACAGGGAGATTCAGACCATCAACCTGTTAGGCGGACAACCAGAGAACGAAAACCTCCTGACCGGCTAGGCCAGTGGGTCTATTCGCAAACTGTTTATTTTGTCTGAATTATTGACATCTTAATTTTCAGATATACATCCGCAGTGATGGGAGAAGATAACTACCCAGAGTGTTAATTTACTTGATTTTACCCAAGTATCTGCCTTTGTGTATAATCATGTTTATTGTGTTTTTTGCAGTATGTGTGCGTTTTGAATTCAATTTCAAGAAAATGTTGGTTAAGTCCAAAATAAGAGATAATGCCAATATAAATGGATATTTGCGTTTCAGAAGGATAATTTGATTATCTGCCAAGTTTTTATTGTAATTTTCAATTTCAGCAGTCATATATATATTATCTGCAAGGATAATAAGCGGAGTTATAGAACGGTGTGATGTTCAGATGTTATTATATTCATTTGACTAACGTTTTTATTTCAGAAGACTTGACTTATAGTTCTGAATTTATTTGTTTTTTCTTGTACTCTTAATATAGCAAGTACGAATGGTGAAATGTCAGGAGACATTTATATGTAGCAGGGGAGTATGTGACCAAGGTCTTGTATTCTGCCTTGCAGTATTAGTATTGTAGTATTGGTGGATGTTAACCTAATGTACCGGAACAGAGTTATAACGTAGTATTTATAGTCTGTTCCAATGTTTACCTTTACTGGCTTATAATGTCCAGTCTGTGTATGTTGATAAATATATACTGGTCATGAGCGATTGAGTGAGTGAGCGATTATATTGCATGCTGGGTCCTAACACCAATTCCCGCCAAACTAATCAACTCTCCGCACTTCTCCTCTGACTGACTGACAAACAACACCTTACAAATGGTATTGCGGCGATACATGTAATTGTATCAAAAGTTGTTCTTTCACGTGAGTGAAAGAAACCCTTCTAAGATACTACGATCTCTACTTCGAGTCTGGTAAGACATTGTTTGTATATATATTATGTTTAAAATGATGAAATACCGCCGCGTGGGTTTTGTATCGTATTTGTCTTGTTTGTCTATGTTCCGAGTCTTGTATATTAAGTATTCGTTTTGTATTGTTTTAGGTTTATGTCGTATATTGTCGAATCTACCCTTAATAAACCCACGATCCCCGGCAGAAAGCGTTGTCGTATTTATAACCCCGACGTACACAAGCTCACATAAACTTCGTAAGATTCTTGGTCATGATCACTTTCATACTATCTTTGTTAAACTTGTTAAAACGTTTATCAAAAGGGGTTATGACTCATCATTTTGCAACGAACTGCATGCTTTTACAGTTGGCCACTATGCTTTCCTCTTTAATTGTACGATGACCGGACAGGCTGTGGACCCTATGATGACGCCTACCTAAAGCCAATAGGACGGTGGCGTTTGATTTTGTCTATGATCTTTCTTGTCGTGCCCTTAATGGTTTATTCTCTTGTTGCTCTGGCTTCTGCCAAGTCATTGAGTACCTTCATTGTAGCTGTCTAGGCTATTGATGTTGTTGTTTATTATATTTACACGAGCATATTTGAGTTTTACTTATATTGCCTATTGATACTGCCGTGTTGGTTAGAGATTAGATCATGGCGGGGATTTCTTTATTTACACTGTCCCGTTTTAATGGGATGACAGTATAGTAAGTGTGAGGTTTGGTGCACCCTAGGACCGGTTTAAACCCCCAGTGGCCTTTGTTGCCACTGACCGTTCCAATGCGGTAGCCCTATTGTCAACCCTTTTGTGTTTGTAATGTCGTTTGCATTTTTTATTACTTTTGCCTTCTCGTTTGTCTGTTTGCGTCTTTGATTTGTGTTTTGTGTTTCTTTCTGCGCTTGCAGTATCCGACCTACTGTCTTTCTTCAATTACATCTGCCTGAGTATCGGATAAAAGACTCAACATGCAATATCTTTCATAGCAATACAAGAACATTATCTGCGAGAAGAGATGCTCAGTTCGTACCCATACGGATACCAACTATTTGCCGATAAACGTTAATTCCATAACCGACGAAAATATTGTCTTCTAGGAAAATGAGTGCTTCACAAACTTCTTGGCAAACCCACATAATGTAATTGTCTAACCTACCGTTAGTAAAATACGCTTTAATATTGTTAGAGGTTTTTCTCCAGCAAAGTTTCTTTTAATAAGACCAATAAGCTTGTCTATGATAATGTTGTATATAGTGTAAAGAAGTCATAAGTAAGTACTTAGATGAAACTTTTGCAGTTTTATCAAGAACTGGTCTTATTGGTGCATTATAATCAACAGTTTGTAGGATGCAAACAAAAAATGCTTTAAACTAGATATATTCCTATGATGAATATTAATAATTGAACAAATGCAAGTTACGTAGAAAAACTAACGGGACGCCGCGAGTTTTAAAACAATCAAGATTGCCATGTATCAATTTAAAGATCAATAAGTTCAAATACTGTGACTAACCCAGTATTGCTTATCTGGAAGAAAGTACTGCGTCATTAACTGATGAAAATAAGGAAGTATGCCTGTTTTTATATAACCTTTTAAAATAATCGTAATATCCCTTAAGTCGTCTCAGTGGCACTGCCAAACACTACTAACCAAACTCTTAAAGCTTTATTATAAACTATACTCACCAACCAACATTTTTGCTGGTATATCCATAGGCCAGTTTTGAGGGCGTAGGACAGCTTGAACAGCGCTTTAATTAAACAATGTTTGATGTTTTTAAGCACACTTCACTAAGAACTAAATATTCCTTTAAACAAATTTTGCCAAGCAATACTCTTTTATGGATGCTATGGAAACCTTAAAGGGAGGTAATTTGATGATTTGATAATCAAAAACTGCTACCTATAGAATCGGTGTTGTGTTTTTCTGTGATTTGTTTCGAAAGCAACGTATAGAGAATATTGTCTTGGATAAATTGAGGTTATGTTTGTAGATTGTATGTGGTTTACCAAAAATGCATGGTTTAAGAAAAAGTGGGATAACTCCCTTGTGTACTGAACTTTTCAAAAAAAATAGTTTGTTTGGACTATTGGTGGTGGTCGACCTAATTATTCTATATACATCATTTATTATTTCCTATTTTGCTGTCTATATTAATAAGGGAAAGAAAAAGGGGTACGTTTTATTTGTGCTCAATATATAATGAAACAGGACGGAACATAAAGATCCGATTTACAGCACGTGTTATATGAAACCGATTAAAACCTACCATTTATACATTATACATTAATCGACTGACATCCATAAGTCTTCCAAATCGCTTCCGGTGCCTTTACACATTAATTTAGCTATAGTAAACAATTGCACTCATAATTAAAGCTGGCTATCTTTATTTATTTTTTAATAAACTTAGGCACCATATGGTCTGTTTTCGTTAAAAGTCTACTTGTACCGATTTTTTGACAAAAAATACTACGTTGCTTTTTTTCAAATTAAATAAAACACTTTACCGGTATTGATTTGTAACAAGTTGCAACCTGGGTGTAATGGCTTAGTATAAATGTTGTATGCTACAATCGTGTCTTTATTTTTTATATTATGTTAGTTTTCGTCAGTTGGCAGATTTTGATTTTTCATATAATGAACAAGTTATAATCAGGAATATTTAAAAGTATTAAAGTCTGGAATAATATGCGAGTTAATCAAAATACAAATAATCTGCTTCAGTTTAATTTAAATTGAGATGCAAGTTATTATTGCTCAAGAACATTTTGATTTTGTATATTCAATGACTTGGGGAGTTTTCTTTTCATGTTAAATCAAAACACTCATCAATATGACATTCAAATCAGGTTCATATTGCCGTAAATTAAATTACAATAAAAAGTATACTTTTACCAAAAAAAACAAGAACTGTCTTAAAGTAATATACAGAGGATCTTACGAGAGTGTGTTTTTTTTAATATTGAATTTATTAAACAAGTTGGATAAAATTACATCATGTGAGGCTGTGCCGAGCATCATACCAATTTTATCCAACGAGTTCAATAAATTTAATATTAAATAGGCGATTTTATTAATCACAATCGAAACTGAAAAACGGCCTTATAAGTGACATGTAGCTGCCTATATAGAACGTGATGACGTCGAATGTTGACTCACTCTTCTCCGTACGATGCCAAACAACGAAATTAACTCGTCGATTTCCGTAGGCCGGTATTTTAACCGTTACGGAAATCGGCGAGGCGCTTACGATGTATTCCGAGCTGAACGGAAACGACTGAACGATGATTCGGCCTTCGTTTGCATATTTATTTCACTAGTGTAATATGATAAATATGTCGTGGCTATTACATTCCTACACCCTAAGTTATGTGATAAATGGATTTATACAATAAAACCTCTCCGACTCTGCGAGTTTTCCAGACCAAATAATTTTTATAAACAATAATTCAACAGGACAAAAATGAAGCAACGTTTAATGCATTTTCACATTCAATATGGAACTGAAACATGTTATATTGATGGTTTAACGTGTATATAAATACCACCCAAACGTTTTCCAGACCGTTAACTACCTTTAACAATCGATCTAGCACTACTAACAATCAATAGAAAGTTTTTTTTTGAAAAATCTTTCTGAAATGTGACACATTCAAGAACTGAGCTCTTTTGTTCTCCTTCTTTCAATACCTGTCGCTCATTTATGAAAAAGAACCGTCGAACTATCACTACTAACAATCAATAGAAAGGGTTTAAAACAAAATCTGTCTGAAATGTGACACTTCAAAAACTGGGCTCTTGTTCTCTTTCATTCATTACCTGCCGCTCATTATTGAAAAAGCAAACAAACGCCTGTATTATATAGTCATACAGTCTTTTGAATAAACTCTATTTAAACTTTAGGAAAATAAATTTAACAACATTTTCCTGTTAAATGAGGAAGTAGGGCTCATAGTTAAGTCATGGCAGGTTCACCTGTTGTTAGGCAGATGTGAATGTCCTAGCATGTTTTCCAGTTTCAAGTTTATTATCAAAATTCCATAAGGAAAATAGCCCATGAGGATATACATTTTTTACACAGCATACGACTGACAGTCCAAATATACAATACTCACAACTAACATTTATAATACAAATGCACTATATCATTTTCATTATGACGTGCTTAGTAAAGCCTTCCATTTGCGTGTAGAAGGCTTTTAGCCACTACCGTTATACACAATAATCAGGCCAGGTCTGGAATTCACCAACCATTCTTCAGACTATTCTTAGACTTGAGCTCAAGTATTAAAATTTAGTTCACAAATATTCCCATTACCTTCAAAGATATACAACCTTATGAAGTTGCTATTTATTAGTATTTATCATATTTATACATAGCAGCTTGTTATGAACATTAATTTTATCCTTTAAACTTATAGAAATATGTGTGACTGAAATTTGCAGGCTTGGGCTAATTCCTACTGGGAAATATATCGTACTAAGTTTTTGTTTTCTTCGTCTATTTACGTAGGTATTATTCGGCGCTTAAAACTACAGAGTCTCTATATCAATCGATTCCTTCTTTGTAGGCGTGTCTTTATTTGTAACTTCATGTTCACCAGCGAATGTCGAAACCGGGTATTTAAGCGAGCAAATATAGCGCAGGAAATCATTTACTGTATATACTCCGACCAGTGCCCATCGTACCTATATACAGGTAACAGTATTTTTTACAGAAAAAAAAAGTTAGCCTCTAACGGGGCTCGAACACACGATGTTCTAATTGCAAGTCCGGTGCTCTATTCACTGAACTATAACGCTAATTGAAAGATGGTATACTAACTAACATTTATTATGAGGCAAAATAAATTAACATATTTGAACGTAATTCAGGATGGATCAATAAATATGTAGTCCATCTTGTCGAACGTGTAAATTTACATTGCCTGGTGTAATACTGTAGGTTTTCAATATGAAACTAATACTTCGCCTCAAAACAACCAGATCTCGACTTGTTATTTAGCGCTTGATGAGGTTGTGTGCGAGCACTTGTTATTATGTAATACCTATTTAGTGTTAAAAATGCTACAACATACCAATAAATATCGGTGGTCTAGTGGTTCAGCGTACAGATTTCAAAACGTAAAAGTGCAAGGCAATGGTACAGATCCCGTTCCGGGCAACTATTTTATTATCACATAATTATATTCGGAAGCCGTATATTAATCGATGGTACCTGTACGGAGGCTAAATAAAAATGTGAAAGTTTAAGCATCGATTTTTGCTTATATACCGACTTTTGGGGTGTTCGTCGATTTGAAACTACTGTTGTACCGGTAACTTGTGGTCAACCCTCTTAACCGGGCCTCCGGAATACAGGTTATAATAGCGCAAATGAGTCTCCGTGCCCCTTCCATAGTAAAGTTAGAGTGTTGACAACCTGTTAAAAACTCAAACCTGATTAGAATTCTGGGAAAATTACTTTAACATGCAAATAAACATGTCTGCTCTTAAAAATCAACAAGGAAATAGGGGGTTTAATACCTTCTAAGAAACATTTCTTCAGTTGTATACTAACACCGGGTCAAAGGTCAAAGCTATTTTTACCCCTTGCAATTTCGTACCCTGTCTACTTTCACTTCTGAAATTTATATAATAAACTGCCAAAAACATGATGAGCTCCCTTTTCAAATAATATCAACAACATGTCCAGAATACAGTTACAGCCAAAAAAATAACAGGAAATTGCACTAAAGAAAGTTTTTAAAGAGACAAAATATTAGCACTCTTTAATACAGAACTACTTTCGACTGCACCAGGCGAGCACATACGGCTGATTTAGTGGAATTAAACCTAAACGGAATATTTCTGTCTCATGTTTTTTAATTAAACTGGTCGATTCAATTCAACAACTTAATAGAAGAACACTTTGACTTGTTTCGCAATGCCGAATGACTTTGTCTTGAAATATTGCGATTTACCTGCGCTTGACCATGCACTGTATCGAGTCGATTTTGTCGCGAAATTAAGAAATAATATAAAATGCAATATCTCAGTAACCGTTCAACATTTTGTCATCAAATAAACTCTGGTAGCTTTGTTTCGCATCCCTGAGTATGTATACCACACATTTTGCCATATATCTTTAACATAAATTCCATAAAAAGTGAGAAAAAAAACATTTTTTTAGAGAAAATCAGAAATTTTGAGGTAAGTTACCAAAAACACTCTAAAATAGTCTAGAATTCTGAAAAAATATATATATTCCTTGTTTCTGAGTTCAGCATACCTATTCAAACAAAATAAATGCCTAAGAAATCATTTTTTAGGCAATTCTGTAAAATACATGATTTCTCCTTATAGGTTATAATAGCGTAAATGAGTCTCCATGCCCCTTCCATAGCAAAGTTAGAATGTTGACAACCTGTTAAAAACTCAAACCTGATTAGAATTCTGCGAAAATTACTTTATCATGCAAATAAACATGTCTGCTCTTAAACATCAACAAGGAAATAGGGGGTTTAATATCTTGTAAGAAACATTTCTTCAGTTGTATACTAACACCGGGTCAAAGGTCAAAGCTATTTTTACCCCTTGCAATTTCGTACCCTGTCTACTTTCACTTCTGAAATTTATATCAAGAACTGTCAAAAACATGATGAACTCCCTTTTCAAATATCTACAACATGTCCAGAATACAGTTACAGCCAAAAATAACAGGAAATTGCACTAAAAAAGTTTTTAAAGAGAAAAAATATTAGCACTCTTTAATACAGAACTACTTTCGACTGCACCAGGCGAGCACATCCGGCTGATTTAGTGGAATTAAACCTAAAACTGACCTTTCTGGGTCAATGCACCAAAAATCAACGTCGAGCGTGATGTGAACGCGGAAAAAACACTGGCCATCTCCAGAAAACGGCCTCTTGAATTCTACCCTTCCTACTGACAACACCTCGTCTAGAACTTGGGACAGGAGCACAGGAGCACTACCGCTATAGGTAAGTAGTCCACTATTTATCATATAGACAATAGATAGACCCATAGGGCATATTTAACAAGTGGGGCTGCGACTAATAACTAGGGCGCGATTTACTTTTTGAAAGACAAGGTCACACGCCATTTTTTCCGACTTGCACAGTTTCGTTTCGTCGAAACAAGTTCGCAAGTCAGAATATTATTTCTACAGTCATTAACGACTAGTAGATAATGATAGGATAAAGGTTTGTTATGTTTTTCGGCTGAAACAAGATTTTAGTCGAAATATTACTAAATTCTCCCAAAGTGCGTGTCGTGTTTCCGGTGATTTCACCAAGATTTAGGTCATATACCACTATTGCATTTCCCATAGGCCTCCATTATAGCCTTTTGGCCTACAACCCCTATTACTATATCGGAACGGATGATAAAACCTAACTGTTTTTAAAGAACTATCTTAGAGACACTCAAAAATGACCAGCAAATTGGGGATAATCTGATGCTTTCAGCCTCTAATAGTTCACTGAAGGTGGCCACCCCCAGAATGGCAGTAAAGAAATTTTACTTTTTGAAAATGTACTCTCAGTCAAATTGTATCCATAAAAATGCAAATTTCAGTCAAAATATCCTAAATCAACATGTTTTATGATGGAAACATAATATTTTGATGTTTTATGGGGATTTGTTATGATTTGGGTAATTTAATCCAATCAGAATCTACCTTACAATCTGACTATATGCCCTAATAGACCCCATACTTTTTTCAACCAATCAGAAGCCCCAAATCAATAGAGGTATCTGACCTAAATAGACATTCAAACCTAACTGAAGTTTGTTTTTTCTGGCTAAATTGTTTCATACATTCATTCTGAGGAAAATGGTGTCTTTTGTTTTTAGAAAAAATACTTTTCTACAAATTATGAGGGCTTTAAAGGGCTTCGGCTGATGTCAGATTCATGCGATTTTTACGCCTAAATCCAGTCTCTTCAAAATGCCATATCTCGACAACCGTTCCAATCTTTTGTTTCAAATAAAGTGATTTTGAATTGATTTCATCAATAATATGTGATTTTCAACCAGTTGAAGCTCTCCTGAAAATTATTTCTACTGAAAAATGATATTTGTGATTTTATGGGCTCAAAATAGCAGATTTTACCCCAAAAGTGCCATTGTTTTTGTATATATTCAAACTCTGCCTTCAAATGGATTAATTAACATTATGCAGCAGTTTATATATGTGAAACCATCAGGAAAATGCAACTTTTCACTTTAAAAATGACAAAAAATAATTCTGAGAATATTCTCCCCAACTCCATTTTTAAGGCCATGCCATGTTTTACAATATGCTCATTACACAAGATTGCCTGTAACTGTACAATTTAATGCATTTTTTTATTAGATATTGTTTGTGCCAACTTTACAGGTCATTTTCATGCAACCATGCAGCCAAAAAGCACTGTTGACAGTACAGATCCATGAAAATTCATTAAAATGAAGGGGGTGGGGTAGATAAAAACTTTAAAAAAATTTAGAAAATGTCATATTTTTTGCCAACTCAATTATTTAATTTGTAAAATGTATTAAACCGCATAATATATTTGCATATCAACACTAACCGTCAAGACGCGATGAACTCAGAGTCAGAGTTTACCTCAACAGCTTTTTCAAAACAGACATAAGCGCCTTTTCGACATCTTAGCAGACAGATGCAGCTTGTCGCTTTCTGACATTTTTGCCAAAAAGATGTATGCAAAGCCCTCATAATTAATAAACTTACTAGATATACCTTTAATTGTGTCAAATAGGTGCATTACAGGCCAATTGTGTATACCAGGTGTCAGGTATGGCTAATTGTGTGTCCACAACCCTAATAAAAGAATTTGAATTACCTATATTGCATCATAAAACTTTCAAATATTTAAAAATCATTAAAAAAGTTACAAAAAAAGTCAAAATACAACATAGTTCAACATTTCTCACACTTTCAAATCATTGTGTTAGAAAAAAAGTATGTCTACTTTCACTTTTACCACATGCAGAATCTAGCTTTAGGTCATATACCACTATTGCATTTCCCATAGGCCTCCATTATAGCCTTTTGGCCTACAACCCCTAAATACCCAAACAATTAAGTCTTTAATTCAAACTCAAAAATATGAAAAATATGAATTTTATGAGGTCGGAAATAAAATCGCTACAGTAAACATGGTAAATACGAATCAGTTGACATTGCAGACTGAAATAGACACTCTATCTGAATGGATGTCAGAACTGCCTTGCCATTTTGTCTCCAGGGAGGAAGTAATTGACATCAAGGATAATTTTTCAATGATACAACAAGAACAGAAGACAATTTATCAAACGGTAAACGAGCAAATGTCTGGGATTAGGTAATAAAGCATATATCAATGCGAAAGCCTTGTCGAGAGATTTACACACCTCGGGAACACCGTACAAGGCTTGCAGTCTACTAATATGAAACTGCTTGCAAGGCAACACCCCAATAAAGTTGTCTTTGGTAGTAAAGTTTCTTTTAAGGAAAATGTGTTCACGGCTGATGAGGAGATTAGAATTTCCAACATAGAGAGAGATGTATCGTCAATCACTAGCAAGTTTAGGTCAGATGGTCGTCCTCCATCTATCCCATCTCCTTATTATGATCAACACTGGTCTGCACCACCACCCCCTTCCCATTATAGCAACAGAAGTAGGTCACCACAACGGCCACCCTCCCCATATTACGACAAAAATCCTCCCCAATATTATGACAGAAACCAATACCCATATTACGACAAAAGTCCTCCCCTATAGTATTATGACAGAAACCAATCCCCACACCCTGAGTATCCATATGATTCCAGAGGTTCGTCTCCAATAAATCAAGGTCAAAGGTCATACGTTGATAGAACCAGATCACCCATACGCTATCGAGGTCAATCGGCATATGCCAGAGGGCGTTCACCTACAAGTTATCAAGGAAAACAACCATACAACAGAGGTCGTTCTCCTTCACAAAGCCAAATGTCATATGAAAATAGGGGTCAATCACCCTCTAATAGTCGAGATCGAAGGTCACAATACGACAACAGAGGCCGATCCCCTATAATCACCCAAAGTTAGAGGCCTTCACCTTATAGAGGTCAAAATGCATATGACAACAGACAACCTGCATATGGGACTAATATGCAGTCATATCCTGCAACCCATGTTCGCCAGACTCACATAGGTCAAGGCCACACGCAGGACCAACCAAATTACCCCACTGACCAATCACCTGGAACATTTAAACTCCAACGGACTGGATGCCCTGACGACCAACCCCATGTCCCACCATTTGTGGGTCGTGCTAGTGAGGCAGTGGAGGTGTCTATAATCTTGACTGATGGAATGGTTGTTTCCATTCCAATATTAACATTTCGGAAAGGGAGAACAATCGGTAATGCAGAGTCTGCTGTCCTAGTTCCACCGGAACTGGAAACAGTGAATTACTCAGTCAATTCTTTCTCGAATACTGTATCTGAAGAAAATATGTCGAACGATTTGCCTATTTATTTAGTAGATATGTATAAAAAGTCGTGCATAACATTGTCAAACACGGAAAAGTTGAAATTTAAAAATTTACTGTTGGAGATTCCAGATGTGTTTTCTAAGACCGACATGAGTGGAACACAAGATTGAGGCCACCAATGAAATCCCGGTCAAAGAAAAATTCAGACGAACCCCACTGATGTTTCAAAAACAAGAGAATATCTTGATAATCTCTTAGATCAAGGAGTAATAGAGCCATCTGTTTCTGAGTGGTCATCATCTCCGGTTCTGGTGCGAAAAAAGACTGGAGAGCTGAGATACTGTACTGATTTTAGAGCACTCAATGATAAGAATGTCAAAGACAATTTCAATATACCAATAATAGAGGAGTGCATGTATTCGCTCTATGGCAAATCACTTTTCTGTCTGCTTGATCTTTGCAGTCCCTTTAGAGACAGATTCTAGAAAGAAGACGTCATTTTGTACACGCTATGGCTCTTTTCAATGGACAAGGATGCCAATGGGACTCTGTAACTCCCCAGCTACCTTTCAGCGGACAGTGCAACAAGTATTGCGAGGCCTAACTTGGGAGGAGTTATTGGTGTACCTCGATGATATCATTATTGTTGGTACTGATTTCGAAGGAAGGCTAGGGACACTGCGTAACGTTTTTACGCGATTTTGATTAGCTAGTCTTAAATTGAAACCACGCAAATGTCAATTTTTCAAGAAACAGATTGAATTCCTTGGAAAAGTAATCAACGAGAATGGCATCACTATCTCGCCTGATAAAATTAAAGCAGTTAAAGATTGGATTCGGCCTGTAAACGTGCGACAACTGCAATCTTTCCTCGGTTTTATGAATTATCACCGGAATCACATATCAAACTTTGCTCTGGTTTCTGCAGTTCTTTACGATTTGACCAGTTCAAAAAAGTTCATATGGGAAGGTAAACATGAGGATGCTTTTGTAACTCTAAAGAATCTTGCGGTTTCTTCACCACTTTTGGCACATCCATCACCTGATGGGTTGTTCATTTTAGATACAGACGTGTCGGGCTACCAAATAGGTGCAGAACTATCCCAGTTTCAAAATGGTGTTATAAAACCAATTTGCTACGCGAGTCACGTACTGACGAAAAACATCGCAAATATTGCACACCGCGAAAAGAATTGATTGCTGTAGTAAAGTTCTGTCGACAATTCCGACACTACTTACTAGGCAATTTCTTCCTTATCCGGACGGATCACAATAGTCTAGTTTGGTTGACCCGGTTTAAACATATAGAAGGACAACTAGCAAGATGGTTAAAAGAATTAGCTCAATATAATATGAGGGTTATACATCGCAAAGGCACTGAATATGTCGACGTGGACTCGCTTAGTCGTATGGAAGATCTTATTCAAACTTGTGATTGTTATTCTGCAGGTGCAGATGTTAGAACTCTCCCTTGCAAGGGTTGTCCATACTGCCGTCGCGCGCATAAACAATGGGCTCGGTTCGACGAGGACGTGGACGACGTTGTGCTCCTAGCTGTCCGGAGTATATCTCCGTCGAAACACGGGACGACCATATTGAACATATAGCATCTGATTCAAACTGGGTCGATACTCTATCGGGCGCCCAATTAAGAATCGCACAATTAAATGACCCCGACATCGGTTTAGTTGTGCATTGGATGGCACATATGTATGACCCCTCAATCAGAGAGCTGAAACTCTGTAGCCCTGGAACGCGTTCATTATGGTTAACAAAAGACCAACTTGAAATAAAAAATGGAGTTTTGTTCTACTCTTGGAAAACTCCAGATACGTTGGTACCCTCCAAACGTCTAGTTATTCCCAAATAATTGCAGAAAAGAATCTGGTTTTTTTGTCAGGATACAAAAACCTTTGATCACTTGGGAGAGAATAAGACATTAGACCGATTAAAGAGCCGATTCTACTGGTATGGAATGTCCAGGGACTGTACCATTTACATAAAAAATTGCTCTACATGTAACAAAAATTAAAAGAGCAATCGAACGGCGAGGGATGCATTATGTTCATATCATGCCGGCTACCCAATGGATAGGGTTCATTTAGATATTGTTGGACATTTTCACAAAAGTCGTTCTGGCAATAGGTACATTCTTGTCATGGTGGATCAGTTTACGAAATGGGTTGAGTTGGCTGCGTTACCTGAACGGAACGCAGAGCTAACAGCAAAAGCGTTTCTGGAACGGATTATTGTGACGTTTGGTTGCCCCTTGGAGGTTCATACTGACCAGGGTAGGAATTTCGAAAGCAATCTATTTCAGGCTTTCTGTAAGGCTTTTGAGATTGCTAAGACTAGAACTACCCCATATCACCCGTCGGGAAATGGTCAGTGTGAGATTTTCAATCGGACAATCTTACAGATGATACGAAGCTATATCAGCCAAGGGTTGAAAGATTTGGACGAGCAGTTGCCTTTGATCGGTATATGCCCTTCACTCTATGAATAATAAAACCAATGGGTTCTCTGCAAATATGCTAATGTTGGGGAGGGAGACTATACAACCCATTGATATCATCTTAGGTCAAATCAAAATAACTTCCCTAGATCCCAGTGGCTGTGTCGAAAACCTAGTTAACAATTTAGACCGCGTACACTCACTAGCACGTGCACAAATTGGCGAAACTCAACTGCGTCAGGACTAACATGTATAAAATTGGAGATGTTCTACACATGATAGACTCATCTACCAAAATCGGGCTAAGTAAAAGACCTTTTTGGAGTGGACCATATCTGGTTATCCGTACTCGTCCTGGTCCATCGTGATAGGTTAAAGCCTTGCAATGACTCCAACCTTCCGTTACGGTTGCAAAGGCGAAGGCATAACCTGCTCAAGACTTTACCCATAATACCGGACGGGGAGGATGAGGAGCAAGAGTTTGACCTGCCTTCAGTATCTTTAGACCTGGAATCAGAACCGATGATTGACGCGGACACCACATTATTCATATGTTAGGGGATGATCCGGGTGTCACTTTGCCCTACATGTGAGGAAACGATGCCGTAGACGATATAGACGACATCGGTGCTTTACTTGTCCCCCTCGACCCTTTAAATGGTCCTGACTTGGACAATACTGTTGCTTCATTTGTCCCCTAGACCCCTATATGACCCGGATGTGGCTTCCGGTGGTCTAATGCCAGACGATAGGAGGTCGCGTTCGGGCAGACCTATAAGGTTACCACCAGATTTCTGTAGTATCCGGGGGAAGGGGGTAATCAGTATTTTATGTTCACCATAGTGCAGGTATACTAGATCAGCTTGTACGTTTTGTCTGGTTGCCTAGACAATAGGTGATTGTCATTAATTTCGGTCAAACGGACTGCGGTGGTGGCCCTGATCAGCTTGTATGTTTTGTCGTTGCTTCGTGTGTGATTGTATGTTTCGTCGGGACACCCATCGTTTTCCAGCGATTACATGATAAATAGGGATAGCGACTTGGATCAGCTTGTCTGTTTTGTCAAAGTTGCCATTGATGTATATCTATCTTATTTATAAAAAAAGGAAAAAACGTGGGGGGAATTTCAATCACACGCTTTAGTTGCGATCAGCTTGTATGTTTTGTTGTTGCTTCGTGTGTGATTGTAAATATTAATTTAGGTTAAGTACCTCAACTAGGTCTGACGGAATTAGCTTGTATGTTTGTTCCGTTCATGCCGATAGAGAGACTAGTTTAAATCAGAGAGACTAGTTTAAATCCGCCGGTCATGAAATACTGGAGCTAAGTTTAGATCAGCTTGTATGTTTCTTCTAAATTGCACTCCGGTGGATCATTGGACGGGTGATGTATTTCAGCAGGGATACCTGTTGGAGCACCGAATCTTACATATATCATGCTCGTTCTTCATCTTATGGCAGACTGTCAATCAGCTTGTACGTTTCGTCGATGGTCTGTTTTGGTGTTTGACATCTTTCTGTCATCAACTTCGCTATCATTTTGTACCATAGTTGTACAATAGCCTGATAATAAAGGTTTTGTTATCATTTGTTACCATAGTTTTACAATAGCCTCACAATAAAGGTTTTGTTTGAATAATCTATATTCAGTTCTTATAAGATGGCCGAAAATCGCAAAGCTATTAAGCATTTAGAACGATGTGAGGTATGCGGGACAAGCTCCAAACATTTAAGAAGACATTTTCTAAGGTCTCACATACCCTGGTACATGGACCTAACCGCTTCATGTGCGGACTGTCTTCTATCTGAAGGGTGCCAAACCCAATTATCTCAATTTCACCACCTGCATGGGCGAATCAGTGGAGAGGCTATGCTATTGACCTGGTTCTACCCACCCAATGGTGCTCATTGGTTTTTAGCGGAATGTCTGGGCTTACCCTCCCCATATGGTTGGCTTTTATTTGTGGTTAAGGAACAGCTATTTCCTCCAACTCTCCAATTTTCCAAGGATCAGTTATTCTACCTGGGAGAATTTGACCGCAGAGCGGGATTGGATCCAATCCCTGAACATGAATACAATCTTGTCCCACCTACACGACCATGTATTCTCACCCTTTATCATATTTTAACTCGTGTCATAAGTCGATTATCCCAGGATCAGAACTCCACTTTTAAGAATCTGGAAAAATATTTGCATGCGATGGATCCAATCTGCCTATGAGCCATCCAAGAATAAAAAATGCAGCTATGATTCGCATTTTCATCTGGATGAGCTCTGCAGATCTAGTAATATATCTATGCAGCAGTTGGAGAGTTCGGTGACAGTCCCCATAAATCGGAAGTTTGCCATTGCAAATTACGTTTATCCTACCAATTGGTGTTTTATTGAGGAACAGATGCTGGATAATCCAAATATAAGGGTTACAGTTGGGGTTCACCCACATCGGATATATGGCAATATCGCCGAGAATCCATTTTCAAGGTTGGAAAGTCTAGTCCAACGCCTTCCGCAAATTACGGGAATCGGCGAGGTAGGCCTTGACTTTACCACACGCTGTCTCTGCAAAGCTAGTCACAATCGAGCTCAGTGTCGCGTGGATGAGATAAATGGCCAGCGCTGGTTCCTTCGACAGGTCTTCTTGTTGACAAAGACGCTGGATAAAACATTGGTGCTGCATGGCAGAGATAAAAAGGATCGAAATGCAGCTAGAGAAGTTTTAGCACTTCTCCAGGAATTAGAAATGACGAACCTGTTAATTCACCGTCACTGTTTTGTAGGAGATGACGAGGAGTATAAGCAGTGGAGCACAACGCTTCCACATTGCTATTTTTGTCTTGTGAAGGCTTCCTTTGATAATGAAGGAACAGTTGGAGCCTTACTGTTAATACAAAAGCCTGACAAAATACTCTTAGAGACACTGACGCCCCTTACTTAACAATAGATAGGAGACAGTTTTCATTTAACCATCCATGGAATGTTTTCTATACAGCTGAGAGGGCAGCTGAACTATTTGGCATCTCAACCAATGAAATGTTAAGAAAATGCAACAGGAATGCCGCCAAAGTATATGGGTTAACTTGGTAAATGACATTCCTTAAACCTGTAAAATATTGTGAGAAACCTGTGCATAATACAACTTTCCTGTAAAGTTTACATTAGCTAGCGAACTTTGACTGGCTGACATGCAGACAACACTGTAACCATTAAAAAAGGGGATACAAATTGGGTGGTGTTGACTGCTGGTGGATCAGCTTGTATGTTTCATCTCTCAGTAGTTAAGAAAATTACATTTTGAAATTTAATTTCGCATCGATTGACTTCAGTAAGAGGCCTTCGCTTTCTTTAAAACATTGCTAACATCATCTTGGCTGCTGATTGATCAGCTTGTATGTTTTATCTCAGTAGCTAAGAAAATGTACACTAAACAAAAGTATTGCTTTCATTTTTGCATCCGTTGACTTCAGTAGAATGCCCTTTAGGAAGACATATATATGTACATAATAATTTGGATTAATTTATTTAATTTTCAACTTTTCTACTTAAAAACAGGTGCTGGAACCTGCGACACTTAATGTAAGTTTTGTGTCACCTTAGTTAGTGCATGGAATCATAGAAACACTTCAGAGATTACCAACATAGTAATCCAGGGAAATATTTAGGTATTGTTGTATGCGTCCTAACAAAATAGATGTGCAATAAGGGATTAATAACAATAGATAAATGTTAAAATCTAAATATAACCCTCTGGTACATCCTTATATTCAATGTTTGTTTGATATTTAATAAACTACCTACAGACCATGTAAACCGGTAGTACATTAATGGTTTTCTCTGAAGTCACCGCTTTATAGCTCTACATTTCGCTGCTTAATTAGAATGCTTGTAATTCCTGCTTTTTGGTTCATAATCACCAGCTCTTCAGTGCTGCATTGATTTTTGATATCTATCTGTGCATTATCTTTTGTTGTATCCTCCAGACAATCAATGTATGCAGCAGATATATCTGCTGTATTACTTCTTTTAATAATGCTGGCAGCTATGTTACTGCCATGTTGTAGTTCTCGTTGAAATATTAATCATGACACAACTTATTGTTAACCCTTTTGTTTTATGCTTTGTCTAGTTGAAATATTAGCATGAAACAGCTTAGTTTAATATGGGTCATGCATATACTGCTTGTTCAAACCTTATGTTATTTTACTATTATTCCGTTTTGTGAATACTGCTTGTTCAAACCTTATGTTATTTTACCATTATTCCGTTTTGTGAATACAGCTTGTTCAAACCTTATGTTATTTTACCATTATGTTGTTTAAAAGCGTTGTAGTTTAATGTTTTGTGTTGAGTTGCTGTCGTTTATAGTATGTAAATAGGAACACGTTCAGACGTACTCAAAATATCATGTTAAGCATAGTGTGTGTATTTTATAACTGATACCTCTATATGGACAAATATCACTAGGATTTAAGGGTAGATTCTAATACAATAATAGATAAGTAAATAATGAAATGGGCTATATTTTATAGTGAGCTATAATGATTATATTTTATATTGGTAATAATACTCGTATATTACGTCTTCTACTGATTTCCCTCCTTATGTTGCAACCCCAATAGCAACCCATAGGGAGACTTCCTATAATCCCGTAAACTCAACCCCAGACACGGAAGTCTTACACATCACCCCCCATACTAACAGTATCGAACTAAATAAGGGGAAAACTTTATTGACTGCCCCCGTTGCCCAATATAATGCTCCATCCCTTCTAATAAAAATACCAAATAAACTTGGGGGAAAACATATACCCTCTTTATTAAACTTAATAGTGCGCCCCTTTAAAGAATATCCCATATTATTGCCTCAATTCCAAGCCCCTACTTCTCCAAATAAAATAACAGAGCTAGTGACTAAAACCCAGAACAATCACCAATTGGATATGGAAACTGAGCTAGATAGTGAAATGTTACAGAGTAGTTTCTGGGGTCCTAAAGTAAATAGGTTCTACAGGCAAAAAGGTCACACTTTCCGCCTCAATCAACCTGTCCTCGCTCCACCTAACCTAACTAAAATACCTACTGAGGCAAATACCTCAATTATTATTCTCGAGGATTCTATAGATGAAAACTCGTGCCTAGGGCAACACCTTCCAGATTATTGGATGATACCCCTAACTTGCCCCCATTATGCAATAAAGAAATTAAAGCATTAGTTGAAGAGGCGGTGTCTCCAATCCAAACACCTCCTCTTTTCACAGATACCATACAAAGGAATGGGACGGAATCGAATAATATATTTACTATACAGCAATCAGGAATTACTCCCCCAACTAGCACCTCCTATCACCCAAAGGTTAGCGACCCAGACTCTTCTGAGGCCGTCAATAAATCTACAATCTCAGTCTACAATACTGTCACTCCAACTAACTCACCAAACCCTGATTTTAAGCAATAAACCCCAAACCAATCCAGTCTTTCTTCCCGTTCTTCTCCAAGCACCTCTGCGACGATCAGTGATAACAGTCTATTTGACGTGACTCAAAACACGCCTGTATTATCCCAGGAAAACATTTACGACTCGAGCTGGTCATCAAACATTAGTATCCTACAGAGGTCGATCCTTGACCTGGCTGAATTCGATGAGACCCCAATCCCTAGTACCCCAATCAGGATTACCACCATATTCCATGAATCCTCCCAAACTTCCCCAATAGAATAAGTGTGACTAATAACTCCAATATTATAAATACAAATATAGATGTATTAACCAAAAGTACCATCAGGTTAATAAATGAAAAAAATAGACCTAGTGGCCCCTTATTAATTACACATAATTACACATATTCAGAGAGAAATGCTTAAGGCCATAAATCCTACTCTAGTTAAGGTAATAAGACCAATACCCAGCCATCTCATAGTCAATTTCCAACCAGACGGAGATATTCAATTACGAATCACAAACCATAACTTTTTTTTAAAAAGAAACAGGCTCTTAAAAACTCCTAAAAATATATCAGGTTTTCTTTAATGGATTAAGACTCCTCAAAAGACCATTTCTATATCCGTAGCCACTAAGCGTCGAAATTCAGACATCAAGAAAAGTATCAAACAGTTTTTAAAATGAATAATTCAGTTAATATTATTTATTGTAATGCGGGAGTGCTAACCCATACCAAACATTCTGAAAATAAACTATTTTTAAATCTTAATCCCGAAGTAGACATCCTATGTATACAGGAAACTAAATTTAATAAAAACAACTTTAAATCTATTCCAGGATTCGGACATGAATTTAAAATTGTTAAGAAAGATAATAGCTGTGGGAGGCTGGCCGTACATTTTAAGAACTACATTATTATGAAGTCATCGATATTGATAACCCTACTGATATTGAAATGATACCATAATTAAAGTCCAGTTGTTTAAAAACAATTATAAAGACTTCACTTTTATTTTATCTAATCTTTATTCCAGAAATTGTAATAGGAATTCACTTAATCTATCACTAATAAAATAAGTGAATATAAATTAAAAAATGCGATTATTACGGGAGATTTCAACGCCCATCATCAGGGTCCGATAACTCAAATAATAAAGGCAAAGAAATTTTAACTTGGGTAGATGAAAATAATTCATTTTTATTAAATGACGGCTCACCAACACGCTGAGAGAAAGGGACGGGAAACCTTACTCACATAGACTTATCCTTCTGCACAATCTCGCTTTCTTTAATTTCCCATTGGTCCGTTTTAAATGACAATTGGGGATCTGATCATTTCCCTATCTTTCTATCAGTCTAATTGTCTTCGGAAAAGATTTCCCACGAGCATTACAATCAGGATAAATTTAATTATAATAAAGCAGATTGGGATCTCTTTGATATTTTATTCCAAAAACCTAAACCTGATGATTTAATTACAGAAGATATAGATACTTTTAATAATAACATCAAGGAAACTATTCTTTATATAGTCCACCAAAGCGTCCCTGTCTACAATAATATGCATAGAAAGAAAAACGCACCATGGTGGAATTCTGAATGAAAAGAAACCGTAAAAAACTTAAATATATGCTCAACAAACTTAAAAACCATCGGAAGTGAATCTAAAAAAATTTAAGCAAGCAGAATATGAATCAAAGAAATTATTACAAAAGCAAAAAAAGTAATTGGGATGAATTTATAACCTCATGTTCTTTAAAACAAACACATACAAACAATTTTTGGAATAAAATAAATAGAATAAGAGAAAAATCCTTCTCATCCATTCCACTATTAAAAACCAACCTGCAATATGAAACTATTTACTTAATACCCCCTTTTCTCTCTTCGAACTGAAAGATGCAATAAATAGCTGAAGAAATTCCGCTGTGGGACCGGACAAAATATCATATATTTTATTTAAGAACATGCCTGACTCCACCCTCAATATTTGGCTATCCCTTTATAATAATATTTGGTCCTCCAGTGATTACATTAAGGTCACCCATTTCGAAAAGAAAATCTAATTAATCTACGCATTTATGACTTATAATTTCAATAATTATAAATATACACGTTGTAATGGCAATATCCTGTTTTGGATACATTCCCAATCGGTTAATAATATATAGTATAATCATCATCAGAATAAGACATTTAGTCTGCTTGTGATTAAATATATACCACGCCCAACACCCTAATATAAGTGGTCGAATTACAATTCAACAATTAATACAGCTATGATATGGGACTGATCCGGTGGACGCGTTGGGGCAATTTTTGAATCTGATGACAACGCAGGCACAACGGACCAGGACCAATCATATACTTTCATATATATAATGCTCCACGAATAAATGAGTGTGGGGACTGTCCTACCTCATGGCGTCGTGGAAGTGCTTATTATATATGTCTAGCTGACTTTTGATAGGATCTACTTGATATGATTAGATCTGTCTGTACCTCTCCCAATAGTTTATTCAGATAGTAACATACTGCATAAACTTCATATGAATATTATAAACTACTTATAATCATATACAATATCTCCCATATTTTCCTATAACACCCAATATTTCGTGAGTAAGCCCGTATGAATTATTTTGAGGGAGGACATGGGTGCGCTTGTAATTTTAGGCATCGCTGGTGTCCCTCAATTGATGAGGTTGAAGACATTACTCAATATGTGATATATATTTTGTATGTACCAATTATGTAATAAGATTGTCTGATACTTCTATCTTTTACTGGAAGTATCGGTCAATATGTTTTGCCCCAATATCTCACATAATATCTATGTATCCCTTTAATCGTTGCCCTCCCCAGTATGACCTTAACGGGGTTTTGTGTGGACGAGCATCCCTCCTCAGACCAAGGTCTCTCTCATGGAGAGAGGATTCGAATGCCGGGGAGTAGTGCCCAACAAACTGCATTGGGTATTTCTATTATTTTTTATAATTTTTAATAAATAGGATATATTTTATTGAAAAACATTCATTATTCAAGGGAGCAACGATCAGACATAACATGGACAATATGTCCATATATGTACATATGTAAATAACACACCGAATATTTTTAAACTTATAGAGATATGTGATAAATTTTACTATAATAGCTAGCTCGCCGCAATTCTTTTTTTGTTTTACTATACATAGAGGACATCAAAATTCATTGTTTGGTGTCTCTTGTTGACAGCAATTTAATAAGTAGTATACCTACCAAGTTCATTGGTGTCCTTGGCCTAATATAATAGAAACAACTATAGAAAATATACATACAGTAATCCGTCATAGACAATACTTACGTCTGCTTAGCTCTTGCCGTCTAGTAACGGATACGAATGCATAAATAAATCCTCTATGTATAAAATAGTTATGAATTGAATATATAATCAACTTAAGAAAAGCACGCCAAAATGCCTAGTGCAACAAGGCGTGCCAAAACAAAAACTGAAGATAGATAGAGTTAAAATAGGGACTCTGTAGCTTTAAAGATGCGTGTGCAAACGACGCCAGACAGTTTGAGAACATGATGTAATTGGCGAGTGACGAAACATAGTTGTGTCAATATCGTGTTATACATTGATTGTTTTCGTGGTTAAATGCAACGGGACTGATTATAAATCCTCAAGAAATGTGTCTCACTACACATGTTTTAATATTCATACACGAAGGCGTTTCATGATGCGTTAGTGAAAACTAGCTCAAATAAGGTAATTATCATTTATTTTAGAAAAACGTAATATATAATTTAATTAATAATAATGCTTTTTCAATACAGGATTTCTACGCCTCGTAAAAATACATACGAATTGTTTGTTTATGCGGGCGTATTTTCGCTCGGGATGAAAATCACGTACTAAAACGCAAACTTGTTAAATCCATAATTAAAAAAAAAAATAATATGTTTGCCCTCGCTTGACCGGGCAAAAAATACTTTCTCACACAGAGTGCAAGTGATCAATATTCGGGGATACGGAAAGGAGGTCCCTTATTCATTCAGTACTTTTACAAACAATTTGGCAAGTCAGGAAATATCCGGACCTTTTCTTTAAATGACATTGTCAGTGAACTTGGATATGATATAGTTTTAAATTTGCTTCTTCATTAGTTATGTCAACGATCAGTCAGTCAGAATTGTAACAAATCCCAGTTCTTCTACCTTATCTATTACACCCCGACACCCCCAACCCACACCCCCCCCCCCCCCCCCCCCCTCCCCCTCACCTTCCACAAAAAAAAAAAAAAAAAGTATAATATGGTGATTGTTGGCTTAATTGACACTGTTTCATGGATTTGATTCTTTATTCCAGTGTTTATCTGTGTTTATGCCCCAATCGAAAAAACATGACTAGTATGTTTAGACTGCCATATGTTGGTCAGTCGATTAGAATGTCTCCCACACTTCATGTCAAGGCCATAGCTTCTATAGTGTTTATTATTTTTTCTATTAAATTTACCTGGTACTACAATGAATAACCATCTCCTAATGAAGTGCAGTGCGCATGCTCCATTACTAGAAAACGAAAACGAGGCTCGATGTATATGGCGGTCAATTTGACTCTCTCTTCAAAAAATAAAATTAATTTGCTGAAAAGAAATATAAATCTTTATTAAAGGGAAAATTATTGATCATGAACGGAAATATATGGACTAAAGTGTAATTTTTGGAGTAACCAGCTGTCAAAATGGGTGAAAAAGGCAACAAAGGAGCGACAGAAATAACTTCATTAAATGTGCCAACGGTGATTAATGGCAATATGGCTTCCGGGGCTCAAAATACACAACGTGAGGCGGCACTCCACAGTGTAAATCAGAAAGAAATCAACTAAGCATCTTTTAGGTCCATGGATGGTATTTATAATAATTATGAAGCACATGTTTGGTGTTTTTTTCAGTTTTGAGTACTTCTAAGTTTATTTTGGTGTATGGAATATGTGTAACCGAGTGTTTATAAAGTGTTTTGATGATAAGATCAATTGTTTTAACTATATTTATATGCTAAGCTGGCAAGCGCTCGTACTAACTGTTTCGTGGTGTACTATGTTGCGTACTGTGTTGTCTCTGTGTTTATTGTGTCGATATGGTGTGAGTGAATGGTTTAGAGTGTTTATCGAGGGATGAGAAGTTCTCACTGCATGCACGGGGTTGACACCCGATAACCCCTTATTGGCGCTAAAATTACTAACTCCCGCCTTCCTATCTCTACCTACAAGGCATTCTACATCTAGCTTTCTTAGGGTAAGGTCGCGAGACCAAACTTAGCTATAGATTGATAGTTTCTAGATAGGCTTTGCCATATTATATAAGCTCTTATCTTTGAGCGTATTTATTAAATAAACGCATATCATGGAAGCGATTCTGGTAAGACTGTTTTAAGTGTTTTTATAGTATACATGTATGTGAAATGTTGCATTTGCTGAATTGAGCCGTTTAGCTTATCTGATAGATTTTCACTTAGTTTTACCGTTGTTGTTCTTATATGTTTCAGGCTCAAAATATGGTTTGATTCGTATATTGCGAACCTGGACGAATGAATAAATAATTTAAACATGGGACGTTTTGTGTGTTAAATCTAGCACCCGAGACCCGGTTATAAATGGCGACCACGACGAGACCAGGAAATCATGAGCCAGGATCCGCTCCAGCGTTACCAAACGTGAGGCCGTGGAAGTAGTGGATGCGATCGTTTTCATTTCCGGATCCATATAACAGAGAGGAACCCGGGGGACATCGTTCTGCGATGCCGAGACGTCAGGCAACTTCAACGTAGGGCCCACCAACCAGTATGGTACCATACCAACGTATACGTATAGGCCTACAGTGTTATTTTTTTGTGCGCACTCGCGTGAAGGCACCAAAGGGAGAAGATTTGACATTTTCGCGGGAGTATTTACGCGCGCGGAGGAATCAACCCAGAAACGAACTACTTGTGTGTTGACGAAGTGAGACATGTGTTTTGGATTGTGAACAAAGTGTAGCGTGATACGATTAGTGTTAGTTTAGATATTTTATTATAATATTGGATAATTTTGGAGGACGAAAATCGTAAGTTATTTATTGTGTATATTTGTATATGTATTAGAACTGTCAGACGTAAATTTTTGTTTATAAATGTCATAATCGGAAGACGCGTGTACTGTAAAATTATGTCTTAGACACACGGACAGATATTTTCAGAGACATTTGATAGAATTAAATTTATTTTTGGCTAGTAAAAGCAAGTTGTATAGATTCGCATGTGTTCGTCCAATTATTAGAATTAACAGGCGATCTAATTTATAGGCGTGTGACACAGGTTTTGCGTCGTACAGTGTCCACCAGAGTGCTGTTGTTTACGTTAGCCACTGCGTCTGCGACGATTACACGTTTCAGATATTTTGACCATTTTCTGTTCAAAATTCATATATGTAAGTAAACATTTTGATGGCGAACGATCGTAATAATATCGTGTAGGCAATCTAATATATTACTAGTGAAAATCTGTGTTAGAGGCGTAACATTTTCCTGTTGACATACATTTTTCACATATTTTCGCGAATGTGATGGTTTGTTTACACACGTGATTTTTTGTGTTAGTCCAGAAATGGAGTGAATATGTATATTTAGTGTTTTTGGTACGATTAGACTAAAACAATTTAAGTCCTCAAAGGTAAATTCAAGGGATAAATATGAAGGTGTTAGTTGTGTGTTGTGTGACTTAAGTAAAGACTAGTAAAGTGAAAGTAAGGTGTTGACACTAAGTCAGTGAGTGATTACACAGTACTGTGATAACATTTAGTCATAAGAAATGGGTGTTATTTAGTTAAATTTGTGATAAACCATGTAAAAGGTGTATAGTCGATATCATACATATATTGTTAGATACAATTAGAGGTATTCCGCTTGAACATATAAAAATTGTTCATAGTGGAATTTAGGGTGTTTACTTCTTCTGTCTTATATCTAGGCCTGTTTAATAAACCCCGTCACCTTTGCACCCTTCTAGATTATAAGTACCTTTCACAACCTATCACAAGCACTTTAGCATCATCACAGAGAGATTGGGTTCCGAAAAAGGTATGTGAATCTTGTATCAAGCTTATATGTTGTATTGTGTGTTGTATTTTGTGTATTGCAGATATTGTATGTTGCTTTATATGTGTAAATATGTGTTACTAACTGCTTGCCAGCGCTTAGATTAGTTTTACGTGCTATATAGTTTAGTTTGTGTTTAAAGTTGACATTTGAGAGTGCGATATATGTGTATCTATTTGCATAGCATTTGAATATTTACAGGATTGACAGATAAACATTGTGATTTATATTTGTCTAGATCTGATGAGAGTTTTTGGACAGACAAACATATTTGTTTGGATAGGTCTCATTTCAGAGTTCATATTCTTGATATTACAGGATTGGCTAGTGATTTAAGGCATTTATTGATTGATTTTCAGGGTTTATTGATTATACTGGGAGTGTTTACAGGTATGGCCCAGTAGATCTGCACTTGAAGTGAGCTATAAATAGAATTGGTTTTTCCTACTGTAGCTATCAGAGTTGCATCCCTTTGACAGTGTGTAATATTATTGTTTTACATTTCAGGATATAGTCTTAGAAATTCAACATTTTAGAAATTGTTGAAAACGGACTTAGTTAAAGTTACTTAATTTGCTTTAAGCATCTTGGTTTCAGCAGTAGTTAATTTAACTAATTTGCATTTAAGCATTTTTGATTTCAGCAGCGATTACTTAGAATTAATTAATTTAATTTGAATTTAATTAGTTTGTAGATTTATTTCAGGTTGCTGTGCAGTTGGATTTTTTTTTTTGTTACAGGTTGGAAATTCACTTCAGAGTTTATAGTGATTAGTGATAAAGTGAAGTGGTCACTTATACATATTAAACTTGTGATTTGTGAATATGATTTTTATATTATTATAGTGATTTAGTTATTACGGTGATAGTGTTCACTGTGATCTTTTGGCATAGAGATCCTATTGACTTGGTATAGTGGGACATTTTTGTATTGTATTTTGTACACTATATAGTGTTATAGATATAGTGAATTGTTGATCATGGCTACCTCATCGGGAACAGAGGGTGATCCAATTACACCGGTTAAGGGTGGAGACATTAAGATGCCATCTGAGGAAGAGATGCTCAAGTGTTTAGCGGCGAAGTATAGTTTTACGCCTAAGCCACTGCAGAGAACGTCAACTAGGAAGAGCGTGGCGGAGATGATGGGTGCGATACCTAAGACACCCAGGAATCCTCCAATACCCCCAGTCAGATCTCTAATGAGAGAGGCATCTATCTCTTCCAGCCTACAAACAGCTAGCTCTCATGCAGCGCCGTTGTACCCAGTCCCTGTGCCCAAGATACCATTGTTTTCAGGTGACGAGCCGCAACCAAAGAATGAGGTCAGCTATCCAGAGTGGTTATATGAGATCAGATGTTTGATCAAGGACCCAGAGATAGGGGAAAGCCAAGTTTTACAGGCGATAAGAAGATCTTTACGTGGTACAGCCCGTAAGATCATTTCTCAACTTGGAGAGGAAGTTAAGGTGGACGCCTATGTTGAGAAATTGAATGCGAGCTTCAGCGAGGTTGGCAAGAAGGGCACCACCATGCAAGAGTTCTTTAACTCAAAGCAGCGCCCTGGTGAAAGCATTACAGCTTTTGGATGTCGGCTGGAATCTGTGCTAGAAACTGCCCTTCGAAGGAGGATACCTACCCAGGAACTCCAAAAATGAGTTGATGTGTGAGCGACTATGGTCCGGACTACAACTCAACCACCTTGAAGACGCAGACTAGACACAAGGTCGACACCATCCAGGATTACAACACACTGTTGAAGATAATCCGAGAGGTTGACAAGGAGCTGAAGCTAGAAGAGCCAAATCCAGCCCTGCCTTCCAAGAAGCCGCAACACAACCCAGTGTTTGCTGATCAACAGAACTGGCAGCAACAACTGAACAACATAGAGTCCAAGATGGAATCCAAGATGGACACCAAGTTAGCGGACCTTCGGTGCGAGTTGAATTCCAAGTTCGACATGTTGCTCCAGAAGTTAGATGTGGTTACCATTCAACCACAGCAACATTTTCAACCCCCGAGATGCACCCAGAGGGTATGGTAGAGGCTTTAGAGGAGGCCCAGGTAGAGGCGATAATAGGAACAATCAAGGACAAGGTTCCGGTAACCAGACTTACCCGCCTGGCCAGGGAGGTTATGATGACAAGTCCCAGAGGCGTGGTAGAGGATCATTTGGTCGAGGACAAGGTCAACAGAATCACCCAAACTGAACTCCGCTTCTGTAGCTGGTCAGCCGGAAGTGGGTGATATCAAAGACCAACCCAACCCAGATTTGTTAGAGAGGATAGTAGGCCCTGAGAACAAGGCAGATATTTTATTTCATGGTATTAGTACTATTTGTCTTTTAGATAGTGGCAGCATGATTACCACTGTATCTAATACATTTTATCTTTCTTTACCAGAAAGGCCGCCTCTTCTCAGCCTAGATAATCTAGGAATTGATGTTTTACTTGCAGATGGATCTTCTTGGAATGTACTTGGATACATTGAGACTTGTATTTTAATCCCGTTTTTATCTAATTTTGAACTCAATGTACCAGTGTTAGTTGTTCCAGATACCGCATCTAATTTAGTTTGTCCTGTCATTATTGGCACAAATGTTATAGGACGGTGTAAGTCAGCTGCTGAAAGAGAAGCACCTGCAACCGAGACACCTGCATCATGGCAGATAGTATTTGACTCTATTGCATGCCAGCCTTGTATGGTACGGGCAACCAACAAGCAAGTAGTCGAGATTGGACCGTACGAGTCCATGACACTTAATGGCATAGCAAGGGGTGTGAGTCACGAAATAGGCAGTGTTGTGACGGAGAATATAGACTCCAATAGTGGCTATCTAATAAGACCACATGTTGTGAAGTTGCCACAAACTGGAAATTGTGCGAAGGTGCCAGTTCATTTATGTAACATGACTGCAAAGTCAATATTCATAAAACCAAGATCTAAGTTGTGCCAGATCAATGAAGTTAAGATTTTGGACAACTTAGCTTCTGAACTACCGGCAGCGACGGTGGACAAACAACCATCAGATGACAATTACGGACTTAAGATTGACGAAGCCAATCTTACTCCAGATCAACTACTTCGATTACGCCAAGTATTAGGCAACTGGAAGAGTATATTTTCTACGGGAGTTACCGATATTGGTCATACTAATCTTGTAAAACATAAGATTGTACTAACTGATAACACACCATTCAAGCAACCTTACAGGAAAATACCGCCTGCAATGTATGAAGAGGTGCGGCAACATTTGAAGGAGATGCTTGAATGTGGTGCTATACGAGATTCCGACAGTCCCTATTCTTCTAACGTGGTTCTTGTCCGTAAGAAAGATGGCTCTTTACGTTTTTGCCTAGACTTTAGGATGCTGAACGCCAGAACTAGGAAAGATAGCTACATGTTACCACGTTTCGACGATACCGTGGATGTATTAATCGGATCTCGTTACTTTTCGAAATTGGACCTTAGGTCATCATATTGGCAGGTTGAACTCGAAGAGGAGGACAAGGCAAAAACTGCATTTTCAGTCGGCAACTTTGGTTTTTACGAATGCAACCGTATGCCATTCGGACTTTGTAACAGTGGCGCTACTTTTCAGCGTCTAATGGAAAAGTGCATGGGCGAGCTACATCTTCGTGAATGTCTTGTATTTATTGACGATATTTTAATCTTTTCCAAGACCTTTGAAGAACATCTTCAACGGTTAGAGTCTGTATTTCAACGTTTGCATTATTATGGATTAAAATTGAAACCGTCGAAATGTGAACTCTTTAAAACATCAGTTTCATACCTTGGACACATAATTTCTGAAGAAGGGATTGGGACTGATCCTGCGAAGACTTCTGCTATTTCAGATTGGCTTGTCCCGATGAATATCACCGAACTTAGAACTTTCCTAGGAACTTCCGGGTATTATCGTCGTTTCATAAAGGACTACGCCAGAATAGCCCAGCCGTTAAACAAGCTGTTGGAGGGTCAAGCAACCAACAAAAAGGCCAAGAAAGGAAAAAAGAAGGCGAAGAAACCTGTCGAATGGACATGGGGTGAAGCCCAACAGACAGCCTTCGACACTTTGAAGCAGCAGTTGACAAAACCACCAGTTTTGGCATATGCCGATTTCTCGCAGCCCTTTATTGTCCACACTGATGCTAGCGGTGTTGGACTCGGAGCCATTTTGCTGCAGAATCAAGGTGGAGCTGAACGGGTCATTGCCTATGCTAGCCGAGGACTTCGTGCCAGCGAGCGCAATTACCCAGCGCACAAGTTGGAGTTTCTCGCGCTGAAGTGGGCAGTGACAGATAAATTCCACGACTACCTCTTTGGATGTGCCGAATTCGAGGTGTTAACCGATAACAATCCGCTGACCTATGTCATGTCGACAGCGAAGCTGGATGCCACAGGTCATCGCTGGATTGCAGCCTTGTCAGCATATAACTTTTCCATTAGTTATAAACCAGGCAAAAAGAATACTGATGTAGATGGGCTCAGTCGTCAACCACAGCTCTTCACAGACATGGTCAAGGCCATCTGCTTATCAGTAACCGTCAAAGTTCCATTGGTGGAGAGCTTGGCGGGTGGGGCCGGTTCTCAGTTGGCCACTGAGGACATAGCGCTAACCGACAACTTTCGCCAGGTGGATCTGAGACAAGAACAAGCCAAGGACACAACTATAGCCAGGGTGATGGAACTCCTGAGATGCAATTCTCGAGGGGAGGAGAAGGAGAGTTTACCAGTACAGAAGCTCCTTAGAGAATGGAAGAGGCTCTACATAGAGGACGGAGTTCTGTATAGAACTGCATCTCAGGATGGTCAGGATGTAGAACAAGTCGTCATTCCAGAAGCCTACAGGACAATAGCCTTCAAAGGGATTCATGACGATATGGGGCACCCTGGAAAAGACAAGACTTTGTGGCTGGCTCGGCAAAGGTTTTATTGGCCTGGATTAGAAAACGACATCACCAGAAGGATTGAAAACTGCAAGAGGTGCATCTGTAGGAAGACACCAGTGAAACCGGTCGCGGAGCTTGTACCCATTTTAACTTCGAGGCCTATGCAGCTGGTCTGCATGGACTTTCTATCCTTGGAGACGTCCAAGGGGGGTTACGAGGACGTGCTGGTCATCACTGACCATTTCACCAGATATGCCAAGGCAATCCCTTGCAGAAACCAGACGGCAAACACAACAGCCAAGGCGTTGTACGAGAACTTCATAGTTCATTATTCCTTCCCAGAGCAACTGCATAGCGACCAAGGCCGAAACTTTGAGTCAAAGGTCATTAAAGAGCTATGCAAGTTAGCGGATGTAAGGAAAAGTCGAACTACGCCATACCATCCGATGGGTAATGGAAGTGCCGAAAGGTTTAACCGGACTCTTCTTAAATTGCTGGGAACGCTACGAGAGGACCAGAAGAGTGACTGGAAGACATATATCCCTTCTCTGGTTCAAGCATACAATTCCACTAGGAATGAGGCTACGGGTTACTCACCACACTTCCTGATGTTTGGGTGGCACCCACGCCTGTCCATAGACACCTATCTTGGAACAGGACCAGGAAGTGAAGAAGCCAAGTCCCCGGCAACCTACATCTCCAAACTTAGGAACAAGATGAAATATGCATACAAAGTCGCAGGAGATGTAGCAAAGAAGAGAGCCGACATAAACAAGCGAAACTACGACAAACGGATTACAGAGAACAAGCTTGAGATTGGGGATATAGTGCTAGTAAGGAAAGTACATCTCCAAGGCAGACAGAAGCTTGCAGATAAATGGGAGAGAGACCCATATGTAATTCTGGACATTCCAGATATAGATGTGCCTGTCTTCAGAGTCCAGTTAGAGACTGGCAAAGGTCCTGTCAGAACTCTGCACAGGAACCTTCTTCTGCCCTTCGTGTCGATTCCACCAACAGAACCCATAGAAACGACAGCTACTCTTCATCGCAAGAAGGAGACAAGTCCAGCTGCACGCCCTAGGGTTGAGACTGTTTCGGGATCGGAATCGAGCACGTCAGAAGACAGTAGTGACAGCCAACCGTATATCGTGCCCCAAAGACATTCTTGGAGGATGGCACGTCGACAACCTGTGGTCAGAACCCCTCCCGATAGAAACCGGACTACAAACCCGTTAAATGGAGGTGGTACCATTAGGTCAGAGGTAACCAGCAATAGGGAGCCGTTGGACGCAAGTCTAAACACTTCCGGTGACAGAACTGTGGATTCCGGGGCTAGCAGGATTTCTTCAGTTGCTGACCGAACCCTAGATGTTGGTACTCCAACCACTGGCGTAACAGAGACTGCAGTGAAACAGTTCTTATGGGAGAACCAGGGTCATCATCGGAATGACAATTTCCGAAATCATTGTGATCAGCCGCGGGCAACCACAGTCGCGGATAGCAGGCGGTCACCTATCGACCAAGTTCCCATACCAAGAATCAGCCCAAGGAGACCAGTTAGGCAGAGACGACCACCCGACCGATTTGGAGAGTGGGCTATGTAGTGAATCTAAGAATTTCTATTATTTTTCAGATTTCATTTCCCTCCAGGGTGGCCCGTTCCATTAAAACAATTATTTGTTACGTGTAGACAGAATATAATATGTTTTGTTATATCTTATCGGTTAGCTTTACTCATTGTAAATTGTAGAAGCGATAAAGATACCGATTAATGAAATACATATTTTCCTTTCAGGTGACCGAATGGATTTAATAATTCATCAGAATAGAAGAAAGTTGTTTATTTTGCTCGTTAATACAAAACCTTGTAGTTTTTCAGAGCAAAGCAGAATAAATTCACATTTATTTTGTAGGTGTTCTTAATATCCTTATTGTCATTTGTATATAGATGTATTTTAATATTTTAGATCATGACTGTCCGGAATATGATTATATTCTGTCCAGGCAACCGACTATGTTTTAATTTTCTTAATACTTTCAGGGCATTAACTGCTCTGTGTTAATAGGTAATAAGGCAATATGAGTTGCTCCCCTTAACAAGGATCGATGAGACAAGGTTTTACGAGTTGTCTCCCTTGGAGAAGCAACAATATCATTATTGTTCGGCGCCCCTTGAGGGCGCCGGACATACTGTGGTAGTACTTTGACCTTAGGCATGGGGAATGACCTTAGGCATGGGGAATCAAAAGGACTGATAGTTGAGTATGTTTGGATTGTAATTAAAAATGTTTAAATGGCATTTAAAGCATGCTATAAAACGCACCAGAATAAGATATAAAACACAAGAGATAAAACTGCTTAGCGATTTCTTGAATTTCTGTAAGAAATGATGCACCAATAATTCAAAAATTATACAAAATCATTTCATTAAAACGATGTCTCCCTGTATTTTGACTGAAAACGAGTCAAATGCGTAATACGAATTTTAGAAAAATTAACGAAATTTATCGATCGTAATATCTGCGTTTCAAATGTTTTCACATTGTTCTCGTTTTTAAATCGTTTTGATTAATTATTATTGCCAAATTACATTAAATGTTGCTAAGAAATGAGAAAATACGATGATATATCGGAAAGTTTTGGCATTTAAATTTCGTTTACGGGAAATCGCTAATTTTGTAATGCTTCATTTTGACTGTCAAATGCAGACTAATGTATTGAAAACGAAAGTAGATTTATGAGCGCAGACTCGGAATCAAAAATATTCAAAATTATGCGACTTGCAGTCGAAATGGTGTTATGAAAAGGGTGTAATAGATTTGTTTGAACCCATCCCCCTTTACTTTTGAAAATCCCCCCACATTTTTAGAGGAAGGGGGGAAAATCCCCCCTGCTTTTTAGATCCTAGATTGGACACTGCATTTTATATTGTTTTCTAAGCTGAACTGGCTTGTGCAAGATCAGCTTTACCATAGGCTGTCATCCATCTGTCTTCTTCTCAGTAACCAACACTGAAATTTTCATGAAACATTATGTTAAGCATCTTAGCATTGACCTTTCAAGTTTGTTCAAATTGGGTGGATCATGTCATTTACTAAGTTATAAAATTAACTTATGTATAACCTTACCCTTACCAAAAATATAGGCTTCTGGCGACTATTTGCTGCAACTCTGCGGCAAACATTGCTGCAAAGCTGCGGCGATGTTGCGGTACACTTTTATCATGCAAATGAGGTCTGCGGCAAAGTTGCAGCGAACAAATATGCAAATGAGGTTCTGGTGATGTTCCGGCGATGTTCAACGCAACTTTGCCGCAGACCTCATTTGCATGGTAAAAGTGTGCGGCAACTTTGCAGCAAACTTCATTTGCATAATGCTTTTAGCTGTAATCTTCTGGCGATGTTCGCTGCAACTTTGCATCAAACTTCATTTGCATAAAATGTTTCTCTGCACTGTTCTGGCGATGCTTGTGGTGATGTTCGCTGCAAAGTTGCGGCAATGTTCGCCAACACATCGCGGCAAAGTTCTTCAAAATAAATAAGGACTGAAATTATGAAATGGAACAATAGTGCGCTGTTTTAAAAAAACATATTTAGATCAAAAACATGATTTTTTTTCACTATTTAACATGGACTGCACCAAATTTAAATAAATGGAAAAGATTTAAATAAATCTACACTAAATAAATTCTCTCGATTTAAAGTATATCCTTACGGTTTGTTATGGGGGGTTGCGGGTGTCCGACCAAAGTTGACATTTCAAAATGTCTCGTAAGGGTCCCATGCCTAGTTAGGAAATTCCTCACGGGTGTATGTCTCACGCCCAGTGTTTTACATGTGCTCATGGCGATGTCAACCGCTGTCATTTCTACTTTACTCCCATTTTCATGGAGATGTCGGCCGCTGTCATTTCTGCATTACTCCCATTTTCATGGAGATGTTGACCGCTGTCATTTCTGCATTACTCCCATTTTATGGAGATGTCGACCTCTGTCATTCATGCATTACTCTCATTTTATGGAGATGTCGACCGCTGTCATTTCTGCATTACTCCCATTATCATGGCGATGTCGACTGCTGTCATTTCTGCATTACTCCTATTTTCATGGAGATGTCGACCGCTGTCAATTCTGCATTACACTCATTTTCATTGAGATGTCGACCGCTGTCATTTCTGTATTACTCCCATTTTATGGAGATGTCGACCGCTGTCATTTCTGCATTACACCGATTGTCGTGGAGATGTCGGCCGCTGTCATTTCTGCATTACTCCCATTTTATGGAGATGTCGACCGCTGTCATTTCTGCATTACTCTCATTTTCATGGAGATGTCGAGCGCTGCCATTTCTGCATTACTCTCATTTTCATGGAGACGTCGAGCACTGTCATTTCTGCATGACTCCCATTTTTATGGAGATGTCGAGCGCTGTCATTGCGCATTACTCTCACTTTTACAGAGATGTCGACCGTTGTTATTCCTGCAATACAGTCATTTCATAGAGATGTTGAGCTCTGTCATTTCTACATTACTCTCATTTTTATGGAGATGTCGAGCGCTGTCATTTCTGCATTATTCCCATTATCATGGAGATGTCGAGCGGTCATTTCTGCATTACTACCATTATCATGGAGATGTCGAGCGGTGTCATTTTCATGGAGATGTCGAGAGCTGTCAATTCTGCATTACTCTCATTTTCACGGAGATGTCGAGTGCTGTCATTTCTGCATTACTCCCATTATCATGGAGATGTCGAGCGCTGTCATTTCTGCATCACTCCCATTTTTATGGAGATGTCAAGCGCTGTCATTGCGCATTACTCTCACTTTTACAGAGATTTCGAGTGCTGTTATTCCTGCATTATCTCCTTTTCATAGAGATGTCGACCGCAGTCATTTCTGCATTTCTCTCATGTTTATGGAGATGTCGAGCGCGGTCATTTCTGCATTACTCCCATTTTCATGGAAATGTCGAACATCATCCTAACTGTAGCAGTCCAATAGGCACTTGGTGCCTGGATATCTTAGAATCAGCACCAGACCCTTAGGACAGACCGACAAACATAAATATAAACATTTACCAATTTTCTTTTTAAAATTTCAATAATCTCAGTTAAATTTTTACCTGTCCATGTGCTTGAATACCCATTTTATTAAATTGTTTTCTTCCTGTGCCAATTTTTTTTATAAAACTGTATATTTTTGTGTTTTTTTTTAGTTTTTTTTACGGGTATAAATAAAAATATCATAATCATATTCACAAGTGCTATTAAATAGCAGATTCATTTCAAATTACAACTGAAAAAGTCGGCATTACCACTGTTAGTAGCGCACTGGGCTTTGAATCCAGAGGTCAGTTGGATCCTCAGACAGTACCATGTTGTCTTTAAACATGACACTATTTCTATAGCGTACACCCTTTATAATGATTGACATGCAACATTGTGTCTTATTGTCCCTCGTCTCCAGCCACTAATTCAAATGAGTAGATTATCAGTTACCTGTATAGATGGTTCATGTGATACAGTACTAGGTTTAATAACAAAACAAAAACAATTAGTCTAAAACTGATCGTCTGTTGGCCCTTCATGGCATAAAAACGACGTTAAAAAATCAAACAGATATGTGAAGTGCATTGTCCATTAATTCTTGGCTTACTTAGCTTTCTCTCCAAATGTTTCAACAACGACTTTGTAATCACTCGGCATTCATCACCTTATCTTTCCATAAACTATTTATTTAAACCTAATGCAGTCAATTCATTTAACACATTTTAAGGAAAGTCCTGCAACGAAACCGTTTGGAAAATTGTCTGAATGACCTAGTTAATTCAAAATACATTTAACCAAGTCAACATAGCAACGTTTGTTAATATTATGTCCATGACCACTAAATATACCAAGGTTTAGTACTGATGATAAGATAGTTAAAATAACTGATAAACACGTGTACTGTTATTTAATAACGTATGTTTTAATTCTTCAAAATTTTGGCGCCGAATTGATGCTTTGCATCAAGTTTTTCTTGTATTCTTTGTATCAGTCCATAGGGATTACCATGAAATATACACTGGAAATACCAGGAGGTATTTCAAGACAGTGGGGGAATGTGTAACCGAGTGTTTATAAAGTGTTTTGATGATAAGATCAATTGTTTTAACTATATTTATATGCTAAGCTGGCAAGCGCTCGTACTAACTGTTTCGTGGTGTACTATGTTGCGTACTGTGTTGTCTCTGTGTTTATTGTGTCGATATGGTGTGAGTGAATGGTTTAGAGTGTTTATCGAGGGATGAGAAGTTCTCACTGCATGCACGGGGTTGACACCCGATAACCCCTTATTGGCGCTAAAATTACTAACTCCCGCCTTCCTATCTCTACCTACAAGGCATTCTACATCTAGCTTTCTTAGGGTAAGGTCGCGAGACCAAACTTAGCTATAGATTGATAGTTTCTAGATAGGCTTTGCCATATTATATAAGCTCTTATCTTTGAGCGTATTTATTAAATAAACGCATATCATGGAAGCGATTCTGGTAAGACTGTTTTAAGTGTTTTTATAGTATACATGTATGTGAAATGTTGCATTTGCTGAATTGAGCCGTTTAGCTTATCTGATAGATTTTCACTTAGTTTTACCGTTGTTGTTCTTATATGTTTCAGGCTCAAAATATGGTTTGATTCGTATATTGCGAACCTGGACGAATGAATAAATAATTTAAACATGGGACGTTTTGTGTGTTAAATCTAGCACCCGAGACCCGGTTATATATGCATTCTTTGGGGTTTTTGGAGGCTATAAATAGAAAAATGTGAACCAAGCAAAAACTTCCAAAAAGTAGGTAAAATGGCTGATTTTGACTCACGGGTTGATCAGCATGGAATAACATTTTAAAACGCCGGAGTAGGTAGGTAAAATTTGGTATGGAAACATGGGTAATGTTATTGTCTTCTAAGAAATGTATGACACAATGATGATGTGATTTATTTTTGCTCAAGGATTCAGGCTAAGGGCTAAGGGCTTGTCATGGGTTTGATGATTGAGAAATGTACATTAAACTGTGGAGTGCCCCCTGAGCAATAATATGCAACTGCAAATGTTGCAATACAATGACACATATGTCAGTCTAATTATACCAGTTATCCGCAGCAATACCAGTACCAAAATGATCAGGTGTTCAACAATTACCACAATCTCAAACATAATTCGTTTCCCCATCCCCACCGGCTACCTCCCCACCGGCTTTATCCCGTTTAAGCACCACCTGGTGCTATTAGTGTTTGTGAATTTCACTCACGTATAATCCATGTGAACTCAAAAAGTCGGTGTCACTCAGACGCTTAATTACTAAAAATAGATAGGTATTTCTTAATTAAGCAAGAGGCACATAACGGGTATAAATACTACATAAAGAAGTATTTATTCATTCCGTGAAAATTTACAAAACAAAATGCGTTAAACGTACACTAGAACTTGTTATAACTGCAGACTGTCTTACTCTATTATAGGCCATAACTAATAACAACATGGTGCTATAACAGAAGAATATATAGACGACGATGTTTAGTTTTCACTCTTACACACAGTTTGTTATTCACTTGCTACTAGGGGTAGATACCCCGGGAAGAGGATTTTCTTCGTGGGCTTCAATGCTAAAAAGAAAATGGGGCTTGGATATGTTTGGGGGTAAGTGTCTTAAAATAAATGTGAATTTAAGGCCTAGTCAACGCCCTTTATAATGTTAATTATAGACCAGAACTATTATCACCATAGCGCTATAACGGGAGGATATATAAGGCGACCATGTTTAGTTTTCGATCATATTAAAAAGGTTTATTTGTGCTATAATTATAAAACCGTACTAACCTTTCATCTTTTCGAAGCATGCATGTAGATTCTGGGAGTACCATCTAAAGTGTCATATATATTATCACTAAAATGGTATGCATACAATTCACGGCTATATCTCCTCTGATCAAACAGATGCTGAAGAGATGTAAACTGATTGTGAGCAGACCAATCTCTTGCCAGCCCCATAAGCTCCATCCATTCTTGAAACACTGATGTATGTGAGCAGATCAATCTCTTGCCAGTCCTATAAGCTGTACCCATTTTAAAAACACTGATGTATGTGAGCAGATTATTCTCTTCCCAGCCCCATCAGGTCTATTCATTCTAGAAACACTGATGTATGTGAGCAGACCAATCTCTTCCCAGCCCCATCAGCTCTATTCATTCTAGAAACACTGATGTATGTGAGCAGACCAATCTCTTCCCAGCCCCATCAGCTCTATTCATTCTAGAAACACTGATGTATGTGAGCAGACCAATCTCTTCCCAGCCCCATCAGCTCTATTCATTCTAGAAACACTGATGTATTTGAGCAGACCAATCTCTTCCCAGCCCCATCAGCTCTATTCATTCTAGAAACACTGATGTATGTGAGCAGACCAATCTCTTCCCAGCCCCATCAGCTCTATTCATTCTAGAAACACTGATGTATTTGAGCAGACCAATCTCTTCCCAGCCCCATCAGCTCTATTCATTCTAGAAACACTGATGTATGTGAGCAGACCAATCTCTTCCCAGCCCCATCAGCTCTATTCATTCTAGAAACACTGATGTATTTGAGCAGACCAATCTCTTCCCAGCCCCATCAGCTCTATTCATTCTAGAAACACTGATGTATTTGAGCAGACCAATCTCTTCCCAGCCCCATCAGCTCTATTCATTCTAGAAACACTGATGTATGTGAGCAGACCAATCTCTTCCCAGTCCCATAAGTTCTATTCATTCTAGAAACACTGATGTATTTGAGCAGACCAATCTCTTCCCAGCCCCATTAGCTCTATTCATTCTAGAAACACTGATGTATGTGAGCAGACCAATCTCTTCCCAGTCCCATAAGTTCTATTCATTCTAGAAACACTGATGTATTTGAGCAGACCAATCTCTTCCCAGCCCCATAAGCTCTATTCATTCTAGAAACACTGATGTATGTGAGCAGACCAATATCTTCCAGTCCCATAAGCTCTATCCATTCTAGAAACACTGATGTATGTGAGCAGACCAATCTCTTCCCAGCCCCATAAGCTCTATTCATTCTAGAAACACTGATGTATGTGAGCAGACCAATCTCTTCCCAGTCCCATAAGCTCTATCCATTCTAGAAACACAGATGTATGTGAGCAGACCAATCTCTTCAAGTCACAAAAGCTCTATTTATTCTAGAAACACTGATGTATGTGAGCAGACCAATCTCTTCCCAGTCCCATAAGCTCAATCCATTCTATAAACACTGATGTATGTGAGCAGACCAATCTCCTGCCAGCCCCATAAGCTCTATCCATTCTAGAAACACTGATGTATGTGAGCAGACCAATCTCTTCCCAGTCAAATAAGCTCTATCCATTCTAGAAACACTGATGTATGTGAGCAGACCAATCTCTTCCCAGTCTCATAAGCTCTATTCATTCTAGAAACACTGATGTATGTGAGCAGACCAATCTCTTCCCAGTCCCATAAGCTCTATTCATTCTAGAAACACTGATGTATGTGAGCAGATCAATCTCTTCCCAGTCCCATAAGCTCTATTCATTCGAGAAAAACTGATGTATGTGAGCAGACCAATCTCTTCCCAGTCCCATAAGTTCTATTCATTCTAGAAACACTGATGTATGTGAGCAGACCAATCTCGTCCCAGTCCCATAAGCTCTATCCATTCTAGAAACACTGATGTATGTGAGCAGACCAATCTCTTCCCAGTCCCATAAGTCCTATTTATTCTAGAAACACTGATGTATGTGAGCAGACCAATCTCTTCCCAGTCCCATAAACTCTATCCATTCTAGAAACACTGATGTATGTGAGCAGACCAATCTCTTCCCAGTCCCATAAGCTCTATCCATTCTAGAAACACTGATGTATGTGAGCAGACCAATCTCTTCCGAGTCCCATAAGCTCTATTCATTCTAGAAACACTGATGTATGTGAGCAGATCAATCTCTTCCCAGTCCCATAAGCCCTATTCATTCTAGAAACACTGATGTATGTGAGCAGACCAATCTCTTCCCAGTCCCATAAGTACTATTCATTCTAGAAACACTGATGTATGTGAGCAGACCAATCTCGCCCCTGTCCCATAAGCTCTATCCATTCTAGAAACACTGATGTATGTGAGCAGACCAATCTCTTCCCAGTCCCATAAGCTCTATCCATTCTAGAAACACTGATGTATGTGAGCAGACCAATCTCTTCCCAGTCACATAAGCTCTATCCATTCTAGAAACACCGATGTATGTGAGCAGACCAATCTCTTCCCAGTCCCATAAGCTCTATCCATTCTAGAAACACTAATGTATGTGAGCAGACCAATCTCTTGCCAGCCCCATAAGCTCTATCCATTCTAGAAACACTGATGTATGTGAGCAGTACAATCTCTTCCCAGTCACATAAGCTCTATCCATTCTAGAAACACTGATGTATGTTAGCAGATCAATCTCTTCCCAGTTCCATAAGCTCTATCCATTCTAGAAACACTGATGTATGTTAGCAGACCAATCTCTTCCCAGTCCCATAAGCTCTATCCATTCTTGAAACACTGATGGGTGTAATCCGTTAACGTTTTTGTACTGTTACCCATGCTTGTTGTTGAGCAGAACAACACCTTTACACAACGCATGGGACCACAGCAAATGTCTTACATAACAACACCGTTTTAGTGCAACGACCTACTATACCGTGATATTACTGGTCAGGCGGGTCAACGATATACACACGGGTCCACCTCACAAACTACAACCAACCATACAGTACGGACCTACACAGACGTTATACTGAACTATGGCTAGCGTGGAGCACCATTCTTAGGTAAGTTAGCTTTACCTAATAGTGAACTTATAGGCCCTTATGGCCCGTATAACAACATAAACAAAAGCAGTAATTAGAATTCTATTAAAATATGTTAAATATGCCGTCCAAAACAGCATTCGTATATTGTAAGGCCAACTCCGTGCATCCACTATTAGTTACATGGTTCATACTTTAATCGATTGAGACTTGGCATGATAACATATTTTAATTAAATGACTATTGATGTACGTAAAGTGTCTTTAAAACACCTTTAATCGTAAATGATAGCAGAGAGGTACGTTACAGGGTAATTGTTATAAGTCCAGGTATTTAAAGTGAATAGTATTTATATGAAACAAAAAACGGCCCAATAGAAAGTGTTCACTTATGTTTATAGATAATCCCAATTTACCGATTTAAAAATGTATATGTTCATATTATTTAAATCAGATAACAGATCAGATGAGAATGCAAGCGCATATTACCACTGAGCATTACTTAAAGACATATAAAGAGCCTATTGTATTTGGAGGGGAGGGGAGTGGGGGAGGGGGGGGTGGGGGGGGGGGGGGGGGGTGGGGGAGGAGAGAGAGAATTTCTATAAGTAACTGTAAATCACTGTTAGCCATACAATTTCATGTGCAAAGTTAATAAGAGTAGGGCAGGTTCCCGGATTCCTATGTATCCTTCCCCTCTATCTGGGGCGGCTCTAAATAACCTATACTGTGTTGATGAGCCGTTAAACAACATTCAATTCAATTCATGTGCAAAATGTGATATTCAATTTTTCTTCAGATTATGAGGCCCACCCAATAAAGCATTTGTGACCAGTAATCATCACTGTCGTTCAAAATATAAATCGTCTTCACAAAAACATTGATGCGGCAATCATGTTTGTTTTGAAAGACGTGGGTTTGTAAAATAGTAGAAATATTTTAGGCAAAACCGATTTTAATCATTATTTTCTAGTACGAAAAGGAAAGATGTGCGTTTATTACGTATATAAAATAATATAGAAGTATAGATTGAGTGGTTTATCAATATAAATAAGTGTGTCTACCTTTTTTGCAATGATCACCGCATTAATTCGGCTATATAAATTATAAATATGTGTAATATGTGTATTATGACTTTTATAGGATATAATCCGAAATCGCATTTTTAACATGTCCCTTTTTAATGTTATATACATTGCTGAAATCTCGGCCCCCATGCACCACACTCCATGCCCTATGCACCCCGCACTCCCATATCCCTCTTCCACCTCAACCCCCCCCCCCCCCCCACACACACACACACAGACACCACCTAACATGATGAGAGAGAGAGAGAGAGAGAGAGAGAGGCGTACGTCTGCCTATTTGGGGAATGTGTGTGTGTGTGGGGTGGAGTGGGTGTCGTGAGGTGGGGGTGGGGGGTGGTATGGAGGGCGATAAACGTAGGCCCTACTAAAAAATGCGAAAAACGTTGTTTTTGGTGGGTATGGGGCGGTTTTATTGGGGTGGAAGGCGCGCGCCTATACACAAAGACATAGAGGAAATAAACATGCTCAAAGTTTGGGAAATTCTGAGTGGGGCGTAGGCATTTCTAGCGTAAATGTACTCCCAACAAGGAAATGGCCTTCCTTTATTTTTTTTGCATGTTTTACGGGTGTGGGTGCGTGCGGCGGCTCCGCACCTCAATATATATGAAGTTTGTTTAGGGGGTGGGTGTAAACGTTCGCCCCACTGAAGAATGCGATTTGTTTTTTATTTAGGTTGGGTGGCGGCGGGGCAACTTTTAGGGCGCTGGAGGGCGCGCGCCCACCAACAAACACATACACACACACAGCAAAACAATTAAGACACTTGCCGAAAGTTTAGCAAATTGTTAGTGGGCCGTAGGCCTTTTTATCGTAAATTAGCCCCCCAAAACATGGCTCCGCCGTCCCCCCCCCCCCCCCACCACCACCTACCCATACACATCACCACCACCATCACCACACACACACACACACACACACACACACACACTACACCATACGCTTCTAATGTTTTCTATAATTGAAAATTATAATGCATTAGCAAACGGAACAATTAATATTCATCACATTTCTGCTCTGAACTTGGCACTGGCAACTGGATATGACATATGTTAGGCAGGCGAGACAATTCCCATTCATCCAGTTTCATTGCTGTCAACTTTTCACTGGCAACTGCAGATGACTTATTTACGCAAGCGGGACAATTCGCATTCAACAAATTTCTTCGATGTCAGTATGTCAGTGGCAAATGCAGATGGCATATGTTAGGCAAGCGGGACAATTCCCATTCACTCATCTTCATGTCCGCGTGATAATTAATACGATTGTTTACTATAATTAGAAAGGAAATGTTGCACATTGAATGAAACACGTTCTGAGCATTTGCATTTCTTGCAACAAATGTAACAACATGTACAGCACTGACTCTTGCATACATCAGTTTCACATGCAGAACACGGGTTTCTTTCTAATACAGTTTTGTCTCCAACAGTCAATATATCCAGAATTTCCTGACTAAGCAGTTAGTCTTTTCTTTTTTTAAAATATCAGAAATGTCCTTTTTGATCGTCTTTAAGCGAAGAGTAAGACCGTCAAAGAGTATCAGACTAAACCCCACTCGTCCGTCGCGTGCACATCTGCCTGCTTCCTGCCAATACGAGGTTACAGATGCCGGACAACCATAATGGACAACAAGATCAACATCTCTGATGTCAAGCCCCATTCCCAGTGCCACAGTTGCTATAACAATACGTATTGCACCATCCGTGTTTTTAAAACATTCTAAAATTCTACGCATTTATTTCGATGAAATACTTATGTTTTTCACGCAAAAATTAGAAAATTACGACATGTAAAAATGAATAAAAGGCAAGATAAGACATTACAAACACACACGGGTTGACAATAGGGCTACCGCATTGAAACGGTCAGTTGCAAAAAGGCCGCTGGGGGTTTAAACCAGGTTCTAGGGCGCACCAAACTTCCCACTTACCATACTGTCTTGCCAATAAATCGGGACTGTGTAAATAAAGAAATCCCCGCCATGAACTATTCTCTAACCAACAAGGCAGCATTAATATGAAACATTAGTAAAACACAAATATGCTCGTGTATATATAAATACAATAAACAATAGCCTAGAAAGCCACAAAGAAGGTACTCAGTGACTTGGCAGAAGCCAGAGCAACAAGAGAATAAGCCATTGAGGGCACGACAAGACAATACCGCAGAAAAACATCAAACGTCACCGTCCTTTTGGGCTTTAGGTAGGCGTCATCATTCGGTCCACAGCCTGTCCGGTCATCGCACAATCAAAGAGGAAAACATAGTGGCGAACTGGAAATGTGTCCACCACTAAGCATGCAGAGAGTTGCAAAATGATAGGGTCATAACCTCTTTTGATAAACCTTTTAACAAGTTTAACAAATATACAGTCGAACCTCGATAGCTCGAACACCGGTGATTCGAATACCATCGGTAATTCGAACACATTTTCCGGTCCCGACACAACTCCTATATAATTCAATGTAATTTAACCTCGATTATTCGAATATTATTTCTCGAATACCCCGGCTCGCTCGAATACTTTTTACGGTCCGAAGATCCATTTTTGTGTGAATTTAAACCTCGCTTAATCGAAGGTGATGATCCGTTGCCATGAGACGTCGGCCATATTAGTTGTAATCGACGCGTATTTGTTTGTAGCAAGTTCGATCATAGTGCGAAAACAGATAAAGTTGGTTGTTAAAGGTGCGAACATTTATGATTGAAAAGCGATAATAGACAGATAAAATGTATGTTTAGTGAACTTCGTTTACTGTTAATTACGATAAATTAAACACGGTTGATTTTCTAATTACATAATGTACGGAAACTGTTCTCATTATTCGGACTTCCGGAATGTATGTTAAAATCTATTAGTGTGATATTTCTTTAAATAAATGATAAAACAAACACTTTATTGCAGTTTTTCTTGTATTTTTAGTGTAACAATTACATGTTATATATCCGTTATGAGGTTTAAACAAACATGCATGAACATAAAAAACATACCCAGAACATCACGTACACAAGTAACACTATTTCGGGTGGTACACAAATTCGGATAGATATTTTGTTTTTTACCGTTACCTCGATGCCTCGAAGCCACCGATAATTCGAACATATCCCTATGGTCCCGCTGACTTCGAGCTATCGAGGTTCGACTGTAGTATGAAAGTAAGTGATCACGACCAAGGATCTTACGAAGTTGTGATAGTCCTTGTCGCAGAAGAGTTCTTAAATTTACTTTTATATTTGGAAAGAAGATCAGGATTACGATAATAAAATTTTGTAAAGGTTTTACGAAATTTATGGTAACGGTAGCCCTGCTGTACTAGCTTTTAGTTATACAAAGTTTACGAATATTAAAGTCCTCAAATCGAGTACAACCTCTATAAAAACTATAATTTGATGCACATAGACCCCATAAGAAGTTGCTTGGGGAGCATCCCCATCTAAAACGCGATAATTAACAATATCAAAATTAAAATCATCTCTCTTGTCATAGATTTTACAAATATTTCGCCATTTTCAATAGAGAGATGTAAATCAAGGAAAGAACAGACAGTATCAAAAATGTTAGCGTTATTGAGTTGAAGTTCAGTAGGATATATATTATTAACCATAGTAGAAAAGAAAGGATTGTCACTGTTAAAGATGTCATCCAAATGCCGAGAGGTGTCATTAAAGGCTTCAATTACATCTGCAAGAGTATCGGATGGAAGACTCAACATGCAATCTCTTGCATAGCATCTGCGACAAGAGGTGTATAGTTTCACCCATAGGGATACCAACAATTTGTCTATAAGCGGTAGTTCCATACCTGACGAAAATATTAACTAAAAAGACAAGGAGTGTTTCACAAACGTCTTGTCAAGTCCACATAGTATAATTGTCGAAACTGCCGTTATTTAAAAACGTTTTGATATTATAACAGGCCAAAAATGTAGTTTTTTTCTCTAGCGAAAGTTGTTTGAATAAGAGCAATAATTAAGCTTGTCTTTGATAAGGTGGTGTGATAACGTTGTATATAGTGTAGAGGTCATAAGTACTTATAAGTACTTCTAGATGAAATTTGACGTTTGTTACACATTTTATAAAGAACGTCTCCTGAAATTTTAATAGACCAACATACATTAATCCCAAAGACTACTTGCTTGTACTATAGGTGCCGCCACCATATCCAGTATAAATGATACATGATAAATGTCCGTTAATTGGATGTGTCACAGTATGTACATAATTGTTCACAAACAAACACTGACTCCGATATGTTTCACCCACTAATGTCTTATTCCCTTCGTCCTCATTGGAGGAGAATATTTCAGACTGAAACATCGCAGTGCGTTTCGAAACACGGGGTGGGGACTTAGGCCTATATGACGGTCCTGCAGTAGGCTCATCGCTGCCCTCAAAGGCTATAAGCAGGGGTGTTTGCTCATTGGTTCCCGGCCCACTTCCTATAGCTGCAATGGTAACAGCATTTCCAGCACTGCCATATTCCGCTCTGATGACGAAGACTCCACATCTGTCGGTGCCGGTTCGATGGTGACAGTTTCCTGGTTGGATCCATTCCACGAGTCAAAAAGGGGATTCGTGTATGTGTGCACTGCTGGCGTGTTGAGAGGAAACACAGTCTTCACCAGCTCCCAAAATCGCTCGTACACATTAGCCCCCTTCGTCTCCGACCTTCACATGATCTCGACCAAGTGACCCTCAAATTGACTGAGTTATGTTTTCACGAGCCGTTTGAAGTGATCTTTGGCATGATTCCATTCGCCGTCTATCTAGTTGGTGTTCATTGTCACTATCTCGTCCGTCTCCAGGTGTGCACTGTCATTATCTCGTCCGTCTCCAGGTTGGTGTGCACTGTCACTATCTCGTCTGTCTCAAGGTTGGTGTGCACTGTCACTATCTCGTCCGTCTCCAGGTTTGTGTGCACCGTAACTATCACGTCTGTCTCAAGGTTGGTGTGCACTGTCACTATCTCGTCCGTCTCCAGGTTGGTGTGCACTGTCACTATCGCGTCTGTCTCCAGGTTGGTGTGAACTGTAACTATCTCGTCTGTCTCCAGGTTGGTGTGCACTGTCACTATCTCGTCCGTCTCCAGGTGGTGTGCACTGTCACTATCTCGTCCGTCTCCAGGTTGGTGTTCACCGTCACTATCTCGTCCGTCTCCAGGTTGGTGTGCACCGTCACTATCTCGCCCGTCTCCAGATTGGTGTACACTGCCACTATCTCGTCCGATTCCAGGTTGGTGATTACCGACACTATATCGTCCGTCACCAGGTGTGCACTGTTACTATCTCGTCCGTCTCTATGTGTGCACTGTCACTATCTCGTCCGTCTCCAGGTTGGTGTACACTGTCACTATCTCGTCCGTCTCCAGGTGTGCACAGTCACAATCTCGTCCGTCTCTATGTGTGCACTGTCACTATTTCGTCCGTCTCCAGGATGGTGTACACTGTCACTATCTCGTCCGCCTCCAGGTTGATGTACACTGTCAGTATCTCGTCCATCTCCAGGTGTGCACTGTCACTATCTCGTCCGTCTCCAGGTGGTGTTCACCGTCACTATCTCGTCCGTCTCCAGGTGTGCATTGTCACTATCTCGTCCGTCTCCAGGTGTGCATTGTCACTATCTCGTCCGTCTCCAGGTGTGCACTGTCTCTATCTCACCCGTCTCCATGGGTACGCTGTCATTATCTCGTCCGTCTCTATGTGTGCACTGTCACTATCTCGTCCGTCTCCAGGTTGATGTACACTGTCAGTATCTCTTCCATCTCCAGGTGTGCACTGTCACTATCTCGTCCGTCTCCAGGTGGTGTTCACCGTCACTATCTCGTCCGTCTCCAGGTGTGCATTGTCACTATCTCGTCCGTCTCCAGGTGTGCATTGTCACTATCTCGTCCGTCTCCATGTTGGTGTACACTGTCAATATCTCGTCCGTCTCCAGGTGTGCAATGTCACTATCTCGTCCGTCCCCATGTGTGCACTGTCACCATATCATCCGTCTCCAGGTGTGCACTGTCACTATTTCGTCGGTCTCCAGGTTGGTGTACACTGTCACTATCTCGTCCGTCTCCAGTTTGGTGTGGACTGTCACTATCTCGTCCGTTTCCAGGAGTGCACTGACACTATCTCGTCGGTCTCCAGGTGTGCACTGTCACTATCTCGTCCACCTCCAGGTGTGCACTGTCACTATCTCGTCCGTCTCCAGGTGTGCACTGTCACCATCTCGTCCGTCTCCAGGTTGGTGTTAATGTCACTATCTCGTCCGTCTCCAGGTTGGTGTACACTGTCACTATCTCGTCCATCTCCAGATGTGCACTGTCACTATCTCGTCCGTCTCCAGGTGGTGTTCACCGTCACTATCTCGTCCGTCTCCAGGTGTGCATTGTCACTATCTCGTCCGTCTCCAGGTGTGCATTGTCACTATCTCGTCCGTCTCCATGTTGGTGTACACTGTCACTATCTCGTCCGTCTCCAGGTGTGCACTGTCACTATCTCGTCCGTCCCCATGTGTGCACTGTCACCATATCATCCGTCTCCAGGTGTGCACTGTCACTATTTCGTCGGTCTCCAGGTTGGTGTACACTGTCACTATCTCGTCCGTCTCCAGGTTGGTGTGGACTGTCACTATCTCGTCTGCTCCAGGTTGGTGTGCACCCTCACTATCTCGTCCGTCTCCAGGTGTGCACTGTCACTATCTCGTCCGTCTCCAGGAGTGCACTGTCACTATCTCGTCCGTCTCCAGGTGTGCACTGTCACCATCTCGTCCGTCTCCAGGTTGGTGTTAATGTCACTATCTCGTCCGTCTCCAGGTTGGTGTACACTGTCACTATCTCGTCCATCTCCAGGTTGGTGTACACTGTCACTATCTCGTCTGCTCCAGGTTGGTGTGCACCCTCACTATCTCGTCCGTCTCCTGGTGTGCACTGTCACTATCTCGTCCGTCTCCAGGAGTGCACTGTCACTATCTCTTCCGTCTCCAGGTGTGCACTGTCACTATCTCGTTCGTTTCCAGGTGTGCACTATCACCATCTCGTCCGTCTGCAGGTTGGTGTACACTGTCACGATCTCGTCCGTCTGCAGGTTGGTGTACACTGTCACTATCTCGTCCATCTCCAGGTTGATATACACCGTCACTACCTCGTCTGTCTACAGGTTGGTGTGCACCGTCACTATCTCGTCCGTCTGCAGGTGTGCACTGTCACTATCTCGTCCATCTCCAGGAGTGCACTGTCACTATCTCGTCCATCTCCAGGTGTGTATACGGCTTCTTATAAGTGTACTTATGGATCATCACTGTGAAATGCCGGTAGCACCGTTCGGTAAGTTCACAGTACGAACTCCAGCCATCACTGTAGATGGTGGATCCACGTTGAACATGCCTTTCAATCAAAGGCAGCAAGATTTTCTCGTTCCTATCGTTCACCGGATAGATACTAGTAATAAGTGTGTTTGACGCCCTTTTAAACTATTCCAAAAATCCACACCTTCATTCCCTTGTGTGGGTTTCAACGATGGTATTTCATTCCTCTCCCGAACATGGACTCGTCAATCTCTAGTTCACCAGTTGACACTTTCTGCTTCGTGGATCTGGAAAAAAGAAGAGGAAAACATGTTCAGTACTAGTAAATGACTTCATATAATGTATGGACTAACACACCGTTGTTTATTAGTTTACAATAATACGGAAACACGAGTATTTCATTTACACAACTGTACGGAATGAATGTTACCATAGTAATTATTACCTGTGAAGGTGTTTCTTTAACTCTTTGCTTACAAACGACGCCCAGTCTACAGCAGTTGTCTTTTAGGCCACACCTGCCAAATTGCTGCATTGATACAGGGAGCTATTGTCCAAGTAACATTTGATGAAGCACGTAATGTCTTGAATGGTCAATTTGGACCTTTCGAAAAAAGAATTCCTGCTGTTGCTCATTTCATGCGTTTTATTTTTGCTGCATCGGAATGAAACTCCGTCAATACAGCCGTTTCCTTTTGCAAGTGTCATTGTTCCATTTCAAACAGAGGCCACTTCGTCGCCATCAACTACTTCTTTCTATTCCTTAATGCAAGATAATGTTTCCAGAAGAAGTCCGTGTGCAATACACCAGCGAACCACAACACTGTCGTCTTGCATAAACAGGAAAACAAATTCCACGGATTGTCCCAATTTGTAAATTCTACATTTTTTCTGCAATTTCCACTTTCCTACTCCTATACTTTCCGGATGTGCCATGACCACCATCTTCACTGTGCCATGACCACATCATTGACTGTGCCATGACCACCATCTTGAGTGCTTCAAGCATTACAATGGAAGGATGCTTAACGTGTGACCATGACATAGGGTGCAATGGGGTTGGTGTAGGGGAAATATTACTTACCTTCATATTGTATGTTACACTTTGTAGGAAATGCCCCTTAATGCGCCTCAAACCTCACTAGTTCTTCAATTTGCTCAGCGATGTCACCATAAACAATGTACACATACCATTTACAGATACATTACATTCCATCTATTATTGCAATGGGTGAGCAGCGCAGTGTTTCAAATTTACTCACCTTCAAGGTAGGGCTGGCGTGGCGCAGTCGGTAGCGCGGCGGATTTGTAACCGGAGGCCCCGGGTTCGATCCTCCGTGGTGCGACTGAGTTCCGTCGGTGTGTTCTTGGGCAAGACACTTTACCTAAGCCTCGTCCGTCGGATGGGGACGTAAACCGGGCGGTCCCGTGTATCGGTCTATCCTCCGAGCACGTTAAAGAACCATAGGAATCTATTCGATATTAAGAGTAGGGCAGGTTCCCGGATTCCTATGTATCCTTCCCCTCTCTCTGGGGCGGCTCTAAATAACCTATACTGTGTTGATGAGCCGTTAAACAACAGTCAGTTCAGTTCACCTTCAAGGTGAATGGCCACCCTTTTTGTAGTATTATCAATTAAACAAATTTAACTATCAAACATCACATGAACATTTCTTGATAGTCCCAGAGAGAAACATATATTTAAAACCGCTACTAAGTTGTATGTAAAAATAAGTATTATTTGCATGAGGTAGATATTACTTTACCACTGCGTGACTGCACGGGAAATGAGGTAAATCTGAATTGTATAGCTGCACAACTATTGCCAGATAACTGATAAATACATTTAACTGTGGATTAATTTACCTGTTCAAGGTTTTCTGCGTCATCATGTAAAATCTTATTCTCGCTTTTCACAGATATTGCAATGTGTGAATTGTAAATGCCTATTATGTTTTAATTCGCCCTGTTCAAACGAACATAAAACATTTATGATCTATTCTCCAAAATAATTGTGAAAACCTCAGGTACCAGTAAATGTTACATTCCAAAATAATAACAAACAATACATGGGTGTTAATTCGCACAGGCAAACATTTATTGGAATTATTAACAACATAATTCCGGTTCCTTCTCCTTGAATATTGGAGATCCTGTCCAATGTACCTCATAACATATGAATTGAACACAGAGCTATAAAGCTCTTACTAAGAGTTAGAAATTGAAACACTGCGCGTTTAAACACTGTAGCTCTTGTTTTCATTGTTTATTGTCCGGAATCCTTAGAACGGTACTGCAAAAGAACTAAAAATAACAATTGTTAATAACAATTCTTTTACTAATGTCTAATTGTATTATATCACACTGTTATTACATGATTCATCATAATATATAATAATATGATTTTACTTGAAATATATTTTTCCGCTGTACTTCAGCCATATTTAACACGTCGGTGCCGTTAAGCATTGCCTATGGTAATACTACGATTATTATAACTTTATATTGCAGTTCTTAATGACGTAGATTGGTGGGTTGGTGGATGGGTGGGAAAAGCGACTTTACTGTTTGCCTGTCGGATTCGAATGACAGAAAAACTATTCATCTCAGTACACGTCAGCGTATACTCGCTTTGCACGTGCAAACGAGTATATAGCGCCCTCTAGGAACCGGTTGAAACCTGTAAGAACAGGTTCAATGTAACTCGTCGAACTTTAAATTATTAAAGAGACACTTTCATAAATTATTTCAATAATTTTAAAAATCTTAGGTTTTCAAATTATACCAATAGGCCTAAATGTTACATTCTAAAACAATAACAAACAATAGAAGGGTGTTAATTCGCACAGGCAAACATTTATTCGAATTTTTAAAGAGCGGGTACATTATCTAAAAAACGCTTTAAATTCTCAAATTTAGAGTAACTATTATTTTTGTGTCATCCATCAACTACACATTTTTAGATCTCGTGCCATCTCCCGAGTTTTTTAACAAACGATCCCACATTCCTTGATTTGCTGCAGCGCGCCCAGATCTTAAAGAATTAAACCCAAACTTAGATTTGTCTAAGCCGATCATAGACAATTTTTTCTCGTTCTTGTGTAAGAGATATTATTTCCTTTTCTGGCAAAACTTTTGTTTTGATTTCTGAAATTAATATCTCTGAAAATAAGTTCTTCTGATTCATGATTGAGAAACGTTCGAAATACATTTCTTAGGATTTGCCTTGACACGTGCTTTTATGTGTTCTCGCTATTACGACCCAAGAACCTTTCTTATATTTGAAACTATGATAACTGACACGTTATACCAAATAAATGGTATTTAAAGCATAAATACTTTCTACGTCGGCCCAAAGCCGAATCCAAAAAATGTTTTTGTCCACCCGATACCGGATCGATACAGTAAAACATAAATACATAATGAGATAAGTACCTAACGCTGGGTCCACATTACATAACAAAAATAGTTGCTGTGTCCGCCCAACACCAGATCAGTGCGATACAACTTTAAAATGTGTCTTGCGTCGGCGCGACACCGGATCCAAAACATGCATGTGCCCGCCCGGCACCGGATCGATACAATATAACAAATACTTTCTACATCGGCCCGACGCCGGATCCAAAAAATGTTTTTGCCCGCCTGGCGCTGGATCGATACAATATAACATAAATGTTTTCTGCGTCGGCCTGACGCCAGATCCAAAAAATGGTTTGTGTCCGCCCGATTCCGGATCGATACAATGCAAAATAAATACATTCTACGTCGGCCGAACACCGGATCCATAAAATGACAATATGATTTAAACATATTTTATTGCCAGTATTTGTATACAGAATAATATCCACATATATACAATATAAATATTATAATGACAAATGGGCCGGGTAACAAGTTCTACCAACATTAGTTTAAACTCTTCCCAGTTAACATCCTGACATTGCAAATGCTTATGGCTGAGTGAAACAAATTACAATGGCAAATAAAACATTGAGGGAGAGAATGATGAATAGTGAACACAACATATCAGAGAGAGATAGAGAGAGAGTTTTCCCCAGTCTCTAAGTTCCAATCAGTTAGAAAACATTAACGCTTTTAACTGTGTATACATGTTACATCAACTGCTATAGCTCTATAACTTAAGATATGTTATAACAACAACAGCAAACACAATAATAATATGCTTAGATTATCGAAAATGACAATATAGTGATTGTGTCCGCCCGTCACCAGATCAGTGCGATACACCTTAAAATGATTTCTTGCGTCGGCCAGAAGCCGGATCCAAAATATGTTTGTGTCCGCCCGGCACCGGATCGATACACTATAACACAAATAATTTCTGCGTTGGCCCGACGCCGGAATCAAAAAATGTTTTGTGTCCGCCCGACACCGGATCGATACAATACAAACTAAATTCATTCTACGTCGGCCTGACGCCGGATCCATAACATGACATTATAGTGACTGTGTCCACCCGACTCCGGATCGATACAATACAAAATAAATACATTCTGCGTCGGCCTGACGCCGGATCCATAAAACGACAAATAAATACATTCTGCATTCATCCATAAAACGACAATACAGTGACTGTGTCCGCTCGACACCTGATCGATACAATTCGATACAATACAAAGTAAATACTCTCTGCGTCTGCCTGACGCCGATCCATAAAACGACAATATAGTGAATGTGTCCGCCCGACACCGGATCGATACAATACAAAATAAATACATTCTGCGTCGGCCTAACGCCGGATCCATAAAACGACAACATAGTGACTGTGTCCACCCGACACCGGATTGAAACAATTCGATACAATACAAATCTGAATCCTTTACGTGGTCCCGCCTTAATTCCATTAAGCGATGGGAAAGCTTATATAAACAGGATTTTATAATGGATATTTCGACAATAAAACTTCTTTAATAACATTTTTTACTGAAAAAATGTGATAACCTGTTTAAAATTACCTATGAAATGTTTTTATTTTAAAATATTCAAAATTTTAAGCTGAAATTATTGTTTTATTTCATACCCCAGCCAACCTCGTTTTCGCTTCTTGGAGAAGGGGTTGGATTGCGTATGAAAGTAAATACTCGGACCACGTAATGTCGGCCTGACGCCGATCCATAAAACGACACTGTGGTAACTATGTCCGCCCGACACCGGATCGATACATACAAAATAAATACATTCTGCGTCGGCCTGACGCCGGATCCATTCAATAACAATATAGTGATTGTGCCCGCCCGACACCGGATCGATACAAAACAAAATAAATAATTCTGCGTCGGGCTGACGCCGGACCCATAAAACGACAATATAGTGACTGTGTCCACCCGACACTGGATTGAAACAATTCGATACAATACAAAATAAATACACTCTGCGTCGGCCTGACGCCGATCCGTAAAACGACACTATAGTAACTGTGTCCGCCCGACACCGGATTGATACAATACAAACTAAATACACTCTGCGTCGGCCTGACGCCGAATCCATAAAACGATAATATATTTACTGTGTCTGCCAGACACCGGATCGATACATACAAAATGAATATATTCTGCGTCGGCCTGACGCCGGATCCATACAATAACAATTAAGTGAGTGTGCCCGCCCGACACCGGATCGATACAATACAAAATATATACATTCTACGCCGGCCTGACGCCGTATCCGTGAAATGACAGTATAGTGACTGTGTCCGGCGCCCGACACTGGGTCGATACAATACCACATAAAAGCATTCTGCGTCGGCCTGACGCCGGATCCATAAAATGACAAAATTGTAACAGTGTTCGCACGACACTGAATCGATACAATACAACATAAATATATGCTGCGTCGGCCTGACGCCGGATCCATAAAATAACAAAATAGTAATTATTCTGGCGCAGTTTTGAGAATACATGAACCATTTAACCGACTTGTTCTTTATCAAAGAACAATGAGCATTAATTACTAGTTTTGCTGCTTAAATTTCTCTGAAATTAGAACATTTTAAGGCGTTTACTTCTGACCATGCTTTGTGGAAGATTGAATTGACGCTCCGCATGCTCTGTTGCTGTCATCCAGGGAGTAAGTATACGGTTAGCGAGAAACATTACACAGTTTTCTGATGTTCAGATTATCTACGTTATTCTACCAAAATAGCAATTCCTTAATATAAGGATCGTCATTGTTTAATTTAAATGTGATCCCAAGAAGATCTACCTTCAATGGCTACGTATAATGACCTTGTCATAAATCTCGCGATATTGTCAATAACAGGCATCATTGAAATTACACTGCCAGTACATTTCGCCAATATTCGGTAAAATATTAATGATCAAATCAAGAGTCAGTAGCAGGTCTTGAACTGTCTTCTCTGGTATGGAAATCAATACTTTCCAAGCAAAGACGAACCCATGTCAGACTATTTACAGGATCCCATAATGATTTAGTATAATTTATGACAAAACCTGCTTTCTCTAGACGATTCTTTACCAAAACAGAATAGTTCATGCATGCTGCCTTATCGCTGAATGGCCACCCTTTTTATAGTAGTATCACTTAACAATTTTAACTCTTAAACATCATGTAAACATTTCTTGATAGTCCCGGAGATAAACATATATTTAAATCCGCTACTAAGTTGTATGTAAAAATAAGTATTATTTGCATGACGTAGATACTACTTCTACCAATGCGTTACTGCACGGGAAAATGAGGTAAATCTGAATTGTATATCGGTACAACTGTTGCCAGATAATTGATAAATACATTTACCTGTGGATTAATTTACCTGTTCAAAGTTTTCTTCGTCATCAAAAAAAATCTTATTCTCGCTTTTCACAGATATTGCAATGTGTGAATTGTAAATATCTATTGTAATGTATTGATTTAACCGGAGAACTTTAAACAATTCCATCTTCAGTTTAATCACCTCCCTTAAAGGGACACACAGCAATCTGGAAGTTGTTGTGAAGCTTTTAATCAGTACCTTGATTTACTTACCCAGTTATATTTTGACTTTAAGTCTGTCTGCATTTAATTATTAGAAAAAGAAACTGCCGGCTCGAAAAAGGGGATTTTATAGTTATTTCTTAATGCGTCTATAAAGCCCAGAGTAGCTCCAATACTTCCACAAACCTTTATGTTTTGCTCTAAACTACATTTGACTGTATTTATTGGAAATCAATTTATTTCCGGAATTTTAAAAAATTCTGAGTGATCGTTTAATAATGTCGTATCTGTACTGTTTTCTTCGTTTAAGGTATTAAACAAGTACTTATCATTTATTGTTGTATCTGTTACTTGCACAAACGTCCGACTCTCTTTAAATTGCGGCAGCCCTGAGGCAGTGGCGGACCTCGGACAAACCCTCCTGCAGTGTGCTCTGTTACCAGACCCGATCGATGCATGTATCGTGTTCGGTTGCTGTTCTTGGCCCACGAAAAGAACTGTTTGTTTTTCACTTGTTGTATGAACGATTTACGGATCTTCTATTTGTTTGCCTAAAAAATCGTACTTCACTGTCCAGCCTACGGGTTACAGCAAGAGGGCTTCGCCGGCCGCGGCCTTCGGCTATTACCTAGCGTGTATATTAGGTAAAGATAAATGACATATATACATATATGTATATATATATATATATTATATATATGTGTGTAAATGTATGTCTATATATATATATATTGTAACCCGTTTATTGTGTTGTTATTGTTTTATTCTCATATATAATTGCTAATTGCAGAAGTACGAAGAACATGCAGTTGGAGGGAGAGATCGAAATAGATGAATCCCTTTTTGGACGAGCTGTGAAATATCACCGGAGTAATCCGCCTTAGGGTCTGAAAGGATGGGTATTCGACATGATAGACAGAGCTACCAATACACCCATCATATACCCGATGAACGACAGGACCGAGAGAACTCTTCTGCCTTTGATAAAGCGACATGTTAAAAACCTGGTAAGTGAAATGTGATAATTTTAAAAGGACACACGACAATGTTGATTTTTATTGTTTCCAAACTGACGGCTTGCTGTTAGTGTATCTACATGTCGACCATTTTTCAATCGTTCATTTTAATTATAACATTAGTATAAAGGAAATTGTTTTGCATAACACCAGGATCCGTCTATATTACATATGAGTCCCTGATAACACTAACTGTTGATTAAATTGCATCTATACTTTCTTTAAGCGTATGTTATAACAAATATATACTGAAAGGAAAAAGAAACGCAGGGTGCGTATTTCCGCTTTATATTGTATGTTTAATATGCTACTGCTAATCGAATGGTACAGGGCGACATTAGGCCTGTCCTTTTAGAAAGAAGGTTTAAACAGCACTGAACACACCAATGGTTACCCTTTTAACGTTTCATTATCGTCAGATCGCGCATTTGGCTCAAGCAGGTGAGCAAACGTAGGCTTTAAATGTTGCAATTACTTAACATTAAATACAGTACTGAACAGGCTCAATTTTTCAAAGAGGAACTTCAGCATTTATGAATTTCTTGTTACAACGTGTACTGTGATTAAAACGTCTACAACATCACAGTTGTGTCCTTTCTCTAACTAACTGCACTTTTTTTTTTACAAAACATCTTGGGATTTCCTTGGAATATATATGGAATTAAGTGTGCAGTATATGCAATATATAGCGGAAATACGCACCCTGCGTTTCTTTTTCCTTTCAGTATATATATATATATATATTGATTTATATGTAGCCTGGTTTAAAGTGAAATCGATAGTGGATGAATACATAGGGACGGTAATTGTAAAGCCCGATATAAACTTCAATATTGTCATGTATCCCTTTAAATAATGGCTACTGTTTTTATATGATATTAATATGATATATTATGAATGTTATATCATCATCAGCGTCAACGTCATCCTGATGACAGCATTAATGAGCATGTTCATAATAACACCGCAGGGCTTTTTTACCTTATATAACAGCGCATTAACAGACAATTGGACTGTTTTTTCCCAACTGTGGCAGAAATATTTCCCAATCGGAAAACAGCAGTCTCTCAGAATTTGAGAAAAAGCATGAATTCTGCAGTGTGTTTTTGTCTGCTAAGTAAATTCCGACTTGGAAAAGTCAATAATTATGGTAAATAATGGATGACAATATAAATAAAGTATATTAATGTCATATTTACTGAATTTTGAAACCTTGTATTTTTCCCAAAATGAGAAATAAGCGCGTTCTTTTTTCCCAAAATGGACAGGCCTGGGCCTCTTCCCAATGTTGTGGAAAAAAGCCCTGCACCGTACTCGGCATTATTATCATTATAATTATGTTTCGAACACAAATAACAGTGTCGCGATTGTAATGATGAATAAACATCAACAGAAAAATCACCATTACATGGTATGACATTGATATGTGAATTCTGTTATTATTTCATTGTAAATTACTTGCATTGAGAGAGCTGGTATACAATATAAAAGCAATGTATATATTATTCAGGTTCTACACTATACATTGATGGCTGGAGCTCGTACTGAACCTGAACGAAAAAGGGTTCAACCACCTCACAGTAATTCACAGTAATACATAAGGAATACCGAAACGTCGAGACGAACGAAATTGTTACCGTCCATACAAATAGGATCGACAGGGCGTAGAAGCAGACGAAATATCACTTTTAGAGAACTGTAAGAACGACGTTACCGCAATTTGACAGTTATTTGGTCGAAATCATGTGGAGATCAGAAGCTAAAGTTTTGATTAACCCGAAGTTCTTCCAGTTAGTGCGAAGTGTGTTTACGTTGGATAGTCCGCCAAACTACATTTACACCACACCAGTATTTGATTCGTGGAACGGAGCACCTACTGCAGATAACGGTATTGAACCCTGGATTACGAACGAGTCCACGGGATCCGAAGGTGAAGGTAACAGACGAGTCCACGGGATCCGAAGGTGAAGGTAACAGACGAGTCCACGGGATCCGAAGGTGAAGGTAACAGACGAGTTCACGGGATCCGAAGGTGAAGGGAAAGCTACAACGTCATTGGCGAAGGACGTTAGAGGCAACATTGGTCATCGGCTCTGATGACGGAGAAGTAGCTTTTGGATCAGGCAAAACTGATGTTTTTAAAGGACCGGGACCGCGATTGATGAGTCGTGAGAAGGCGAAGCTGTTGTATGGGAGCCTGAACACTCTAGGACTTGGAATGTTTGGGCACCCATCCATATGGCGGGCAGCGAAGGTGTGAAAGGAAGGACATATACGTTTCAGTTTAACTTTATTCAGCTCCTGTATACCCAGAGACTGAATTGTAATCTAAACATAAATTATATACAAATTTGCTGTCCGTACGAATTGCTAAAAAACATTTTAAATTGATTGAATTCGGTGCACTTGTAATTATGCTTGAATATCAACCGTGCTTTCAACACTTGCTTAAATGCTTATCAGAAAAGTTGCTTTCATAATGAACATTTAATTTGGTGCACATGTATGTATGTCCTTAATATTGTAATATTCAATTTGCTTTATTGCTTAATGCTTTCTGCTGTAAGGTCTTGCCATAATGGTCTTTTGTGCTTACCGGCAGCCCAATTGTTAAACATTCAATCCATGACACACCCAATATTTGCCAAATCTATTAAAGTTTAAAAAAATATTTTTATGTGTTGTTATTACAGTGCTCTCCAATAATACTGACTATAATATCTGTTATAGTCAGCGGTTATTGGAGGCAACACTAGCTGTAGATAATTATTGAGATTGAGTAAATTTCACGGTGCATTTTTCTACATGCACACCGGCTGTCAAGATTTTAACAGAGAGGTATGATGTTTTTTGAGCTTACAGTTAAAAACTTAATTTCCCTCCCTCCCGACCCACAGGATCATTGATTTAAATCGACACTAGTGTCATCACATTGTATAAGTACAAAAAGAGTATGATAATGGGCCTTTGGAAACGGCCGAGCACGACACATACGAAATATTGCAGTCTCGGTTTGGTTGAGACTGTTCATGAGTGGGAGTGAGATATGCTAGCTACCGATCACGTCCTCTAGCCCCGGGTTGAGCAGAACTTAATATTCATAAAATCAACCGCACAAAATTTTAACCATCCAGAAGATGGCATGCATATGGCGGTGGACATGGAGTTAGCCTTCTTTAATGTATTCCCCATGTCGTACGGCGTATGGTCCCAGTATCTAATAAAATGAAATGCCCCGAAGAGCGAAATAAACATTAGGGAATTTAGTTGGGAGCAGCGGTTATGAAGCCTACAAGTTCATTTAGACTTTTCGCTATTTGTCATGACTTCTATTCAAAAGATACTTTTTTATGTTGCAATTAATATCGTTACAGTGTTTTATGTTGCAAGATCATGTTGCAGTGTTTTATGTTGCAAGATCATGTTGCTTTCTCTGAATTATATATTTCAGTTGATGTCTTCATCTGGATCCACTTACCTGGTCAACAATTACTGGCGTGGCATGGACATTACGTGCACTTATATACTTGCTGGAACTTTTGGACTATAACTAGTTGATGTGTTAAATGTTGTAGTGTTTAATTATCGGCGGGCAGCGAAGGTGTGAAAGGAAGGACATATACGTTTCAGTTTAACTTTATTCAGCTCCTGTATACCCAGAGACTGAATTGTAATCTAAACATAAATTATATACAAATTTGCTGTCCGTACGAATTGCTAAAAAACATTTTAAATTGATTGAATTCGGTGCACTTGTAATTTATATGCTTGAATATCAACCGTGCTTTCAACACTTGCTTAAATGCTTATCAGAAAAGTTGCTTTCATAATGAACATTTAATTTGGTGCACATGTATTTATGTCCTTAATATTGTAATATTCAATTTGCTTTATTGCTTAATGCTTTCTGCTGTAAGGGCTTGCCATAATGGTCTTTTGTGCTTACCGGCAGCCCAATTGTTAAACATTCAATCCATGCCACGCCCAATATTTGCCAAATCTATTAAAGTTTTAAAAAAATATTTTTATGTGTTGTTATTACAGTGCTCTCCAATAATGACAATTTGTTCAACAGGTTCTGTATTACTACCAACTACGGGTCAACACAGTAATTATTTGTTTGCTCTTATGCAACAAAAACAGCATACAAATATGAACCTTTAGTCTAGACTGTCATCTATTGAAAGAAGTGTGACAAAGCTCACGGTTATTGAACAGGACATATCCCACTTACGCATAGACGTCTCAAAATAAAAACAGATAACGGATCAATGGCTAATAAAATATGTTAGTTGGAAAGCTCTTGTCAATCCATGAGCAAAATTTTCGATGAGTATTAGAGTCGAAAACAATAAGTGAAATGACGTCAGAATTTTGAAGAAAAAAAAAAAAGAAGTTTTATAATGTGAAATAAAACAACCAAATGAAAACAGTAGCAAGATGGACGATCATTTACAAGAACTTAAGGTCCGCTCAATGCAGGAATATTTGTTATGTTTCGGTGTAAATGAAGTCAGTGGCAATGAAAGGGAGAATGAATAATCAGTCTTGAGGCATTTTTTAGGCATTTTTTGAGAAATGAAGTAACTCTTAGTCACCGGATGAAAACATTGTATTCGATCGTGTACACAGGCTGGGGCCAAAACGTGATAATGTCGACAGATTTCCTAGACCTATATATAGTTCGAAAAGTACAGTGACCCTGAAAAAGAACGTAAAGCTGGCATAGATATTAACAACAAAAAACGCAGGTTTAGAATGCACTGCATGCTTGGAGGTGGACCCATTTACAGTTCGCCACTATGCTTTCCTCTTTAATTGTGCGATGACCGGACTGGCTGTGGACCCTATGATAACGCCTACCTAAAGCCCAAACGTACGGTGACGTTTGGTGCTTGTCTGCAGTCTTGTCTTGTCGTGCCCTCACTGGTTTATTCTCTTGTTGCTCTGGCTTCTGCCAAGTCAATGAGTACCTTCTTTGTGGCTTTTTAGGCTATTTTTTTTTTTGGTATTTATATGAACACGAGCATCTTTGTGTTTTACGTGTATTGCCTATTAATACTGCCTTGTTGGTTAGAGAATAGATAATGTAGCATAAGCAAATCACTGTCTGGTTTCATTCAGTGAAATGTATTCTATGGAAACATGAGCATAGACCTAAATTAGTAGGAAGTAATCAATTCGTTAATTTGACGGATTTTTGTTTATTTATTCGTAAGCATCGCTGGATTCGCAATATTTACATATATGTTGCTCACTTGATGTCCATGTTGTTGTTGTTTTTTGTTGTACCGCTACTGAATGCCGTCAGAATATCTTGTTTTTATTTAGTACATTTTTAATAATGTTGGTCGTGTTATGTCTTTCAACGTAATTATTTTTAGTTTTATAAGGTGAAAGTTTAAGCTTTAATACATAAGGCAATGTTTATAAGGACATCTTGATAAATATTCATATAACGCTCCGGAAAAACAAGAGGCCCAAGAGGGCCTGTGGACGCTCTACTGGCTAACACGGCTCTTATAACATCAATGAAGTGAGTGACTGCCATTTACATTTTTTTGAAAGTTTCGAGCAAAAAACAGCTTTTTAACTAAATCAAGGGCCATAACTAAAGAATCTGGTAAAGTTTGGTAAAGATCAGATGAAAAATGAAGGCCCTACCGTATTAACGAGGCAAAATATAGCATGTTTAACTAAATCAAGAGCCATAACTCCTCTGTTACTGGTCCAACTGGTGCAACATAGAGCTAAAAAAAATAATAATAAAAAAAATAAAGATTTTTTTTTTAAAATTTAAAAAAAATAAAGCAAAAAAAATTAAAAAAATTAAAAAAAAAAAAAAAAAAAATATATATAAAAAAATTAAAAAAAAAAAAAAATTAAAAATAAATAAATAAATAAAAAAAAATAAATAAAAAAAAAATAAAAAAAAAAAGAATTAAAAGAATTAGAATAAAATTGTAAAAAAAAATAAAAAAAAATAAAAAAAAAAAATAAAAAACAACAACAAGGAACATGTATATGATATTTCAGTTGAATGGATTAAGTGGTTTCGGAGGAGATGTCGTTTGAAATGTCCTTAAATTTGACTTAGTTTTAGCCATGGCGGCCATCTTCGATGACTGGCGGCCACCAAAAACACAAATCTGAGAGGGACTATCCCAAATATCATTGTGATTAAGTTTCATCAAAGTCCATAAAACGGTTTCAGAGAATATATCATTTTTAAAATTCAGAGTTTTCTCTAAATACATATAGGGAAAAGTGACCACGCCCTTTGGCAGCCATGTTTTTTGACGAATCCAAATAATTTGAACAATCTTGGTAGAGAGTCACCCAAGGAACATTTGTGTGAAATTATTTTGAAATCCAACCAGCAGTTTCAGAAGACAAGAATTTTTCAACTTTTTATATAATATACATATAAGGGAAAAAAGCCCCGCACCTATGGCAGCCATGTTTTTTGGACCGATCCAAATAATTTGAACAACTATGAAAGGCAATCCTTAAAGGAACATTTCTGTGAAAGAATTTTCAAAATCAGATCAGCGATTTCAGAGAAGAAGATTTTTTAAGGTTTTTCAACATGGTTGCCATGGAAACCAAATCCCTTGACACAATGCCAAAATTTGAACAACTTTGCTTTCCCCTGACCCAAGGATGCGTCCTGTGAAGTTTCAATTAATGTAATACATGAAAGCTCTGTGCCATGTGGTTGCAGAGAAGAAGATTTTTTTCAGTTTTTCCCTATACATCTCTATGTAAAACATGTGACCCTTGGGGCGGGGCCAAATGTGACCCGAGGGTCACAATTTGAACAAACTTTGTAAAGGACCATAAGCTTATAGTAAATGCAAAATATGAAACCTCTGGCTGTTGTAGTTTCCGAGAAGAAGATTTTTAAAAAAAAATTCCTATATAAGTCTATGTTAAACTGTGACCCCCGGGGCGGGGACAAATTTGACCCCAGGGTCACCATTTGAACAAACTTAGTAGAGGACCATAAGCTGATGCTACATGTAATACATGAGAGCTCTGTGCCTTGTGGTTTCAGAGAAAAAGATTTTTTAAAGTTTTTTCCTATATGTCCATATGAAAAACATGCAAAACCTCAATATACAAACTTTGGACCCCCGGGGCACGGCCATTTTTGACCCCGGGGACTTTATTTGAACAAACTTGATGCCGGTGCTAGTGGGCGTGAGAAGTGTTGCTTTTTTCATTAGTTCTCATGAACAGACTCAATAAAACCGAGTCTGCTGCTTTATTCTCTTAATTGTGTTTGTCGCTCTCAAAGGATCACCTTTATCAGTATTTATTGATAGTCTAGGCGTTGGCGATCATTTTAAAAGAAAAACTGTTGAAATCTGTCCAGCGGTTCTGGAGAAGAAGATTTTTTAAGGTTTCGACCATATATGGTAATGGCATCCATCATGGATGTAGCGCTGACCCAATTTTAACAAATCTAAAAATCATTCATCTCAGGATTATCCATGTGAAGTTTGGTCAAAATTAGCTAAGCGGTTTCTGAGGAGAAGTCGTTTGAAGAAAAGTTAACAGACGACAGACGACGGACGACGGACGACAGACAACACACCATCCCATAAGCTCTGCTGGCCCTTGGCCAGTAGAGCTAAAAACGTAATTAAAATGCCAAATTAGCTGCAATTATTAGTTTTCGAGTTACTCTCGAGAACTATAAAAAGAGTGTAAGCATGAAAGCGCCACATATATAGAGAGAACAGATCTATACATGATCAGTTATGTTGACTAAAGGGGATACATTAGGGTATTTTTTCAAGAAGAAATTACTTAGAGGTTAATATACTGCCGTGGTGTGCCTTTTGTCGATAATGGCACACCTAGTGCCGTAATGGCCCGAGGGCTTTAGGCACACCACGGCTGTATATTTGCCTTTTTAGCTCTACTGATCAGAGATCAGCAGAGCTTATGCCGTGGTGCGGCGTCCGTCGTCCGTCCGTCTGTCCGTCTGTCCGTTAACTTTTATTTGTAGCGACTACTCCTCTGAAACTACTGGATGGATATTCATAAAACTTTACAGAAATGTTGCCCATGAAGTCTAGTTGATCCTAGCAAAAATTCATGTTGATGTGAAATCCAAAATGGCCGCCAAAGCTATAAATAGATTTTTTAAATTCAAGTTTGTAGCGACTACTTCTTGAAAACTATAAGTGATATTGATATGGGACTTTTTCTAAAATGATCAGCATGACATGATGTTGGTCCTTGTCGAAAATCGTTTTGATTTGACGTTAAACATGGCTGCCAGCGGCCATCTTTGTTTACATAGAGTTATATAATGAAAACTTGTAGCGACTACTCCTCTGAAACTACTTGACGGATTTTCATGAAACTTCACAGGAATGTTGCTCTTGATGTCTTAATGATCCTAGCAAAATTTCAGGTCGGCCGGAAATTCAAGATGGCCGCCATGGCTAAAAATAAATTTTCAAAATACAAGTTTGTAGCGACTACTTCTTGAAAACTATAAGTGATATTGATATGGGACTTTTTCTAAAATGATCAGCATGACATGATGTTGGTCCTTATCAAAAATCGTTTTGATTAGACGTTAAACGTGGCTGCCAGCGGCCATCTTTGTTTACATAGAGTTATATAGTAAAAACTTGTAGCGACTACTCCTCTGAAACTACTTGGCGGATTTTCATGAAACTTTACAGGAATGTTGCTCTTAATGTCTAATTGATCCTAGCAAAATTTCAGGTCGGCCGGAAATTCAAGATGGCCGCCATGGCTAAAAATAGATTTTCAAAATACAAGTTTGTAGCGACTACTTCTTGAAAACTATAAGTGATATTGATATGGGACTTTTTCTAAAATGATCAGCATGACATGATGTTGATCCTTGTGGAAAATTATTTTGATTCGACGTTAAATATGGCTGCCAGTGGCCATCTTTGGTTACACAGAGTTATATAGTAAAAGCTTGTAGCGACTACTCCTCTGAAACTACTTGACGGATGTTCATGAAACTTCACAGGAATGTTGATCTTGATGTCTAGTTGATCCTAGAAAAATTTCAGGTCGGCCGGAAATTCAAGATGGCCGCCACAGCTAAAAATATATTTAAAATAAATAAGTTTGTAGCGACTACTTCTTCAAAACTATAAGAGATATTGATATGGGACTTTCTCTAAAATGATCAGTATGACATGATGTTGGTCCTTGTCGAAAATCGTTTTGATTTGACGTTAAACATGGCTGCCAGCAGCCATCTTTGTTTACATAGAGTTATATAATGAAAACTTGTAGCGACTACTCCTCTGAAACTACTTGACGGATTTTCATGAAACTTCACAGGAATGTTGCTCTAAATGTCTAATTGATCCTAGCAAAATTTCAGGTCGGCCGGAAATTCAAGATGGCCGCCACGGTTAAAAATAGATTTTCAAAAAACAAGTCTGTAGCGACTACTTCCTGAAATCAAAATCAATCAGTAGAGCTTCAAGGTCATTGACCTCTTGTTATTACATAAATGGAGGAGAGGAATATGAATAAACGGTGCATTTTTATGACAAAATGCGTCGACATGTTTACAAAACGGTGTACATTAAACATAAAAGTAGCATAAGATGTAAACAATTATTTGGCAAATAAACACATTACATTCAATTAATAAATTACGTTAAATTAGTTGTCTTCCTTGTCTTTCTCTTTAATGATATATTTCAAAGCTTCAAACATTTACTGGGCGTGAAAATTGCAGTTGAGATTTCAACGTCCGCTCCTCACCATGTTGCGCGCCAATATGACGTCTGTGTATTGCTTGATGACGTCGCCATCTTCGAGTGCGGAGAGTCTGTTGCTACTGTGCCGATTTTCCATAATCCATAATGGCACAGTGTGCCGATTATGGATTTAGAAATAGAACTGATAATCATTGTTTTTGTACTAAAATGTGTAATAAAATTTTAAAAACAATGTTCCGAGTCATGATACAAATGCCATATTAATCAAAATAGTGTTTTAACACCCTGTTTTCCTTTGGTTTAAAAAAAAAAGAAAGATATAAAAATGGGACAGGGAAAGTAGCATTCAATGACGACAGTCAACCACAAAACACAAAAACTAACAAGCAAACAGACAAACGAGAAGGCAACAGTTATAAAAAAAAAGGCAAACGACATCACAACCACAAAAGGGTTGACAATAGGGCTTTCGCCTTGGAACGGTCAGTGGCCAAAAAGGCCACTTGGGGTTTAAACCAGGTTCTAGGGTGCACCAAACCTCACACTTACCCTATTGTCATCCCAATTAAACGGGACAGTGTAAATAAAGAAATAGGCAATACAATTAAAACACAAAGATGTTCGTGTTTATATAAATCCCCGACATGAAATTTTTAAATTACCATATATTTTATGCGGAATCGGACTTATTACATAGTGCTATGCAAATGCAAAAACTCATTATTTGTGAATGTTAAGTCGGACCCGTAAACCCCCAAGAAACGCCTGATGTACCCATTTTGACATAATTAGCACACATTTACTTGTAGTCTCGATCATCCAGACCTCTCGCGAGACTTCTCTCAAAGAAGTCCAAACGATGGTCTGGAGTAAAGCTTCTTTAAAAGATTTGACATCAAGACGAAGTGTGGACAAAAAAAAAATCACCGGCCTCTGATTGGTCAACTTCAGTTTGTTATGGAAATCCGTGGGAAACACCCCCTACGTCACGACGGCGTCAAAAAATACGTTACGTTACGCGCAATGTTGTGCAATAAAATTACTCCAAACATAGTCAGCGGATCACGATTAATGCTAAAAATTAAATTTTAATCATCATTTTGTAAGATTATATATTATGTTTTTAGAGAAACTACAATAAAACGAAGTTTATTGTATATTTAATAAGGACGTACGCACATCCCATTGGAACTAATGTTGCGCGTAATTCAACGTGCACTTTGATGTTGCAATCAAAATGACGACACGTCGCAGTCAGTTTTGACGGTTGGCGCCGTCTATCGGTCAACATTTTTAAAGAACAGTGAGTCCAGACGCTCGCTAGCGCTCGTAGGCAGCTTGAGTGTGTCTGGATGATAGAGATTAATTTACTTGCAGTAATAGCACAAACAGCAAACAACTGTTTGTATAAACTGAGAGTATAGATGTTACCAAAATAATTTAGTCTTTAAATAAATGATGAAGAAATAAAAATGAAAATAATAATTTGTTATGCAACTATGAAATGAGCATAGAAAAGCTGAAAAGAGTTATTTTAAAATGTACTTACTTTTAGAATTTCGTATAGAAAGGTAAACGTTTGATAAGGAATATAGAAAAGTAAAAAGGCTATTTAATGACAAAGTCAAAATTGGAATTGCGGGAAGCGAAACAAAAAAAAAAATAGAATAAATTGAAGACTCTAGGTAGAAATAAAACAAATAACAAGTTACCAATGGAAGTAAAGCTTGAAAATGGGGAAATTATTAATGATAAAAACGAGGTGTAACATAGAAGGCAACATGATTTTTCAGAAATTTATAATGCTGGTAACTCGAGTAAAAATGTTAACTTCAGTGACTTTGACGTTAATATCAATTTAAATCATCAAGATGAATTGAATGTACCAATAACTCTTGCAGAGTGTAGAACAGTTGCTTCTCTTGCCAAGTCAGGTAAAATCGTAGGAATAGATCGTTTACCATATGAAGTATTTAAAAACGATTTGCTTTCCTTGACATCCATTATTAGAAACAGAAAATCCAAAAATTTGCATACATTTACATGTTTTACAGATATGGCGAAGGCGTTAAAATAAGGATATTTTGTATATAAAATTAGCCAATATAGGCGTTTCTGGTAACTTATTAGAATCCAAAAAGAGTCTATATATTGAATGTAAAGCAGCAGTACTGACAGCCAAGGGCCAGCAGAGCTTATGGGATGGCGAGCTGTCCGTCGTCCATTGTCCGTCGTCCGTCTGTCCGTTAACTTTTACCTCGTTAAGATGATAGGGCCTTTACTTTTTATTCGATCTTTACCAAACTTCAGTTTTTCGTTGACTGTCCTCCTTGAATGCTTCTTTCCCTGTCCGATCTTTTTATATTTCTTTAACAGACTGTTAATATCAATAAAAGTGTATATTTTGCCTCGTTAAGACGATAGGGCGTTTGTATTTCATCTGATGTTTACCAACCTGTGCCAGATTGTTAATATCAATGACATCTCGGACAAGTTCGAAAACCAGCGATATTGAACCCGTAACAGCAGAGTTATGGCCCTTGATTATGTTAAAAAGGCTAAATTTTGTCTTGTTAAGACGATAGGGCCTTCATTTTTTATCCGATATTTACCAAACAGTAGCAGATTATTAATATTAATGAAAGCTCGGACGAGTTTGAAAACCAGTAAGATTGGACAAGTAACAGCAGAGTTATGGCCCTTGATTTAGTTAAAATTGCACTGGATGGTGTAATACCGATCAAAACTTTACAAGTGCAGTGATTTTTATAAGTGAAATACATGTTTACCTGTTGTTCATAGTTTTTTGGAGCCTCAGTAAAAAATTCTGTTGCGTCTAATATAACGCGAACATTTCTAAACATTTTAAAGCTTTTTGGCAAATGTTTTTGCGTCTTTTTCCTTTTAAGAAACATAGGTCCTTTGAGGCGGTTAAACTGAAGATACAAAAACTGAATCCAAGTGCTCACTATCTCGGTCACTGTGGAAACTGAAACTCCAAATCGATACGCCAAATCCTTATGAAGTAACTCAAGTCGTAATCGAACCAGCGTTAAAAAAAGTTCATTCATTGGAGAAAGTTTTCTTTTTGGTCCTCTAGATTGTGATGGGGTGCCCTCGATTTTTGTTAAGTCACTTACTCTAGAAGCATTGTCAATGACTGTCCTAGACATTTCCACAAACACATGAACTGTGCCAAAGTTAATCCTGTGTAAAACTGCATTTTCTTGTCATCATGTTCTGCATCATCAACTGAAAAGAACACAGATTTGGGGTTTTCCGATTCCTATTCATTCAATTTCTGCTTTAAACTATGTTTTTCTATTTTCAAAGCCAGAGATGTTTTGAGAATCAGACTGGTGGATAATGTCTGGGTTTCTTTGTCCACCAATATATGGTCATGCTGAAAATTATAAAAAAAAAAAAAACAATACAAATTGAGCTTTAAGTTAATAAAGATATACACATTATGTGGAAGATTTTTTTAAATTATATTTTTACACTTTATCAACAGACAATAATAATAATTACACATTTAGTATAAACTAATCTTCTATGAGGCCCTCTATGAATATATAAGTTAACGTACAACAGATGAAAATGGACCAAACACAACAAAGGTTGCTGATGTCACATAATTATATAAATGTGTATAGGTTTTGACAATATTCATGTTTTTTTTAAGCATGCACGCACTCACACACATGCTGTCATTTTTCCTGAAATATTAAAGTTTTCACACAGAAAATATATATGTACACTGTATATCTAGGTTTAGGTTATTTAGAGAGACTTTCGAAGAATTGACTTGCCTAAAGACGAACCGAGCAAGTACAGTGCTGACTGTGGGACTCGAACCTGTGTTCACTGAATTCGTGGTCAAAAGACCATTGAGCCATCCTGTTTGTGGAAGATATTTATGCTAAAATTTAATCTACTGGTATTTCACATAACAATACATTAACAAGAGGCCCAAGAGGGCCTGTCGACGCTCTACGTGCTAACACGGCTCGTATAACATCAATTAAGCGAGTGACTGCCATTTACGTTTTTTTGAAAGTTTTGGGCAAAATACACCTTTTTTAACTAAATCAAGAGCCATAACTAAAGAATCTGGTAAAGTTTGGTAAAGATCAGATGAAAAATGAAGGCCCTACCGTATTAACGTGGCAAAATATAACATGTTTAACTAAATCAAGAGCCATAACTCCTCTTACTGGTCCGACTGGTCCAACACAGAGCTAAAAAAAAAAAAAAATAATAATAATATTAATTCAAAAAAAAAATAAAAAAAATAATGAAATAAAAAAATAAATAATAATAACATAAAAAAAAGAAAGTCATAAAATCTGGTAAAGTCTGGCAAAGATCAGATGCAAAATGAAGGCCATATATTATGACGAGGCAAATTATAGCATTTTTAACAAATCAAGTGGCATAACTCCGCTGTTACTGGTCCGATCTGATAAAGTTTGGTAAAGATAGGATGAAAAATGAAGGCCCTATCGTCTTAACGAGGCAAAATATATCAATATAGCATTTTAACTAAATCAAGGGCCATAACTCCGCTGTTACAGGTCCGATCTGGCTAGATTTCGAACTTGTCCGAGCTTTCATTGATATCAACAACCTTCTAAAGTTTGGTAAAGATCGGATGAAAAATGAAGGCCCTATCCTAACGAGACAAAAGTTAACGACGGAAGGACGGACGGACGACGGACAACTCGGCATCCCATAAGCTCTGCTGGCCTTCGGCCAGTACAGCTACAAATGATTATGAAATAGATTTTTGGTGTTTAAATGTCTATTTATGAATTCCATTTTATTTATTTTTTAAATAGGACAGACCGTAAAAAATGTGTTGGTGTGTGAAGAATGATGGTGTGTGAAGAATGATATTTTTTCTTTTTCGACTTGCCTCTTAATATATATGCATTAAATTTTACACACAGATACATAGTAATCCGGGAAACTTGCCCTGCACTTACTATCAAATTGATTCCTGTGATTTTTTAACGTCCCAATCCAATAGATGAGGATAAAGCTCAAATAAATATAAAGCTCACCGTATTATGCACTACACTTTGAAGAGATAGTAAAGTCTCCGCAATCTCATTCTCGACACCGCTGGTTTGAGGAGGGGACAAGTGTAACTTTCGTTTCACTTTTCATCTTGGCTTTCTGGATAAACGGGCAACCTATAAGAAAATATATATAATCATGTCAAAATCAATAACCAAAAGTTTATTACAATTTAAGTATTGTATATGGGAACAACAACAACCTTTTACAGTTAAATTAAATGAGGATTAACATTTTTAAAATTGGAAATTGTTTTTCTTACACGCAGCAAAAGTTGAAATGAAAATAGGTGAAAACTTCATAATAAACAGATAAAGCACGAACAAGTTACAGTACGAAACAAATCGAAGGTCGTACCTCGTATTTCGTTGCTGTTGCTGGAATAAGGTCTGGGTGCTCATCAGTTGGCCCTTTTCCACCGACAAAATGAAGGCAACATATATATGTGTCCTTTTTCACATTATGTTCGCTTAAATTCTGCCTCGAACAAGCCATATTTTTCCGGTTCTTTCAGGAGTTGCGGAAAACGAATGAAGAAAACACCTTGCATTTCACTTTTATCTGCATATCTCAAGTCACTGTTGCATTTTCCATATGCACAATGCTTAGCTGCACCTTTTCGTTCACTTGAATTTAATAAATCCATATCTTACTAAAGATTTTCATTGATACGTTTTTTCATATTCACACAGTAACAGTAGCCATTCCAGAATGTTTGTCCGATAACATTGAACCCGCCTCGAAAGGAATCTGCATGAATCTATTTTTAGAACCCATTGTAAGATATCGATCGGTGGTATTGGCATTTTAAAACAGTTATATTACAATAAATACACAATGGTGGATTAAATCATTGGATTAACTAGTATTCTACGGATTATATTAACAAAGGTAAGTTGATGATATTATTAAAATCATTCGCGTAACTGTGTATTCGATATTTCTTAAATCGGCACATATGTGCTCGCTTTAGCAGGCGAAACATGTAGCTGTAGGACATCAACAATAAATACGTTCAAGAACGCTTTAAAAGATAGTAACTCACATGTAATGTTCAACTACAGGGATGAATTGTGGCACGGGCATTGCAATATGTTGCTCACTTGATGTCCATAAGCGCATTAGGTTATGCTTACAGTATGTCTTGCATCACATAACTGTCTCACAAGCTGGTCTCGCAAGCTAGTGTAATTTTAGTGTAGGCTTGTAGTTCAATCCCATAAACGTGTATTTTATTTTTATGCCCCCGAAGGGTGGCATATAGTAGTATCACTGTCTTTCCGTTCGTCCCCGTTCGTCTGTACAATCGTGTCCGCTTCATAACTCTTACAATAATGAACGGATTTTCAAATAACTTCGCACAATTGCTTGACCACAACAAGACGACGTGTCGCGCACAAAATCCAGGTCCGTGGCTCCAAGGTCAAGGTCACACTTAGAGGTCAAAGGTTGTCCGTTCGTTTGTACACTCGTGTCCGCTTCATAACTCTGACAATAATGGACGGATTTTCAAATAACCTCGCACAATTGCTCACCACAACTAGACGACGTGTCGCGCACAAAACCCAGGTCCGTGGCTTCAAGGTCAATGTCACACTTAGAGGTGAACGGTCAAAACAAAGTGCGTTCGTGTCCGGTTAATAACTCGGACATTCATGGACAGATTTTCAAATAACTTGGCACAATAACTCACCACAACTAGACGACGTGTCGTGCATAAAACAGGTCCCTGGCTCCAAGGTCAAGGTCACATTTAGAGGTCAAAGGTCAAATTGTGTCCAGTCAGTAACTCTGGCATTCCTGGACGGATATTCAAATAGCTTGGCACAAGTGCTCAGCACAACCAGACGACATGTCGCGCACAAAATCCAGGTCATTCGCTCCAAGGTCAAGGTCACACATAGGTCAAAGGTCAAATCGAGTCCGGTCAATAACTCTGGCATTCCTGGACGGATTTTCAAATTACTTGGCACAAGTGCTCACCACAATAAGACGATGTGTCGAGCACAATTCCAGGTCTGTGGCCCGCGACTAAATCCAGGTCCGTGGCTCCAAGGTCAAGGTCACACTAAGAGGTCATAGGTTGTCCGTTCGTCTGTACAAACGTGTCCGCTTCATGACTCTGACAATAATGGACGGATTTTCAAATAACACAATTGCTCACCATAATAAGACGACGTGTCGCGCACAAAATCCAGGTCCGTGGCTCCAAGTTCAAGGTCACACTTAGATGTCAAAGGTCAAAACAAAGTGCTTTGGTGTCCGGTTAATAACTCTGACATTCATGGACAGATTTTCAAATAGCTTGGCACAATTTCTCACCACAACTAGACGACGTGTCGCGCGCAAAACCCAGGTCCATGGCTCCAAGGTCAAGGTCACACTAGAGGTGAAAGGTCAAAACAAAGTGCTTTCGTGTCCGGTTAATAACTCTGACATTCATGGACAGATTTTCAAATAACTTGGCCAATTGCTCATCACAACTAGACGACTTGTCGTGCACAAAACCCAGGTCCGTGGCTCCAAGGTTAAGGTCAGATTTAGAGGTCAAATGTCAAATTGTGTCCAGTCAGTAACTCTGGCATTCATGAACGGATATTCAAATAACTTAGCACAAGTGCTCAGCACAATAAGACGATGTGTCGAGCACAAATCCAGGTATGTGGACCCAAAGTCAAGGTCACACATAGAGGTCAAAGGTCAAATTGTGTGAGACAATAACTCTGGCATTCCTGGACGGATTTTCAAATAACTTGTTTCAATCCTTTTTTTTGTTCATTAATTTTTTTTTCATCTATTTCTTATTTTATTTTTTTTTTTTTTGTGATTTTTTTTTTTTTTTTTTTTTTTTTTTTTTTAATATTTTTATTTTTGTGATTTTTTTTAAAATGTTGTTTTGTTTTTTTTTGTTGTTGTTTTTTCAAAAAAAAATCATTTACTTCTTAATTTTTTCGTGAATTCTTTTGTGATTTATTTTTTTCATTTTTCATTTTTTTTTTTATTATTATTATTTATTTTTATTTAAAAAAAAAAAATTATAATATAATTTTTTTTAAATATTTTCTTTTGGTTTTTAATAAAAAAAAAATATTAATATTTTTTTTTTTTCAAATTATTTTTAAGTAAATATGTTGGTTTCATATTGCTCCAAGGTCATGGTCACACTTACAGGTCATTTCGGGGGCATTTGTCACTTACTGTTTCTTGTTTGTTGTTGTTTTTTGTTGTACCGCTATTAAATTCCGTCAAAATATCTTGTTTTCATTTAGTACATATTTAATAATGTTGGTTGTGTAATGTCATTCAACGTAATTATTTTTAGTTTTATAAGTGAAAGTTTAAGCTTTAATACATAAGGCAATGTTCATAAAGACATCTTGATAAATATTCATATAACGCTCCAGAAAAAAATACGTAATTAAAATGCTAATTTAGCTACAATTATTAATTTTCGAGTTACACTCGAGAACTATATAAAGTGTGTTAGCATGGAAACGCCACATATATAGAGAGAGCAGATCTATACATGATCAGTAATGGTGATTAAAAGAGGGTACGTTAGGGTATTTTTTCAAGAAGAAATTACAATTTTAAAAACAATGTTCCGAGCCATGATACGAATGCCATATTAATCAAAATAGTTTTTTACACCCTGTTTTCCTTTGGTTTAAAAAAAAAGAAAGATATAAAAATCGGACAGGAAAAGTAGCATTCAATGACGACAGTCAACCACAAAACACAAAAACAAACAAGCAAACAGACAAACGAGAAGGCAAAAGTAATAAAACATGTAAACGACATCACAACCACAAAAGGGTTGACAATAGGGCTTCCGCCTTGGAACGGTCAGTGGCAACAAAGGCCACTGGTGGTTTAAACCAGGTTCTAGGGTACACCAAACCCCACACTTACCCTATTGCCATCCCAGTTAAACGGAACAGTGTAAATAAAGAAATCCCCGCAATGAACTATTCTCTAACCAACAATGCAGCATTAATAGGCAATACAAATAAAACACAAAGATGCTTGTGTTTATATAAATCCCCGCCATGAAATTTTTAATTTACCATATATTTTATGCGGAATCGGACTTATTACATAGTGCTATGCACATGCAAAAACTCATTATTTGTGAATGTTAAGTCGGATCCGTAAACCCCCACGAAACGCCTGATGTACCCATTTTGACATAATTAGCACACATTTACTTGCAGTAATAGCACAAACAGCAAACAACTGTTTGTATAAACTGAGAGTATAGATGTTACCAAAATAATTTAGTCTTTAAATAAAAGATGAAGAAATAAAAATGAAAATAAGAATTTGTTATGCAACTATGAATGAGTATAGAAAAGCAGAAAAGAGTTATTTAAAATGTACTTATCGAGCTGAAAAGTCAAGGTTACTTTTAGAATTTCGTATAAAAAGGTAAAAGTGTGATAAGGAATATAGAAAAGAAAAAAGGCTATTTAATGACAAAGTCAAAATTGGAATTGCGGAAAGCGAAACAATTTATTTTTTTAGAATAAATTGAAGACTCTAGGTAGAAATAAAACAAATAACAAATTACCAGTGGAAGTAAAGCTTGAATATGGGGGAATTATTAATTATAAAAACGAGGTGTTAAATTGAAGGCAACATGATTTTTCAGAAATTTATAATGCTGGTAACTCGAGTAAAAATGTTAACTCCAGTGACTTTGAAGCTGATGTTAATATCAATTTAAATCATCAAGATGAATTGAATGTACCAATAACTCTTGCAGAGTGTAGAAAAGTTGCTTCTCTTTCCAAGTCAGGTAAAATCGTAGGAATAGATCGTTTACCATATGAAGTTTTTAAAAACGATTTATCTGTTAATCTTTTATGTAAATTTTTTAATGAAACCGTGTTCCCTCTGCTTGGTCAAGGTCCGTTATCAGCCAATCACCAAAAAAGCACAAAATGATCCAAGGTATTAGTTTAATATATACATCTTGTAAATTATACACAAACGTATTAAATATTCGGTTAGTAAAATATCTAGAAACAAATGATGTATTAGTCCATGAACAAAACGGTTTCAGAAAAAATCTTGCGAAGATCATATGTTTTCCTTGACATCCATTATTAGAAACAAAAAATCCGAAAATTTGCATACTTTTACATGTTTTATAGATATGGCGAAGGCGTTAAAATAGGTATATTTTGTATATAAAATTAGCCAATATAGGCGTTTCTGTTAACTTATTAGAACCCATAAGGAGTCTATATATTGCATGTAAAGTAGCAGTTAATGTAAATGGAAGCTACACCTACAGCTGTCACAGGATGACCTTAGTGGTTGGGCTAACTCAGGAAAGAATCAATGACGGTGAATGCATTTACATAAGTTTAATGCAACTTTTAAAATATGTTTAATATATATACAATTATCTAAAAAAACAAGCGAATACACAAATGAACTATGAAAAGAATGTTCTCCTGAACGTTTAAGACGTTCTTAGTATTGTTATAAATACTGAATGTCTAAGACACTAAAGTGTTGTTAAAGCTATAACAATGTTGATCTAGCGCGATAACTGTGATGCGCGAGAGCTCATGAAGACGATGATGCGCGAATTCAATGGATGATTGTCATCAAATGCCTTCTGTAAGGGTTGATGACGCGATGCAATGATAGTTAATCTCCACTGAGATTGTGAATGATATTCCTCCAGTGAGGACTGGTAACGGGCCCACCTTGTGTCCCGGGGGTTATCGTTAGTAAACCTGGCTGCGCAGGTACGGGGACCGTCTCCACCGCTTGTAACGTTAGTCGTGGAAGCTTAGCTCCACTCCTGGATATCCAAACCTAGATGGCTTACTCCAACCCTGGATGGCTTATATCCTGGATGGCTTAGGCTGTAATTATACATACGTTTTAGATGTCGGTTGACAAACATAACAATCTTGCATAATTACCATTACCCAAACAAATCATTATTCGATCAATATATGTAAGCTGTACTAATGATGAGTAGCAATGTATACATATTCTACAACGCCATGTATACGCTATGTACGTCGCTGTTAATCAATGCCCCTAATACATGTAATATAAACATGATCAAATTACTCATATATTACACTCACTGAGTTATGCATGCACGCATTTATTCTTGTCACTCATCTCATTGTTAACTAATGTTAACAATCGTGTATTACAATCACCGAGTTATACGCCAACGTTAACTAATGCACCTATTATCCACTGTTATCAAATTAATATTGTTTTACAATTAATGATCAATTACAATAATTACATCTAATAAAGTAACTTCAAAATCATATGCTAGTCTAAAGTTATGTTTGAGAAACATCAATGCTAACCGGATGTCGTAACCGCCAAACAAGATGGCGCCGCCCACTGAATACAAATATACGATAAAAGTTTGATAAAACTACTAACCACATGTTGCCTGTGAAATTTGCCGTCCAATCTCTGTTCCAACAAAGTACTATCGATTATCCCGGCGATAGCTAGAAGACAATGGGTTTTATAGCAAACATTACGCCCAAATCATTATTTCCCCCGTTCAGTCCGTGACAAACGTGGCTAAATCTACAGTATTGAATCTACACGACAGGCCCCTTATACAATTTTGCCGTTTAAGGAAAATATACCTATACGTTTACATGCATTAGCACAAAACTAAACTTATGACACGGCCTCTCTGGCGGCCACTTAAAATGTGCACGCTTTTACGTGTTACATGAATAGATCATGAATATTGTGAAATTGTTTCAACTCGAACAATAGATTTTGGGTGTAACCGATACAAGAGCTATATACGACCAGTACGCTCTACCCGTGACATTTTGTGACAACATCTCCCCACTTAAAGAAAGTGCTACACTTTTAAAATTCAACAAAATGATAATATTTACACGTTAAGAAACTATTAATTCTTCTGAGCAAACGAGCGACAAAACGTACAAGCTGATCGCTCAATCGCTTGAGTATGTTATCTATTACCACTGCAGTTATAACCTAACTATAATATGTAATTACAATTTCAACACTATTCTACAATTGTACACTACCCTGTCGTAACATATACTACTATTGTACAATACACTGCAATACACTATTGTATTAAACCGGTCATTATGTGCGGCGACTTAAATAGTCTGCCCCAATATTGTCCTTTCCACGGATTGCTTTAATTTTCATCCGGTAAGGCTGCAGAGTCAGTGCCCACCTCATTAACCTACTGTTAGCTACCTTAGCTTTATTCATATAAGCTAACGGTTGGTGGTCAGTCTCCAAGACAAATTCCTTACCAAAAACATATCGGTGGAATTTACTGACACCCCACACTACTGCAAGACACTCCCTTTCGATAACAGAGTAGTTACATTCCCGGGGTAATAGTTTCCGACTTGCGTAAGCCACGGGGAGACTACACCCATCTTGCTCTTGCAGTAGGACTGCACCCACCCCGATATCGGAGGCATCCGTTCTGAGGATAAACTCCTGGTCAAGTTCAGGTAATTTTAGTATTGGGGTTTTGACCAGACTCCCCTTTAAAGAGACGAAAGCTCGCTCCTGGCTTTCCCCCCAAGTTATCCTATTGGGTTGACCTTTCTTTGTCAAGTCTGACAAAGGTGCAGCTATAGCCGAAAAGTTTGGAATAAACTTCCTGTAAAAACCCGCCAACCCTAAAAATGACCTAACTTGTTTCTTTGTCTCGGGTCTTGGTGCTTCCTGAATTGCCTTAACCTTGTCGGGGTTGGGTTTCAATTTCTGGTCCCTCCCGACAACATGACCCAGACACTCTATATCTGCGTAACCTATGTGACACTTGCTAGGTTTTGCAGTCAGTTTAAACCGGCGTAGCCGTTCCAACAGATTACGTAGAGCCTTGATATGGTCTTCAAATGTTGTTGTAAACACCAGGATGTCATCTACAAAACTGTCTGTGTTGGACAAATCCTTCAGGACTTTCCTCATTAACCTACAGAATGTTGCTGGGGCGTTTACGAGACCAAAGGGCATGACCTTGAACTTAAAAAGTCCTTGCGAAGTTTCGAAGGAGGTCATCTCTTTAGCTCGGTCTGAAAGTGGGACTTGCCAATAACCTTTACTGAGGTCTAACTTGGAGAAATACGAATATCCCGCAAGTTTAGAGAATACCTCCTCAATATTAGGCATTGGCTCTGCATCAAAGATGGTACGTTTATTGAGCTGCCTAAAATCGATGCAGAATCGAATTGACCCATCTTTCTTCTTAATAAGTACGACTGGGGATGAAAATGGGGCGTTTGAAGGTTCGATGACACCCAATTTCAACATGTCTTTCACCTCCTCATCAACAATTGATCGGGAGTGAAATGGAATGGGATACCCCTTAATTCTTATTGGTTCCCCTGATGTGAGTACAATATCATGTTGCACTCCATCTGTCTGCCCCGGGTTTTCGGACAAGACATCACTGAACTCCGAGAGTAAACTACCCATCTCTCGTTTCTGCTCTACACTAAGCATGCCCGATATGTCTACATCGGCTGCTCTCTCCCTACCTACACTAGTGGGAAAATACATGGGACTAGTGTCCTCACTACTGTCTTCCTCACTATCCTCAATAACTGCAACATTAACTACGGTTAACACCCCTTGTTGCACATTATCGGTTCTACTTATATACTCTTTCAGCATATTCGCATGAAAGGTCTTTAACTTTCCGTTTATCTCGATACGGTAATCCATAGTGTTCACTATCCCTCTAACGTAAAACGGACCTTTCCATTGTAATAACAACTTGTTATTGTCGGTCGGGAGTAACAGTAACACCTGGTCATCTATCTTAAACTTCCTAGCTCTAGCTTTCTGGTCATAGTAGCGTTTATACTTGGTACTTGCCTTAACTAACTGACTTTGAGCTATCTTACAAGTCTCCTCTAGTTTCTCCTTCAGATCTAAAACATACTGATATGTAGTCTTAACCTCATCACTATCTACTTCACCTGCCCACATCTCTCTAAGAATCCTCATGGGACCTCTAACTGACCTACCGTACAATAACTCAAACGGAGAGAATCCTAAACTCTCTTGTGGTACCTCTCTAAATGCAAACAATAAAGCATTGAGATACTTGTCCCAATCTTTGGGTCTCTCGGTACACATACGCCGTAACATTTGCTTTAACGTCCCGTTAAATCGTTCGACTAACCCGTTACACATAGGGTGATATGGTGTTGTCATGATTTGACGCAAAGACAATAACCTGCTTACTTCAGCCATAAGTTCTGACGTAAACTGTGACCCACAATCAGTCAGCATTTCCTCTGGTACACCTAGCCTACTGAACATATCAACTAATGCCTCAGCTACTCTCTCAGTTTCAATTGAGGGCAATGCTACTGCCTCCGGATACCTAGTTGCATAGTCTACCATGGTTAAAATGTACCTATTTTTCCTATCCGACACTGGAAAAATTGGTCCAACTATGTCTACGGCTACCCGCTTAAATGGTGTATCTATCAGTGGCATCTGACCTAAATGTACTTTGGTCACTCGACCTTTTGGTACTGTCCTTTGGCATACATCGCAGGACCTACAATACCTAGTTACATCTCCACTAACGCCTGGCCAATAAAATTCTGCCAATACTCTATCTGACGTTTTCTTTACGCCTAAATGACCTCCCATAATCGACTCATGAGCTACCTTAAGCACTGTCGTTCTATACTGGGTAGGTACCACTAATTGGTGAAACTGTCTACTACCACTATCTTCAAATTCTCTGTACAATAACCTATTCTTATGTACAAACTTACAACTACCGGACCCTTTACACTTCTTCACTACACCGTCCTTGGCCTTCACTTTACAAGGACCTAATGACTCGTCTTGAGTTTGTGCTTCTATAAACTCCGCTTTAGATATGTCACCTACGGCTGCAGGAACCTTTAATTTTCTATAAGCCTGAGCTTGCTTCTGAACCTGCGCTCTAGTCTCTACGGCATTACTTATGCTACTTCTAAAATCGGACATTACCGGAAGTGCTGAACCATCTATGTTCCCTATCGTTAAATCATACATCGGGTCATCCATACATAGTGCCTCTGTAGTCCCTTTAAAGAAAGGTGTATCTACATCTATTCTCGCTATTGGCACGTGCTCTACCGACTTATTTAACAACATACACGGTGACTGTTTACCTACCAACTGGTCATCCGTAACTAAACTACGCCTAACTACCACACCTGTACAACCTGTATCCCTCATTACAATTACGTCCGTGCCGTTCACTCTACCATCTGCCGTTGGAAGATTTGCATACGGAAAGAGACATGTTCCGATCTTCGCCATTACACCATCCGATTTAACACAACAGCTACTACTCTCGGTTTTAATAACCGGACTATTACTACCTCTGCCTCTACCTCTACCTCGGTTTTGACCACCTCTACCTCTACCGAAATTCCATGGGTTGTTAAAACCTTGGTTCTGATTCCCTACATTGTTGTCCACTCTACTATTTTCACTGAAATTGTCTACGACAGCGGACACTTTCACCGCTTTCCTACACTCATGTGAAGCATGATTCCCATTACAGTGACGACAACGAATAAAAGGTCTACCTATGTTACCACTATTGCTACCTCCTCTAGCACCCATCGAACTACCACCACCTCTATAGTTTCCACTCTGGCCTTTCTGTTTATGATCGTCCCCTTGCCTATCTCTAAAAGTTCTGTCTTTCGACACTACATTATGAGCTCCACCTCTAGCCTCGGCAAACTGATCTGCTTGTGTTGCCATTTCTCCTACACTAGCTAATTTTCTTTCTTTCAGAAATAAGAACAGATCTCTACTACAAACATTGAATAGCTGGTCCCGCAACAAGAAATCTATGAGGCCCTGATAAGTCTGCGCTACCTTCCCTAACTCTAACCACCTATCTAAGTAATTTCTAGACCTACTAATAAACTGAATAAATGACTCGCCTTTCTCAGGCAGACAAGCTCTAAACCGCTTTCTAAAACCTTCTTCAGTTAACTCAAATCTCTTTAAAAGAGCATCCTTTAACTTGTCATAGTCAAGAGCATCTACACTAGGTAATCTAGAAAATACATCTAAGGCCTTGCCTCTCAATAACGCACTTAAATGAACTGCCCACTTATCTTTGGTCCATTCCTGTAACTCAGCATAACGCTCGAACCGTAACAAGTAACTGTCCATGTTATCTTTGTCAGCATCAAAGTATGGTAACTTCGACCCTTTTAACTTCCCAGAATAACTATCTTTCCCTTCAGTTTTACTTTCCTTACTATGTGTCTTAGCTGCTTCCAAATCTAAAGCTAACTTATGCTCAAACTCTTTTTGCTCCCTTTCCATTATCATCTTAGCCTTAGCTAGTCTACCATCTGTTTCGAACCTCTCATGTTCTAACTCTTGCTTCTCCTTTACTATTCTACTTTCTAATTCTACCTTCTCTTTAGCTAATCTACCTTCTAATTCTAGCTTCTCTTTATCAGCGTCTAGCTTCTCTTTAGCTAACCTACTTTCTAATTCTAGCTTCTCTTTATCAGCGTCTAGCTTCTCTTTAGCTAACCTACTTTCTAATTCTAGCTTCTCTTTCGCTAATCTACTTTCGAATTCTAACCTATCTTTCTCTTCATCCCTTTCCCGCTTTGCTAATTCTCTTTCCTTAAGTCTAAATTCCCTTTCCCTAGCCTGTTCGTCTTTAACAAAGGTTCTAAGCTCCTCTCCAGCATACCCTAACTCCTTACCCATTTCCGTAAGATCCTTTATGGACGTCATGTCTATAGACATTGTGAACTACACACTACAATAATTACAATACACACGTCACTAATGATTCTACTCAACTAACTACTAATGGTAAGTCACTGTGTCCTCAGTAAATACCTGGGCATCATCATAGGACAAGTTACATACACATTTGTACTAGCGCTAACTCCTAACGGTTATGTATAGATATTATCTAGCTTCCACAAAACATATGCACTACATAAAATATCTTAATTTGATATTGGACATAAACCTTAAACAATCATCGAAATGTGTATAACATGTACATGTATATTTACTTCTCCCATCAATATAAGTATACTCGAGTGTCACAACATGAGTAGAACGTCTTGTTCGCCAGCCTAATTGGATACTATGTGTAAATCAAGGGAGGTAAAACAAACACCCAAATTATTGAGCAAAAGTGCCTGAGACCCACTCGTGTAGACCACTGCGACCTCGCGCCAAGGAAAGAACGGACAAAACAACAGTTTGGACTCACCCTACCCTTGTCGTGTCTTGACTTGTCTTCCAAGCTGTGGCCGTGATCGTCGACAGTCGCCTTGATGGATCAGAGGGTGGTACACAATTCTAAAATAATAAGTAGAGATTTAGTATATCATAATAAAGATCACTTATTGATTCTTTCCCTCCGTAGTCGCCCAAAATCCCACTTCTGACACCAGTTGTCACAGGATGACCTTAGTGGTTGGGCTAACTCAGGAAAGAATCAATGACGGTGAATGCATTTACATAAGTTTAATGCAACTTTTAAAATATGTTTAATATATATACAATTATCTAAAAAAACAAGCGAATACACAAATGAACTATGAAAAGAATGTTCTCCTGAACGTTTAAGACGTTCTTAGTATTGTTATAAATACTGAATGTCTAAGACACTAAAGTGTTGTTAAAGCTATAACAATGTTGATCTAGCGCGATAACTGTGATGCGCGAGAGCTCATGAAGACGATGATGCGCGAATTCAATGGATGATTGTCATCAAATGCCTTCTGTAAGGGTTGATGACGCGATGCAATGATAGTTAATCTCCACTGAGATTGTGAATGATATTCCTCCAGTGAGGACTGGTAACGGGCCCACCTTGTGTCCCGGGGGTTATCGTTAGTAAACCTGGCTGCGCAGGTACGGGGACCGTCTCCACCGCTTGTAACGTTAGTCGTGGAAGCTTAGCTCCACTCCTGGATATCCAAACCTAGATGGCTTACTCCAACCCTGGATGGCTTATATCCTGGATGGCTTAGGCTGTAATTATACATACGTTTTAGATGTCGGTTGACAAACATAACAATCTTGCATAATTACCATTACCCAAACAAATCATTATTCGATCAATATATGTAAGCTGTACTAATGATGAGTAGCAATGTATACATATTCTACAACGCCATGTATACGCTATGTACGTCGCTGTTAATCAATGCCCCTAATACATGTAATATAAACATGATCAAATTACTCATATATTACACTCACTGAGTTATGCATGCACGCATTTATTCTTGTCACTCATCTCATTGTTAACTAATGTTAACAATCGTGTATTACAATCACCGAGTTATACGCCAACGTTAACTAATGCACCTATTATCCACTGTTATCAAATTAATATTGTTTTACAATTAATGATCAATTACAATAATTACATCTAATAAAGTAACTTCAAAATCATATGCTAGTCTAAAGTTATGTTTGAGAAACATCAATGCTAACCGGATGTCGTAACCGCCAAACAAGATGGCGCCGCCCACTGAATACAAATATACGATAAAAGTTTGATAAAACTACTAACCACATGTTGCCTGTGAAATTTGCCGTCCAATCTCTGTTCCAACAAAGTACTATCGATTATCCCGGCGATAGCTAGAAGACAATGGGTTTTATAGCAAACATTACGCCCAAATCATTATTTCCCCCGTTCAGTCCGTGACAAACGTGGCTAAATCTACAGTATTGAATCTACACGACAGGCCCCTTATACAATTTTGCCGTTTAAGGAAAATATACCTATACGTTTACATGCATTAGCACAAAACTAAACTTATGACACGGCCTCTCTGGCGGCCACTTAAAATGTGCACGCTTTTACGTGTTACATGAATAGATCATGAATATTGTGAAATTGTTTCAACTCGAACAATAGATTTTGGGTGTAACCGATACAAGAGCTATATACGACCAGTACGCTCTACCCGTGACATTTTGTGACAACAGCCAAGGGCCAGCAGAGCTTATGGGATGGCGAGTTGTCCGTCGTCCGTTGTCCGTCTGTCCGTTAGCTTTTACCTCTTTAAGATGATAAGGCCTTCCTTTTTCATTCGATCTTTACGAAACTTTAAAAGATTGATAATATCAATGAAAGCTCGGACAGTCCGAAATTAGCGAGATTGAACCCGTAACAGCAGAGTTATGTCCCTGGATTTAGTCAAAAAAACACTATATTTTGTTTGTTAAGACGATAGGGCCTTCATTTTCCATCCGATCTTTACCAAACTGTAGCAGATTATTAATAATAATAAAATCTCGAACCAGTTTGAAAACCAGTAAGATTGGACAAGTACCAGCAGAGTTATGGCCCTTGATTTAGTTAAAATGCTGTATTTTGCCTCGTTAAGACAATATGGCAATACGGAATAGGACGCAAAAAGAGAGCAGGTCTTTTTATGCAATTGTATCCATACATTTAACATTTGTGCAGTTGTATTGTTTAATCATGCAACGATTACCGATTTATATGCCATTTCCTTTTTTGATTTTCGTTTCGTCAAGAGGACGATTGATATATATGACCAAACATGACCTTTGCCTGCTTTTACCATTTAATGCCCAATTTATTCATGTAACAAAAAACGTTCAACGTTCAACATACATGTATGTTTTATCAGTTTTATCAGCTAAATTGCAAATATTAAATATAAAACGTTTTTACGAAATGTATGAACATAATATAGACAAGCTTTCTATCCTGCCTATGAAATATATTTAGTATTAACTCTTTTATAACGAATACGAAACCAGATACAAATCGTTATATAGAATTAACTCTCCACGATGCATATGACAGCGTCTGTGTGGTTTTGATATGGAAGGAAACGGAGAACCTGAGGGAACCCCGCGTGTCGGAGTAGGACGGAGAACCTGGGGGAACCCCAAAGAAAACCCCACATGTTGGAGTAGATCGGAGAACCTGTGGAAACCCCACATGTTGGAGTAGGACGGAGAACCAGAGGGAACCCCATAGGAAACCCTACATGTTGGAGTAGGACGGAGAACCTCAGGGAACCCCATAGGGAACCTTACATGTCCGAGTATGACGGAGAACCTGAGAGAACCCCACATGGCGCCCCATATGTCCGAGTAGGACGGACAACCTGAGGGAACCCCACATGTCGGAGTAGGACGGAGAACCTGAGGCATCCCCAAAGAGAACCCCACATGTCGGAGTAGGACGGAGAACCTGTGGGAACCCCTCATGTCGGAGTAGGACGGAGAACCTGGAGAACCCCACATGGAATCCAATATGTCGTTTGTGGACGGAGAACCTGAGGGAACCCCACAGAGAACACCACATATCGGAGTAGGAAGGAGAACCTGCGGAAACCCCTCAAGTCGGAGTAGGACGGAGAACCTGCGGGAATCCCACATGTCGGAGGGAACCCCACATGTCGGAGTATGACGGAGAATCTGAGGGAACCCTACATGTCGGAGTAGGACGGACAACCTGCGGGAACTCCACATGTTGGAATAGGACGGAAAACCTGAGGGAAACCACATGTTTGAGTAGGACGGAAAACCTGCTCGAACCCCACATGTCAGAGTAGGACGGAGATCATGAGGAAACTCACATGTCGGTGAAGAACGGAGAATCTGCGGGAAACCCACATGGAGTAGAACGGACAACCTGAGGGAACCCCACATGTCGGAGTAGGACGGAGAACCTGGGGGAAACCCAGAGGAAACCCCACATATTGGAGTAGAACGGAGAAACTGCGGAAACCCCACAGGGAACCCCACCTGTTGGAATAGGACGGAGAACCTGAGGGAACCACATAGGGAACCCCACATGTTGGAGTAGGACGGAGAACATCAGGGAACCCCATAGGGAACCCACATGTCGGAGGAGTAGGACGGAAAACCTGAGGAAACCCCACGTGGAACCCCCATGGCCGAGTAGACGGAGAACCTGAAGGATCCCCACATGTCGAAGTAGGACGGAGAACCTTAGGGAACTCCACAGAGAACACCACATGTCGGAGTAGGACGGAGAACCTGAGGGAACACCGTATGTCGGATTAGGAAGGAGAACCTGAGGAAACCCCATATGTCGGAGTAGGATGGAAAACCTGAGGGACACCGCATGTCGGAGTAGGACGGAGAACCTGCGGGAACCCCACAGGGAACCCCATATGTAGGAGTAGAACGTCGAACCTTCGGGAACCCCACATATTGGAATAGGACGGAGAACCTGAGGGAACCCACAAGTCGGAGTAGGAAGGAGAACCTGAGGGAACCCCACATGTCGGAGTAGGATGGAAAATCTACGGGACACCACAGGAAGCCTCCCAAGTCGGAGTAGGACGGAGAACCTGAGGGAACCCACATGTCGGAGTAGGACGGAGAACCTGAGGGAACCCACATGTCGGAGAAGGACTGAGAATCTACGGGACACCACATGTTTGAGTATGACGGACAATCTGAGGGAACCCCACAGATACCCCACATATCGGAGTAGGACGGAGAACTTGCGGGAACCCCACATGTTCGAGTATAGGCGACCAGCAAACCCCACTCGAATGTTTGAGAGTTAGGTATTCATATTAATTGAAGAGTATGTCCCTTTTGTGTGTCCCCATTGAGATTACATTTGAAAAAGATGGGGGAAAATACAATTTCAAATAATCTTCAATATTTGTGCATGACATTTCCAGCTTAATATGTTTACACATTTACCTAGGCAGTGCTACCCTTGAATTATAGCCACATACTTGATAAATATTAAGTATATGAATAAGTCAATACATACAGACCTTGAGTAGGACATCATAAAAAATATCTGAGTATGGATCAATACACACTTAGGTATTAATGGTCTACACGAAAGTGTTACAACATGCAAAGGGACACTACTATTTCACGTGCGAATACAGTATTGATGTACGTGTTATCTGTTCTACATGACGCTGTTCGTTTATAATTAAAAGAAATCAGGTTATGGCATACAGTCAGATTTTAAGGTATATTCTGGTTAGATGAAATTAACCAAATTATAACAAATCCCCATAAAACGTCCAAATACTATATTTCCATCATAAAATATGTTCATTTTGGCCATTTTGACTGAAATTTCCATTTGTATTGATCAAATAGGACTGGGGGTATATTTGCAAAAAAATAAAATATTTACCGACATTCTGGGGGTGCCTACCTTAGTGAAATATTATAGGCTGAAAGCCTTACATCATCCACAATTTGCTGGTCAATTTTGGGTAAATCTTAGTTTTTTCTTTAAGCAAAGTTAGTATTTTTCAGCCAATGTGATTTATGCAATAGTGGTATATCACCATCAGGGTTTTATTTACACTGCTAGTATCTCCGTAGAGATGTCAAAGAAAGCGAAACAAGTATCCGACTTATTAAACAATTTATTATCGAAAGGAAAGCAAAACACCATTACTTGTTGCTGTTTGTATTTTATTCAGGCGCTATTAAAGTGTGAAGCTCATTTCCTTACCGTATAAAAAAGAACTCATTTGAAATTAGTCGATCTTCCACGAGTCCCTCAACAATATAAATATACACAACAGAAATGGGATATACATTTTAAAGTGATTTTTTGTATATTCATTATTCAGTAATGGACATATTTTCAAATAGAGTTGAAAAACTTTGTTAGATCCTTGGTCATCATCACTTACATACAATCTTTATTAATTAAACTTGTTTAACAGTTTATCAAAAGAAGTTATGACCCTAGCATTTTGCAAAGCACTTCATGTTTAGTGGTTGACCCATTTATAGGTCGCCACTATGCTTTCCTCTTTGATTGTGTGATGACCGGACAGAGTGTGGACCCAATGATGACGACTGCCTAAACTCTTATAGGACGGTAGTGTTCGATGTTTTTTTCTTTAAAGGGGTTGATGCACTATTTTCAAACACCATTTATTTAAAAGGGCTCTGAAAAACTTGAAAAAAAGCTGAAAGAATTATCAAAATACCATGAAAAATAAAGGAAATATATCCTATGGAAGATTTGCAAAGAAACATAAATGGAGGTGGCCAACTTGGAACAATTACGTCATCGCGCCATTTATTAATTCACAATAGTCCAAATGTCCAAATAATCCAATAATCAAATGTAACTAAATGAGAACAATATTGTTTAATTTTCTCACAATATATTTTAATTCACAGCATTCAATATTTAGTAAATTCTCAAGAACTTGAGAATTAAAATAATGAACCAGACACTCCACTTTGAATACTAATACTGACAACTCCTACACGTTTTATTGAGGCCAGCTTTATATACCAACATGAAACATTCTAGATTAAAGAATGTTCTGTAACAACTCACTATGTAAACAATAATTTAGAACTTACTAGAATATTACATAAACACTGGATGTCAATCAAACAATCTGGTTCAAAATTAATATGTGCTATTACTAGAAACAATCTGACAACTGGATCAACAAACATGTACACTTATATAGCATTATATACATTAGGGTAACAGTACTCATTAATAGCATCTCGATAAAATAACCACTGGCGTCTCAGTTGTATAGTGTAAATATGAAACATTACGTATATAGGTTGTTTTGTGTACTTTTATGTGCCTTAAGTGTGGCATTAGCCGTGATTACAGCTGAATTTGATAACTTATGTAATTGTTTTATATTTTATATGTGACACTCAAATAAACAATAAAATCTCTAAAATATAATAAAATCTAATTATAATGTTAGGATGAGAGCTTGTTTGAGTGAGTAGTGTCGTATGTAAAATGTGAATGAGATGATTTGCCTGACTAAATGCATGTTATCTTTCAACAAACCCGTCATGAACAAACCCTATACCACAAAAAAATCGACCTTCATATATGGCTTAACATGTGATTAAAATGACGTAAAACACCATTCAAACAAACAAACCATCGGATATAGGGTGCGTTCAGGGTTCTCCCATTGGCAACCACTTCGGTTAACTTCGGGTTACCAATGGCCACCGATGGTAATATATGGTAACAACGAGGTCACCGATACTATCTCAGTTGTAGAGTCGCGAGACGACTGGTTACCAAAGTACTACCCATCGGTCGGCGAACCAACGGCTAACGACGGTGACGGATGATTACCGATGGTTACCCAGAGTGCTTTCGGTAACCGATGGGAGAACCCTGAACGCACCCAATGGTGTACATAATGAATGGTTATTACTTAAGTATTATCATCACTGATCCAATTTCCCGTCTTTTATCAATTTAACATGGTGTATTATTAGCTGAAGAAAATGTACTTCAGTTGTATTTCGTTTTCATTATTTGCGTTGATCTGAAGGGAAAACAAATCGTCTGATGCATACATGTGAAACAATGTTAGCATGCCCTAATCGGCAGAACTGAAGGCTTTATTTTTAACGGAAACTCAACAGAATGAATTCAATGTAAATACTATGGAATTGTTGTTAATTTTCACTAACAATTGAAATGATGGGTTCTAAAACTGGCTAAATGGAAACCTTATTTTCTCCTTTCAAAATCTTAGATGAATTCATTTTTCTTAAAATCGCAGACAAATATATATGATATTTTACAGCAATAGTCCATGTTTACCAATCAACATTATCGCATATTTGCATTGAAAATAAAAGCAAAATAGGACTTATTGCATAATAAGTTGAATAAAATAAGTGAATGTCTTTATTTATAGAGGGTGACCCAATTAGCCAACACTAATCTCCATTGGGGCCCTCTGTAAAGTCATACATATACACTGCACAACATATATAACAAAACAAAAACAGTGATATTTCCTTTAAACTATTCTGCACACATACAAATGTACACGCACGCACACACATATATATCAACGTGTTTTGTACGAAAAGGGCCTAAAATTAATTACAGAAAGGACAACTCTGTCATGTGGTAGACCTTTTAATCAAAGTATACTTTGTTACACGAAATTCATGAACGTTGAAGTTTCGCTTGAAAAAGTCAAGTCATTTCAGTATTGTGTTTAATGTTAAGAGATTGCAAATTGTTTAGGCCTATGTTTGCTCACCTCCTTGAGCCAAATGCGCATTCTGTCGATAATGAAACTTTAAAGGGGTAACCATTGGTGTGTTCGGTGCTGTTTAAACCTTCTTTCCAAAAGGACAGGCCTAATGTCGCCCTGTACCATTCGATTAGCAGTAGCATATTAAACATACAATATATAGAGGAAATACCCATTATACGTTTCTTTTTTCCTTTCAGTATATGTAAAGTTTTTTAAAGAAGTATATTCTCTAATATATGAAGGAATGCTTTTCCATGTAATTGTTCCAGAGTATGACATACTCCCTTTAAACAATTCTTTGTTTGGTCTTGAAGTTATATAATTTAATTTGTATGCAGATCGTAGATTTCTCTGCGAGATAACAGTTGTTGGGTATATTTTTATACTAGTATCAAGTTTGATAGGATACATACGACCTCCATTCTGGTTATTATAGGATACATACGACCACCACTCTGGTTATTATAGGATACATACCACCTCCACTCTGGTTATTATAGGATACACACGACCTCCACACTGGTTATTATAGGATACATACGACCTCCACTCTGGTTATTATAGGATACACACGATATCCACTCTGGTTATTATAGGATACACACGACCTCCACTCTGGTTATTATAGGATACATACGACCTCCACTCTGGTTATTATAGGATACACACGACCTCCACACTGGTTATTATAGGATACAAACGACCTCCACTCTGGTTATTATAGGATACATACGACCTCCACTCTGGTTATTATAGGATACACACGACCTCCACTCTGGTTATTATAGGATACACACGACCTCCACTCTGGTTATTATAGGATACATACGACCTCCACTCTGGTTATTATAGGATACATGCGATCTCCACTCTGGTTATTATAGGATACACGCGACCTCCACTCTGGATATTATAGGATACACACGACCTCAACTCTGGTTATTATAGGATAAACACGACCTCCATTCTGGTTATTATAGGATACACACGACCTCCACTCTGGTTATTATAGGATACACACGACCTCCACACTGGTTATTATAGGATACACACGACATCAACTCTGGTTATTATAGGATACACACGACCTCCACACTGGTTATTATAGGATACACACGACATCCACTCTGGTTATTATAGGAAACACACGACCTCCACACTGGTTATTATAGCATACACACGACCTCCACTCTGGTTATTATAGGATACACACGACCTCCACACTGGTTATTATAGGATACATACGACCTCCACTCTGGTTATTATAGGATACACACGATATCCACTCTGGTTATTATAGGATACACACGACCTCCACTCTGGTTATTATAGGATACACACGACCTCCACACTGGTTATTATAGGATACAAACGACCTCCACTCTGGTTATTATAGGATACATACGACCTCCACTCTGGTTATTATAGGATACACACGACCTCAACTCTGGTTATTATAGGATACACACGACCTCCACTCTGGTTATTATAGGATACACACGACCTCCACTCTGGTTATTATAGGATACACACGACCTCCACTCTGGTTATTATAGGATACATACGACCTCCACTCTGGTTATTATAGGATACACGCGATCTCCACTCTGGTTATTATAGGATACACGCGACCTCCACTCTGGATATTATAGGATACACGCGACCTCCACTCTGGATATTATAGGATACACGCGACCTCCACTCTGGTTATTATAGGATAAACACGACCTCCATTCTGGTTATTATAGGATACACACGACCTCCACTCTGGTTATTATAGGATACACACGACCTCCACACTGGTTATTATAGGATACACACGACCTCCACACTGGTTATTATAGGATACACACGACATCCACTCTGGTTATTATAGGAAACACACGACCTCCACACTGGTTATTATAGGATACACACGACCTCCACTCTGGTTATTATAGGATACACACGACCTCCACTCTGGTTATTATAGGATACACACGACCTCCACTCTGGTTATTATAGGATACACACGACCTCCACTCTGGTTATTATAGGATACACACGACCTCCACTCTGGTTATTATAGGATACACACGACCTCCACCCTGGTTATTATAGGATACACACGACCTCCACACTGGTTATTATAGGATACATGCAACCTCCACACTGGTTATTATATGATACATACGACCTCCACTCTGGTTATTAAAGGATACATGCAACCTCCACTCTGGTTATTATAGGATACATACGACCTCCACACTGGTTATTATAGGATACATACGACCTCCACTCTGGTTATTATAGGATACATACGACCTCCACTCTGGTTATGTTGATTCTTTTGATTATAAAATTATATAAATTATAAAAACAATTATGATATTGTATTTATGCTATTTATGAAGCAGTGTACGCGTGTGTCGATTGTTGCATATGAATTGTCAATATCGTATTAATATTATTGTCTTATATTTTGTCTAAATGATATTTATTGTGTTCTTTCAAAACCTTTTCTGTATAGAAAAGTATTTGGTGAGCCCGTAATCTGAAGTCATTCCAGTATACCCCCGAGCAACATATTACTTTCAATCACCTATTTATAGACTCCGCAAATGTAATCAGTAGTATCCGATGAACTGATGAATATGAGGTATTTTCTATGACATGCTATTCATCCATTTCTTGACCGTTAATCACAATTTGGCCTAGTTTACAATCACCAGTTCAGCAATGGTTAATCCTATCGCTGTGAATTGCACGGCAGTGTTGGACGGAGCCTCGGCCACCAAACACTTCAGATCTATTACTGTGAACTGCACGGCAGTGTTGGACGGAGCCTCGGTCACCAAACACTTCAGATCTGATGGTTGTAGCGACAGAATTGGCTTATCAACATATGAGAAATGGTAGTCACCAGCACATTTCAGATCGTTCTTGTTAACGACGGGAACCGTGGCATTATTCAACCAGTACCATGTAGCTAGAAGATCACAGTCGAAAAAAAACGGGTTGTGTTCAAGCTGCAGCTCTTTCAAGTTTTTCAACGAAGCAACTTCCATGAGAAAAAAAATTCGGCATCGAGTTGTATGTCAGATCTAAAGCCTGCAAGTTTTCCAAGCAGTTGTCTTTTGTAGGCAAAAAAGGCGAAACAAAATAATTGTGCGAGAGGTCGAGAAACTGAAGAGCAGGAAGTTCACAAAATGAGTTTGCAATTGGCTCTGAAAATGTGAAAAACTCATTGTGTGCGATTTTTAATGTTACAATGGCCGTCATAGGCATATCGGGGTCAGTGAAGACGGACGCCAGTTTTCCAAAATGAATCGAACCGTTCCAGACTTCATCAAAGGCGTTTGTAAGATCTAAATGTTTCAGTTTGGGCAGATTTTTAAAGTAGCCAGTCTCTTTAAAGTCAATGAAGTCAATCTGCCAGTTATTTTCACTGATCGTCAAGTTTTCTAAATTCGGCATACAGTGAAAATTTATACCGTGAATCAGACAGATGTTGTTGTTTGAAATATTAAGCGTTTTCAGTTCCAACAATCGAAGCGAATTATCTAGATGGCAGGAACCCAGAAAGTTTCTACAACCTCCTGCAACTTAGACCCTGTGATAATAACTTTGGTACGGTCCTTGGTGTAATGGATACTATGGTGGCATATTTCTGCCACGAGATAGCTAGACAATTATCATGATTATTTCGAGATAGTACCATGTATTTTTCGCGATAATAATGAATTTTCGCGAAAATCTTATAAAATGTGTAAGATAAAATTATCTCAGATTCTTTTAGTATCATGTTAAATGTAACTCTAATGCCCACTTCTGCCATCATGATTCTGGTTTCTGGAGAATTATCGCGTAAACCGTATCATGCTTTCTTCGAGATAGTAAGTGAATTTTCATTGAATTCTCTGAGTTATCTTGTTAAATGCCGCGATACTACTGATCATGATAGTTCTGGTTTCGCGTTAAATACTGTTATTGAGTTAGTTATAAATATTTACGCGATAGTAACGTGAATGTTCTGATAAATAATCATAATTATTACGAAAACAAAATTTCAAATGTTTAAGATAATTCTTACCGCGTTAACTATTGTGCTAACGTGATGGCAGAAGACGGCAGTGTTGCGGCAAGTTTTGTTAGATAAAATTGTTGAAAAATTAAAGAGAAAAAGTAACATTATCGCGCAAAATGCACGATAAAATTATCTAGCTATCTCGTGGCAGAAATATGCCACCATAATGATACAGTTGCGTTATGTCTGTCAACGTGGTTTCATTGTGACACTCGACATAGTCATCGGTACAGATGCACTTAGAAAATTTATCTTTACAATAATCATCGCATTGACTAACACCACAGCACAAGAAACAAACACAAAGTTGTAATAAAAACACAAAAACTGTCCGCTATGTAGTTTCAATCCAGCGAAATTGTGTCGAAGCATTTGAAAAGTCGCCATTTTCATAAAGTGATTGTGAACGTGCATTGTTAAATATGGAACGCCATGACTGTCTTAAGATGTTGTCGATTAATATATGCAGTGCATTTTTCTTTATATGTGGTAGATCCTTCATGATATGCAGTGCATTTTTAATTATATGTGGTAAATAAATCTTTATATGTGGTAGCAAAGTATTTATATGCAGTATATTAATCATTATATGCAGTAGATTAATCATTATATGCGATAGATAAGTCATTGTATGCAGTAGATAAACCATTATATGCGGTTCAGTTATCGTTATTTGTAGTGCATTTATTATAATATGCAGTAGTGTATCTAATATATGAGGTCCTTTGAACATTATATGAAGTAGGTTTGTATTTATATGCAGTGCTTCTGTTGACTTTATATGTGGTACATATTCTAATATACGTGGTGACACGTATTTATATTCGGTGGTTTCAATTGCATTATATTCGGTACAAACGGCTTTATACGTGGTGCATTTCTTATGATATGCAGTGCTTTTTCTATTATATGCGGTGTTTTTTTCATTATGATAATGAGATCAATCGGAGCACTTGTTGTTTAAGATGTTACGATTTAATCTAACTAGACTGCTTCACTGCATGCCCCGTTTCACTCAAACAAGGAGGAGGTCAAACGCCGATTTCATCGGCCGAAAAAAATCGCTCACGTAAAGAGCACTCCAACTGTGATCATGGTCAAGCATCTCGTCTGATCTATGTTCTATGAAAAATATATGGCAAGTTTGGCCTTTTCTCAATATTGATTACACAATGCACGCGCGTGATATACATAAATAGAGGATATTTGTTGATTTGGAGTGAATAAATAGAGAATATTTGTTTCTTTGGAGTGAATATAGGATTTAATCCACTATTTCGCTGGGAAGTGTATAATAAATGCATATATTACAATTACTGAGGAAGTGTACGCGCTAAATATACAATCGCTTTTGTCTTATTTCCAAGGATAGTCCCCCATGTTGGTACGTACCATACCAAGCTCTGTACCCGGTGTCCTTATAAGGAAATACTTTGTTGGGGGCTTCCGGGGGTGGGGTCGTGAACAAAATACTTCCACCCACCCCGCCCCCGCCCCCCACCCCCAAAAGGGGTGTAATTTCCTGGTTTTGTGAGAATGTGGTAAGGGAGGTGTTGTTTTTCTTGCGAGGGCAGCGGTGAGGATGTGGTGGTGATGTGTGTTTGGCGTGAGGGGGTGGGGGAGGTGTGTGTGGGGGGGGGGGGCCTACATAAATTCCATGAGGGAAGTTTCTGCGTTGGAAGGAGGGGGTTAACGAATAAAAACAAACGGGGTATGGCGGCTGGAGATTTTTCCATTTTTTTCCCAATACATTGTTTTATTAGGAGGTGGTAAGCCAAGTATTTTTAGCTGATGCAATTTCTTTTTAATCTTGTGGGTAGTCTGCACATTTTCTTGAGTTGAACGCTTTTTTCCACCATGTTTTGTTTGTTTGTTTTTAATCTGTTGTATGGAGGTGGGGGTATTTGCAGACTGTTTTATGGGGAGGAGGTAAGAAATGGATTTCCGGGGGATCTTGGGTGGTATTTTGTACATTTTCCCAGGTGGCTCCCCCAGTGTTGGTATTATACCAGTTCTGTCTGAAGTTTTTTCCAGGAGGGTTGGAGTGTTTTTCGAGATTGTCCAAGGGACTGGGGTGTTATCAAACATATGCCATTTCCTAACGCCGATCTAGTCAACCTGTCTATGTTTGACCTAATTGTATTCAACAGTTCGTGTTTTTTATATTCAGTCTTGGTTTGGACTGAAAAAAGTGACAGTTTTTGTCCTATTTATAAAACTGGAAATCCTCTAATGACGTAAAGCGTGTGTATACACTGGCCAATCGCTGTGGGTATAAATAATCGATAATGGCAGCGTTCTATACTGAAAGGAAAAAGAAACGCAGGGTGCGTATTTCCGCTATATATTGCATATTACACTTAATTCCATATATATTCCAAGGAAATCCCAAGATGTTTTGTAAAAAAAAAAGGTGCAGTTAGTTAGAGAAAGGACACAACTGTGATGTTGGATTGTTGTAGACGTTTTAATCACAGTACACGTTGTAACAAGAAATTCATAAATGCTGAAGTTCTTCTTTGAACAATTGAGCCAGTTCAGTACTGTATTTAATGTTAAGTGATTGCAACATTAAAAGCCTACGTTTGCTTACCTGCTTGAGCCAAATGCACATTCCGACGATAATGAAACTTTAAAGGGGTAACCACTGGTGTGTTTAGTGCTGTTTAAACCTTCTTTCTAAAAGGACAGGCCTAATGTCGCCTTGTACCATTCGATTAGCAGTAGCATATTAAACATACAATATATAGCGGAAATACGCACCCTGCGTTTCTTTTTCCTTTCACTATATGTACAGTCGTTTATATTTAAACGCTGTGTAGCAGTCTAAATCGTAACATCTTAAAAAACGAGTGTTCCGATTGATCTCATCTCATCATAATGAAAAAAACACCGCATATAATAGAAAAAGCACTGCATATCATAAGAAATGCACCACGTATATAAAGCCGTTTGTACCGAATATAATGCAATTGAAACCACCGAATATAAAGACGTATCCACCACGTATATTAGAATATGTACCACATATAAAGTCAACAGAAGCACTGCATATAAATACAAACCTACTTCATATAATGTTCAAAGGACCTCATATATTAGATAAACTACTGCATATAATAATAAATGCACTGCATATAACGATAACTGGACCGCATATAATGGTTTATCTACTGCATACAATGACTTATCTATCGCATATAATGATTAATCTACTGCATATAATGATTAATCTACTGCATATAAATACTTTGCTACCACATACGAGTATAAAGATTTATTTACCACATATAATTAAAAATGCACTGCATATTATGAAAGATCTACCACATATAAAGAAAAATGCACTGCATATATTAATCGGCAACATCTTAAGACAGTCATGGCGTTCCATAGTTAAATGTAAAATATACTGCGTAGTACTTTGACATAAATCATAACTTGGTGTAAATAGATTCGTCTGATAAATATGTAAACAGGTATAGAGGTGTTTATAGCTATTGATGCGTATCTGGGTCCGGTTTTATGAAACAACTTACGACAGTTAATTTCTTAATTTCTTTACTTTGACTTACAATTCACAAATGAACGCGATTTCATTTCATTTTCCTATACATTTGATATTTCTGCACATAATGCACACATAATTGTCTACATTGGATGCTTAGTTGCAAATATGTGAACAGTTTTAAAACTTGAGACTTATCGTAAGATGTGTAATAAAACGGGGCCCTGGCTTACTGATGCATGTCCATGAATTGATAATATAACGCTTTATTGCATGTGTTACTATATATAGTGTCACTATATATAGTAACAAATAGCCATATGAGGACCTCGATCTAAAGCTCTCGGGCCTCATCTGGCTATCTCGGGCCAATATCACAAAGAGGCACACCTTCCCCAGTTAATAACCTCTAATGGCGTTCTATCGAGAAAATCGATACTATACACGATGTATTTACGCTGCATTTTTTTCTATGTAGCGCTTTGATTATTTCATTTGTTTCTAATATATACAGTCGTGTACATCTGCTAATCATGCGCACCCCGTTTTTATCAAAAATCAATACATACTTTTTTCTTTCAATAGTTTAAGTTAGGAAGAATTTAGAAAGAATTTGGGGGGAAACTATTTAAAAAATAATGGAAAGAAAATTACAGAAATAACTGTAAAATATGTGATTTTTTTCAAATGTTTACCATTAACTTCTCAAGAAAATGCAAATCAGAAGATTAAAACGTTTGAAATTTATTTAAAAAAATAGTAGAAATACTTAAAGAACGTAAAATTGTGATAGAATCTTGTTTAGGTGCGCAGCATTAGCAGAACAGAAACACACTAGCTGAAATGAAAGTGACAATGAATGTTGCCTGAACCAGTACCGTTTACTTGGCAGTGGTATAGCAACACACTAGCCAAAATCGCAAATATTTTAGTTTGCCCTTGCATTTTTATGACCGGGATCTTTTATGTCTTAGGTTGGCAGATTTACCCTCCTGTACTGTATGTAGTCGAATGTAGTTCCTCAGCAGTATAATAAAAAGTAATCCCTTCTTTTTTTCTTGTAAATGGAAATTACAAATAGGGAAAAAATATCCTATTTCTACTCTTGTATTTATGAGAAATGTATTTATAGGTTTTACTGGATTATTGGTGATCATTTTCCATATTTCGAATCTATGCATACACTTTGTGAGCAACTATCAATGAAAACAGCTGTCAAGAACCTTCTAACATATCTTGTGACCCCACCTTTTCTGGTGATTTTTCAATTACACTGCTGCATAATCCATACTTGTGTTGAAGTTGGCGCAAATCATTAATATGTGGTATTTTAACATTGGTACCAATGGGGAAAATAATTAGTGGTTTCAAACCTAAACAACTAATCTTCGGGATATGATTCAGCATGAATCACAACGGCTTAATTGGAATCACATATTCGTCATGTGATTTACCGTTCCTAAGATTGTCTGTATGTTGTATTGTCTGCGATATGATCATGCCAGGAACATTTTATTGATTTCAAGAAGGGAGCGCTCGCAGAAAATATGGTACTGTTTAAGAATACTGACATAACATTGATAAGAAAACTAACACATCGAAACAAACAAGGGCAGGGAAATACGTTCTATTTTATTATTAAAGTGACAAATAACATTTTTACGAATTATTAGATATACAAAACATTTCAGAAGAATATAGACCATATTAAGTAAACAAATTACACAGCCTAATGTCAATATAGAGATATCAAATGCATACTTGATTTATAACAAAGGTCACTACGGGTTCTACCAGGTTATAGGGTACATCAAACCTCACTCTTACCAAAGTTTCATCCCAATAAAACGGAACAGTGTAAATAAAGAAATCATCAACAGACTATACCATCTAACAAACGTGGGGTAAATCTTGTGGAAGCATGGCTTTTTAGGAGCATCTTTGTGTTTTACTTATATTGTCTATTAATGCTGCCTTGTTGTTTAGATAATAGTTCATGGCGGGGATTTATTTATTTACGCTGTTCCGTTTTATTCGGATGATAGTAGGATAAGTATGATGTTTGGTGCACCCTAGAACCTGGTTTACATCCCATTGGCATTTTTTTGCCACTGACCGTTCCAAGGCGGTGGCCCTATTGTCAACCCTTTTATGTTTGCGATGTCTTATTTGGCATTTTATTCATCTTTAAAGTCGTTCTTTGTTTTTCTGTGTGTGTTTGTGGTTGACTGTCGTCCTTGAATCCTACTTTTTCTGTTCGATTTTTATATCTATAATAATACCATTTTGCATATAATATATAGCCGCCGATTATGTAGACAACTAAATTGTAATACAAGTATATACTGTCCTCCTAAAAGAAGTAGTTAACACAATGTAGATATACACTTTCGAGTTATACATTGTAATAGAGTACACATTATGTCGAACGATTTACAAGACACGCATAGTAGACTGTTCCGTTTGCAATGCAATCGGTTCGTCTGTTCCGTTTGCAATGCCATCGGTTCGTTAGTTAAAGGGACACACAGCAATTTTGATTTTTAAAAAACTTGCGGCTTCCCGTTAGTGTTTTTACATAACAAGAATAGTATAAAGCAAATTGATTTTGCATATTATTAATTGTTGGTAATATTGCACCAATAATATATTTAAACCTATGTTAGACTAAAACGACAAAATAAAAACTCTTATTCAACTGTATGCAAGCAGGTTTAAATCAATGTTAAAAGGTTTAATACTGGATTAAAGAAAATGAAACGCTTGATAAACACTTCAAGTATGCCTTGTGTCCCTTTAAGTAGATAGACATTGTTAATGGACTAAAATACATAATATAACTAAATAGTAAATAGAGTACAAATTATCTTAAACGATTTATTCGGCCTTCATAATTAATGATCGTTTCGTTAGTTAAAAGCATTTTATCTGTATCTCCCTCAGTAGATGTGTCTGGACACGAATCATTTAATTATGCAATAATTCAACAACTAGCCCAACGGTGTGCTCATCCAAAACAAGAACTAATTCACACAGGTTAATACGGTAAACAAATGTAGGTTCTATTCAGAACAACAATAGCACCATGTATGTTATTCTGTATGGATACCACTGTAAATGAAGAGACTCGTAGATACCACTGTAAATGAAGAGACGATACCACTGTAAATGAAGAGACGATACCACTGTAAATGAAGAGACTCGTAGAGTCTCAGGGTGAACTGGATCAAAATACAGTATGTCATCCCAATATCATAACATTTAATTTGAGAAAGGAAACAATTGCTTTTTTACCAAAATAAATACTACCCTCCCCACCTCCCTCCCCTATACCTACATACACAAACACAAACACCTGTCATCGGGGCACATCTCTGATGCTGAAAAAAATGAATTTGACAGGCTTTGTCTTTGTCATAGACGAGTATACTAGTTTATGCCAAGATTTAAAAATAATATAAAAATGACATTTCATTTGACTTTTTTGGGGGAATTTGACATTTTGACGACCCTTACCCCGGGTCCCACGGGTGACATAGTAGAAGATACATAATACACTGTCAAAATTACGTTTCAGTTGATGATAATGAAAATAAACTGACTTCATATTATTTTCCCCGTCACCCCTGACCTCGTCACCCGTGGAAGGGATGATGGCAAAAACTGTAACATTAATGTGCATATGCAATATAAAATTGGTGTAAATGGAAATGGAAGTATATGCATGATTGATATAAAATAGTTTCCTCCAATGAAAACGTACTTCTATAAGTAGAATATAGGAATAACAACAGGGAACCAGTTTATAAATGGGCCAGTCTCATTAGACGAAATCCAAGTTCACACATTAGCAAGAAATGTTGCCAAAGTTAATGCATGACAGATAACAGTCAATCAATTGTGACATTGCCCTTTGATCTTAGGCTCTACAAAGTCAGTAGAAAACTGAAGCAACCCCAAAATGGATCAAACTTTTAAAGGTATGGACAAATGCCATATAAAACTAAAACAATGGACTAAACCAGTGTTAAGCCAATATGTTGGCCAAAGTGACATTGACCTTCAATATTCTGATTACCAATACGTATACAGAGCTACGTGAATGATCTTTCAGTAATATTTCAGACAACGGCATCTTTGGAATAAATTTAGCTATATTCAGTGTCAAGTTTTATATTCACAATGACCTTGACCTCTATTTCTGATCTACCGACTCTTAATTCAAACATGCAGGACTATCCCCAATGCAAACTCGAACATCGAACACATTAAGGTGAATGTTATGTTATAACTGTGACCTTGACCTGCAAACCACTGACTTTAAACTCAGTTTGTTTTACATCAATCAGATACACAGTTGTATGTAGATAAGTCTTGGCAATTTAACCATGCTACAGATCGCGTTTACGGTCGCTGTGACCTACATAACTGACCTACTAATTCCAGATGTATATACACATATGTATACAAGGTGTCACGAAGATTGATGAATTACAGGTTTAGAAAACAACAAATTGGACGTAAACGTAATCCTTTTCAAGGTCAAGTTCAAGTTCTTTGTGACCTTGAACTTTGATCTACTGATCGATTTCTGGAGGTGCTAAACATTTAACAGCAACACCAACCTGCATAGCCTACGTTTTACATCCGAACCATAGAAAGAGATATGCGCAGACGACAATTTCTAAAAAATAATGCCGCCATGTTGTTTAATTTTTACACTGTAAACAATGGGGTCAAAATGAAAATTAGGCTTTGTGAAGCATAACGGTTGGCCATGGCAAGATTGTAAACAGATCTAGAAGCGTCCATTATCTAAACATATCAGGTATGAAAACATATAGCAAGTAATAAATAAATTCGCGATTCATATTTGACGCCCAGGCACCTTGAAATGCACAATAGGTATATATAACTCGCACAGGTACGCAGTTGTTATGGTCCAGCAGAACTTAATATACGACCAACACCAATAAACACATACATTTATAAAACGTTTCTTGAAGATTAAGGTCTCCCACATGTATACACATCCTAAATGTTTAAATGGTTCAACTCGTACCTTAAAAATCGATACCAGAATGTACAAATTTCGACAGAGCTTTCAAAGCCTATTTTATGAAAACAGGGGTACCACAAGGGTCAATACTTGAACCACAAGGGTCAATACTTGAACCACTTCTATTTATCATGTTTGTCAATGATCTACCACTTTATGTAGAAAATGCAAACACAGACATATTTGCTGATGATGTAACATTGTCTGCGTCTGGTCCTAATCTTGAAATTATACAAGAAAATATCCAGTTCAGTCTCAAACAAACAGAGCAATGGGCTAAGCAAAATAAAATGTTAATAAATGAAATGAAAACAAAATATATGATTATAGGTACATCTCAAAAGTTGTCTAAACTTAATAATGAAGTAAAACAATTATGTGTTAACAGTATAGCAATAGAAAATGTACAGAGTCAAAAACTATTAGGTGTATATATTGATAAAAAACCTGTCATGGGACGTCCATGTTGATAATCTTTGTAATTCGTAAACAAACAAAACTATTCTTTTGTGCGCAAAATCAAGAAATTTCTCACACATGAAACAAGAATTATGTATTACAATGCATATTTACAACCAATTTTGGATTATGGTGACACTATTTGGGGAAATTGCTCTAGCAACATTATTAATAGAATCCGAAACATCCAAAAGAGAGCTACTCGGATCATCCTTCAAAACCCTTATTTAAAGAGCTTAAATGGTTAAATGTCCATGATCGAATACAATTTCATAAAGCAGTGCAGGTTTACAAATGCATCAATAATCTTGCTCCAGACTATCTTACATCTTTGTTTCAAAATGTTCCTTCCTCTTATAAATTAAGGATTTGTTCAAATGGTGATCTAATCGTTCCGAAACATAGACTAAGTTTATGCAAACAAAGTACTCGTAATTCTGGTGCTGTCATATGGAACTCAATCGCACCTCCAATGCGACAAGCCAAACATATCAAAGAATTTTAAAAGAAATATTATTCTTATCTTTTAGGTTATACTAGTTAATTTTAATTTGCCTGCATTTGGTTAAGTACTTTAAAATAACTTTAAAATATTTATATTTAGGGACTTTCGATCTTACAACAGGAAACTCTTCAGAATTGTATAATATGGTATGTATATAACCATGTGTGTGTGTTACATGTTTCTTCATTTGATGGCCTCAAGGGAGAACAATTGTTGTAAACTGATTGATTTACCATCATTAAATAAAGCATTTATTATTATTATTATTAAACTTGCGGTCATGTATAGATTCGACGTTATTTTAACGATTTTCGCGGCAGAACAGTTATACCAGCTAAGTGTCACCAGGGGCGTAGCCAGAGCCTTTTGGAGAATACGCCCTTGTGGAGGGTGCGAGAGGGGGTGTCCCCCTGTTGCTGGTGGGGGGAAATTTTGAAATTTGAGTGCAATTTAGGTGGTTTGTGGCTTCATTTGAGCGAGATTTTGGAGGCTTTCGCCTCCATTCATTAATTTGTTTTTAAAAATAGTGCCTCACCCACTACCCCACTTCAATTTTTATTGCAGATTTTAAAAATAAGCAGTTTTATTTTTTCACATTCGATTTTCTAGAGTACGCCCGGGCGTACAGGAGTATGCCTGGCTACGCCCCTGGGACTCACTAATGTCATATAATATTTAACCGTGTTCAAGTCTTTGGTAAATTTGTTTAAAGCATTCCAATACATAGTCAGCACATGTATAATCCGCACAGTTATAGAATATATCAGTCTCGCAATCTCTTACACTTCTTACTTAATGTGGTTTCAAATATTCGCATTTGCGTGGACTGTGGAATATCCGGTATGCATGCGGAGACTCATCTTTGGCATCCTTTTCTTCCATTTCTTGAACATTAATCTTAGTTTCGCCCTGTTTACTACCACCAGGCCCACAATGGTTAATCCTATTACTGTGAAAATGATCCCCGTCACCGCCTTCACGGCGGCAGTGTTGGACGGAACCTCGGTCTTGAAACACTTCAGATCTGATGGTTGTAGCGACAAAATTGGCTTATCAATATATGAGGAATGGTAGCCGCCAGCACATGTCATATCCTTCTTATTAACGACAGAAACCTTGGTGTTATTGAGCCAGATCCATGTGTCTAAGAGCCCACAATCGCAATAAAACGGGTTGTGTTCAAGGTGCACCTCTTTCAAGTTTTTCAATAACGAAACTTTCCTAAGAAACTCTTTTGGTATTTTCGGCATCGAATTGTATGCCAAATTTAAGGTCTGCAAGTTTTCCAAGCAGTTGTCTCGTGTAGGCAAAGAAGGCGAATCAAAATGATTGTGGGAGAGGTCGAGAAACCGAAGAGAAGTAAGCGCGCAAAGTGAGTTTGCAATTGGCTCTGAAAATGTGAAAAACTCGTTAGAACCGAGTTTTAATGTTAACAGCTTCGTCATATCGGTGTTGGTGAAAACTGACGCCAGTTTTCCTATATGAATCGAACCGTTCCAGACTTCATCAAAGGCGTTTGTTAGATCTAAATGCTTCAGTTTTGGCAGACTTGTAAAGTAGCCATATTTGTGATTGTGATAGTCAATCTGCCAATTATTTTCACTAATCGACAAGTTTTCTAAATTCGGCATACAGTGAAAGCTTTTACCGTGAATCCGAACGATGTTATTGTTAGAAATGTCAAGCGTTTTCAGCTCTTTCAAAACAAGTGACGAATCATTATGGCAAGAACCCAGAAAGTTGTGTGGAATCTCCCGGAAATTACTCCCAGTGATAATAACTTTGTTAACTTTGTCCTTGATTTCTGGATATAACAATGTTATATCCGTCAGCGTGGTTTCATCGTGACACTCAACATATTTATCCGTACAGATGCATTTAGGAAATTTCTTTTCGCAATAATCCGTGCTGCAGTGAACAACGCCGAAGCACAAGAAGCAAACAGCAAATTGTAATATTAACACAAATCCTCCGCTGTGACGTGTAAATCCATCGAAATGTCTACAATATTGTCGTATGTTTTGAATAATCGCCATTTTTATCACCTGTGTTATCTGTTGTTAACTTCGTACAAGATGTACGACCAATGTCAAATTGGTAGCCTGAGGCAAGCGATGTGTAATTAGATGTATTACACGCTGATATCAACTGTGAGTAATCGTCCTCCCAATTCAATAATGTCCTGTTAAAGTCCCTGTCCCTGTCATAGTTTGCAACAGATGTATACCGTTTCTAAACCTACTGACGACCAGTTTTATATATATACCTAACATGTTTTGAAATATGAACTCTGTAGACACAAAACAAATTACTTTAACCAGCCAAGTCAAAACAAAAAACTTGAACTTTGAATTAAGAGTTATCATAATAATTCATGTTACGCATATTCAATCTCGTGTGATTTTAGCACTTGTGAAAAAACCTGTACGTTTAATCGGCACATATACATTTGTTATGACCTGAACACCTGGATAAATGATTTTGAAGTGTAATTGTGCCGTTATTAGCTGTAGGTGGGTTAGTGCATTTAAGAGGAGCGCCGTTATTAGCTGTAGGTGGGTTAGAGCCTGTAAGAGGAGCGCCGTTATTAGCTGTAGGCGGGTTAGTGCTTGTAAGAGGAGCGCCGTTATTAGCTGTAGGCGGGTTAGTGCTTGTAAGAGGAGCGCCGTTATTAGCTGTAGGCGGGTTAGTGCCTGTAAGAGGAGCGCCGTTATTAGCTGTAGGCGGGTTAGTGCCTTTGAGAGGAGCGCCGTTATTAGCTGTAGGCGGGTTAGTGCTTGTAAGAGGAGCGCCGTTATTAGCTGTAGGCGGGTTAGTGCCTTTGAGAGGAGCGCCGTTATTAGCTGTAGGCGGGTTAGTGCCTGTAAGAGGAGGGCCGTTATTAGCTGTAGGCGGGTTCGTGCCTGTAAGAGGAGCGCCGTTATTAACTATAGATGGTTTAGTGCCTGTAAGAGGAGCGCCGCTATTAGCTGTAGGTGGGTAAGTGCCTGTAAGAGGAGCGCCGTTATTAGCTATAGGTGGGTTAGTGCCTGTAAGAGGAGCGCCGTTATTAGCTGTAGGCGGGTTCGTGCCTGTAAGAGGAGCGCCGTTATTAGCTGTAGGCGGGTTAGTGCCTGTAAGAGGAGCGCCGTTATTAGCTGTAGGCGGGTTAGTGCTTGTAAGAGGAGCGCCGTTATTAGCTGTAGGCGGGTTAGTGCATGTAAGAGGAGCGCCGTTATTAGCTGTAGGTGGGTTAGTGCATGTAAGAGGAGCGCCGTTATTAGCTGCTGTAGGCGGGTTAGTGCCTGTAAGAGGAGTGCCGTTATTATCTCTAGGCGGGTTAGTGCCTTTAAGAGGAGCGCCGTTATTAGCTGTAGGCAGGTTAGTGCCTTTAAGTGGAGCGCCGTTATTAGCTGTAGGCGGTTTAGTGCCTGTAAGAGGAGCGCCGTTATTAGCTGTAGGCGGGTTAGTGCCTGTAAGAGGAGCGACGTTATTAGCTGTAGGCGGGTTAGTGCCTGTAAGAGGAGCGCCGTTATTAGCTGTAGGTTGGTTAGTGCCTGTAAGAGGAGCGCCGTTAATAGCTGTAGGTGGGTTAGTGCCTGTAAGAGGAGCGCCGTTATTAGCTGTAGGTGGGTTAGTGCCTGTAAGAGGAGCGCCGTTATTAGCTGTAGGTGGGTTAGTGCCTGTAAGAGGAGCGCCGTTATTAGCTGTAGGCGGGTTCGTGCCTGTAAGAGGAGCGCCGTTATTAGCTGTAGGCGGGTTAGTGCCTGTAAGAGGAGCGCCGTTATTAGCTGTAGGCGGGTTAGTGCCTTTAAGTGGAGCGCCGTTATTAGCTGTAGGCGGTTTAGTGCCTGTAAGAGGAGTGCCGTTATTAGCTGTAGGCGGGTTAGTGCCTGTAAGAGGAGCGCCGTTATTAGCTGTAGGCGGGTTAGTGCTTGTAAGAGGAGCGCCGTTATTAGCTGTAGGCGGGTTAGTGCATGTAAGAGGAGCGCCGTTATTAGCTGTAGGCGGGTTAGTGCATGTAAGAGGAGCGCCGTTATTAGCTGCTGTAGGCGGGTTAGTGCCTGTAAGAGGAGTGCCGTTATTAGCTCTAGGCGGGTTAGTGCCTTTAAGAGGAGCGCCGTTATTAGCTGTAGGCAGGTTAGTGCCTTTAAGTGGAGCGCCGTTATAAGCTGTAGGCGGTTTAGTGCCTGTAAGAGGAGCGCCGTTATTAGCTGTAGGCGGGTTAGTGCCTGTAAGAGGAGCGCCGTTATTAGCTGTAGGCGGGTTAGTGCCTTTAAGTGGAGCGCCGTTATTAGCTGTAGGCGGTTTAGTGCCTGTAAGAGGAGCGCCGTTATTAGCTGTAGGCAGGTTAGTGCCTGTAAGAGGAGCGCCCTTATTAGCTGTAGGCGGGTTAGTGCCTTTAAGTGGAGCGCCGTTATTAGCTGTAGGCGGTTTAGTGCCTGTAAGAGGAGCGCCGTTATTAGCTGCTGTAGGCGGGTTAGTGCCTGTAAGAGGAGTGCCGTTATTAGCTGTAGGCGGTTTAGTGCCTGTAAGAGGAGCGCCGTTATTAGCTGTAGGCGGGTTGGTGCATGTAAGAGGAGCGCCGTTATTAGCTGTAGGCGGGTTAGTGCATGTAAGAGGAGCGCCGTTATTAGCTGCTGTAGGCGGGTTAGTGCATGTAAGAGGAGCGCCGTTATTAGCTGTAGGCGGGTTGGTGCATGTAAGAGGAGCGCCGTTATTAGCTGTAGGCGGGTTAGTGCATGTAAGAGGAGCGCCGTTATTAGCTGTAGGCGGGTTAGTGCCTGTAAGAGGAGCGCCGTTATTAGCTGTAGGCGGGTTAGTGCCTTTAAGTGGAGCGCCGTTATTAGCTGTAGGCGGTTTAGTGCCTGTAAGAGGAGCGCCGTTATTAGCTGTAGGCAGGTTAGTGCCTGTAAGAGGAGCGCCCTTATTAGCTGTAGGCGGGTTAGTGCCTTTAAGTGGAGCGCCGTTATTAGCTGTAGGCGGTTTAGTGCCTGTAAGAGGAGCGCCGTTATTAGCTGCTGTAGGCGGGTTAGTGCCTGTAAGAGGAGTGCCGTTATTAGCTGTAGGCGGTTTAGTGCCTGTAAGAGGAGCGCCGTTATTAGCTGTAGGCGGGTTGGTGCATGTAAGAGGAGCGCCGTTATTAGCTGTAGGCGGGTTAGTGCATGTAAGAGGAGCGCCGTTATTAGCTGCTGTAGGCGGGTTAGTGCATGTAAGAGGAGCGCCGTTATTAGCTGTAGGCGGGTTGGTGCATGTAAGAGGAGCGCCGTTATTAGCTGTAGGCGGGTTAGTGCATGTAAGAGGAGCGCCGTTATTAGCTGCTGTAGGCGGGTTAGTGCCTGTAAGAGGAGTGCCGTTATTAGCTCTAGGCGGGTTAGTGCCTTTAAGAGGAGCGCCGTTATTAGCTGTAGGCAGGTTAGTGCCTTTAAGTGGAGCGCCGTTATTAGCTGTAGGCGGTTTAGTGCCTGTAAGAGGAGCGCCGTTATTAGCTGTAGGTGGGTTAGCGCCTGTAAGAGGAGCGCCGTTATTAGCTGTAGGCGGGTTAGTGCCTTTAAGTGGAGCGCCGTTATTAGCTGTAGGCGGGTTAGTGCCTTTTAGAGGATAGCCATTATTACCTGTAGGCGGGTTACTGCCTGTAAAAGGAGCGCCGTTATTAGCTGTAGACGGGTAAGTGCCTGTAAGAGGAGCGCCGTTATTAGCTGTAGGCAGGTTAGTGCCTGTAAGAGGAGCGCCGTTATTAGCTGTAGGCGGGTTAGTGCCTGTAAGAGGAGCGCCGTTATTAGCTGTAGCCGGGTTAGTGCCTTTTAGAGGAGCGCCGTTATTAGCTGTAGGCGGGTTACTGCCTGTAAAAGGAGCGCCGTTATTAGCTGTAGACGGGTAAGTGCCTGTAAGAGGAGCGCCGTTATTAGCTGTAGGCGGGTTAGTGCCTTTAAGAGGAGCGCCGTTATTAGCTGTAGGTGGGTAAGTGCCTGTAAGAGGAGCGCCGTTATTAGCTGTAGGCGGGTTAGTGCCTTTAAGATTGTAAAATATTAAGACATTTTATAGAAATTCGTAGAAAAGTTATGTTCGTTTGTGTGCACTCTTCCCGTTTCGCAGAAATATATGGAGATTTAATAATAATAATAATAATAATAATAATAATAATAATAATAATAATATCTTTATTTCAAGAGGATAACATTTTTGTCTACAAGCCAGTCTAACATATGGTCCTTAGACAAAATAGAATATATTCACAGTTTATACAAACGTGATTAAAATAATGGTACAAAAAGAATAAAATGAATAAAATATATCTAGAAACTTCATGATTTTTCTAATAAGGTGGTATTTGAGATACAATGATTAAGACTTATACAACCTTCAGGTGATGTGTATACAATATAAAACTAATGTTTAAAACTCGTCAATTGGTTATGTTTTTAACAATATAAATATTAAAGTTTTAAGAATTATATCTTAAAACTTATAGACTATCAAGTAAGTGAACATTGTACACGTGCATATACTGTGACTGATGTAGGTAATACATTGGTAATCAAGTTGTCAAATTGCTTATATAACAACTCATTTAAACAACACAATACATACTACTGTAAGATGGTCGTAACAGTTAAAAGTAATGGTATATTGATTGAATATGCAAGTGATCTTAAGAGATATTTTCTGATTGAAATATCATACCTATTGTTTTTTCGACATGCATGTGATTTTATCTTGTGTTTTTTGGTATTGTATATTATACTCTATATATGTCAGCATCGTGTTTTAATGAAGTTGTTTTATTATTATCTGCCAAGATAAATATACCTGTTTTTTATTATTATTTTGAATATCTATACAAGCATGTTTACTTTGTATTAGTATTTTGTTTTATTTGTTTTAATATCATGTTTTGTTTACAGCGTTGGCATTGTTTAATAAATATGTCGGGGCATAAGCTTCATTCTGTTTCTGACGCACTCTGGATCAACTGTATGATGTACTGACGCACTCTGAATCAGCTGTATGATGTACTGACGCACTCTGAATCAGCTGTATGATGTACTGACGCACTCTGAATCAGCTGTATGATGTACTGACGCACTCTGAATCAGCTGTATGATGTACTGACGCTCTCTGAATCAGCTGTATGATGTACGAATCGGTTAAATCAATTGTAAAGCCCTGGAAGATTTTAAAGTATTGCTGCATTTATATGGTCAGATACCACTATTGATGTCATTGATTTGGGGCTTCTGATTGGTTGAACAAAGTGTAGGGTCTATTAAGGCATATATTCAGATTGTAAGGTAGATTCTGACTGGATTAAATATTAATGAAATATTAGAGGCTGAAAGCATCACATTACCCCCAAATTGCTGGTCATTTTTGAGTGTCATAAGATAGTTCTTTAAAACAAAAGTTAGGTTTTTATCATCCGTTCGGATATTGGAATAGGGGTGTAGGCCAAAAGGCTATAATTGAGTTCTATGGAAAATGCAATAGTGGTATATGACCATATGCTGACGATATTGTACTAGTCTCTCCAACCGATGAAGGTTTACAGAAGGTTTAGATGTACTGTATGCTTATTGTAGTAAATAAAGATTGAAGGTTAGCAAAACAAAAATGAGATCATTTAGGAAAGGCGGTAATCTATTAAGAAGCTTAACATTTAGATATGATGGATATATTATTGAAATAATAGACAGTTTTACAGTTAAATCTTGAGGGTTTTTTACAACAACACTTGAACCATTGGCTGGGCAAGCGGGAAAAGCCATTTTTAAATTAGAGAACCATGCAAACAAAAAACTTAGATATAAAAGTCGAACAGGAATGCAGTATTCAAGGACCACAGTCAACCAAAAACACATACAGAAACAAACACTATCTTTTTGATCTTTAAATCGTTTCGACAAACCTAGCCTGATATCATTAAATATTGGCTTAAAATAATGACATGTGAAAATGCTAAGTAATATACAATATGATGTTAAATGGCATACAGAATAATTTAAATAACCAAAACTGGGCATACTCGGTACATGTATTACTTGCGCAATTGGGTTTTAATATCATTTGTCTTTCAAGGTGTAGGACATGCAAATACCTTTAAAACAGCATTGATTTAAGGAAAAGAATACATAAATCGCTATTTCTGGTTTAGGCCAAATATTCCGAAGTTCATTCATTTAATTAATGTGAAATTTAAACAACTATAAGAAACATGTCTACATACGTACTAGTATATGAGGGGTTTAAACTGGGAAACTTTATTAATTATAATGATTGATTATAGTATTACCAATCAATTAGTATAGATCTTGTTAATCATTGTGTGCCACTAATACCCCTAAGTATTAACATTTATCACCATTCCTTTAAATGTCTCCGGTTTTGATTGGATAAGAGCCACGGTGTACCATACCCAGTGTGCACAACACACGTGACCAAATGATAGGGTTCAACAAGAAATAGCCAAGAAATCCGGCCTCGATTCAGGTAACATTTTGTCTGATTTTGTCGCCAATAGTTAACCGATGTTTATGAAACTTTGTTCAACTAATCCAGAAAACAAAATGCTTTTTGAAAAACTCTTGAAACAAAGTTATTGAAGGATTAAAACTTTTTTTGGTTGAAAGCCGTGACAGGGTACACACTATTTCAGTAAACTCATGAATGTTAACCCATTTACACAATCTAGCTCTTGTCTTTACACTCATTCCTGTAGTTTGTATTCAAGGGATTGTATTTCGTATGATTTAACTGGGCATATGTCAATTTGAGCGGTTTGCAAGGCAGACATAAAAAATGATTCAGAACATACCTTTTAGTTAAATGATAGGGTACACATAAAAAACGTACATTTGTAGTTAAATAATGAATACACACGGTTTTAAATAGCATTCCATTTGCCATCTATACACATTCTCTAACGGACATTGATAGCATCTTTCTATACTGCAAATAGGTGTGTATTGTGTCAAAGGACTGACTTATCTCATCTTCAGTACACTTTGTGATTGGTACCAATTCCCGTCCAACTGCCTCCTGCAGTATACTATATCATATCAGCATTGTTTGTATGGTTTTCAAGTGCTTACACTGTAGCTTTGGTCATACGTCGGTAACAAGTACATGTATGTTATATTAGAATATGATCTAAAAAGTTGCAGTAATCTACTGATATCTACTGTATTCTCTATTTGTCAGGAGTTACTAACCATGATCTTCCTTTGCAAAGAATGCGAGAAAGAATTCAAGACGCATGCATCGCTTCATCAACAACTGCACTGGTGACGTTTCAAATCAGCCTATGAAAAATATTGTTTTTCACAACATACGTACTTGGCGGTGAATGAATGGCGTCTCTCAAGATGAACTCAGTTTAATAAACATCGGTCAACTATTGGCGACAAAATCAGACAAAATATTACCTAAATCGTGGCCGGATTTCTTGGCTATTTCGTGTTGAACCCTATCATTTGGTCACGTGGGTTGTGCACACTGATACCATATTACCCGCCGGCGGTCGGCAATTAAATTCGAAAGCCTACTGAAAACTTGAATCAAAATGGCGGACAGCTAAAGAATCTTCCGATTCAACATTATTTTCTGTTTTATTAGGGTACAGACCCTGTTATATCTTTTATTTATTTTCAATATTTGATCATCCGCGAAAACAGATGACACATTTATAAATTATAAGCTCATGTTTCGTCAATGTCCCACAGGCCTCCATTATAGCCTTTTGGCCTACAAGCTCTATTCCTATATCAGAACGGATGATAAAACCTAACTTTTTTAAAGAACTATCTTAGAGACACTCAAAAATGACCAGCAAATTGGGAATATTGTAATGCTTTCAGCCTCTAATATTGCACTGAAGGTGGCACCCCCAGAATGGCAGTAAAGAAATTTTACTTTTTGCAAATATACTCTCAGTACAACTGTACCCATAAAAATGCAAATTTCAGTCAAAATATCCTAAATGAACATGTTTTATGTTGGAAATATATTTTTTGGATGTTTTATGGGGATGTGTTATGATTTGGATAATTTAATCCATTCAGAATCTACCTTACAATCTGACTATATGCTCTAATAGACCTATACTTATTTCAACCAATAAGAAGCCCCAAATCAATAGTGGTATGTGACCTAAACCGAAAAACGGCCGGCCCGAGTCGCAAAACATTTTACGTTGTAGCAAATGTAATTGTAAACAACAGTTATTTCCCTTAGCTTTGAACTGGTACATCACAATATGAATTATCAAGTAAACTACGACATAACCATATGAATAATCACACAAATATTCTCCAAACCCATATGAGTTATAACGTAAACATTACTCAAACGAATTATCACGCAAAACTACAACTTTAGGTCACAGACAACCATTGATTTTCCCATAGGCCTCCATTATAGCCTTTAGGGCTACCCGGATGTCCCTATATCTCGTAGCCATAAATGGCATCCCTTGATGCAAGTGACATTTAATGAAGAACTTATTTTCAGAGCAGATACAATGAGAAATTACTCTTTTCTGGCTCCGAAGTGACACACACCCAGTATTGCAGTTTTTTCCCGCCAAATGTCAATGTGTACCTACTTTCATTTTTCAGTCATAATTTTAAAAAATAACTACAAACATATGTATTAAATGTTCCATTTTGAAGAAAACATATTTATGTTTGAATTCTCAAGTTGATTTATCTCAGTCATTATTTTTATCCAATCATTGACTTCACATTTTTAAACATTAGTCTCGGATTCCCTAGACTTTTTTTATGACCAATCACAGTCTGTTTTTATTTAGTTGACACGGACCATAACCATACGAATTATCACACTAAACTGCGACATAACGATACGAGCTATCACACAGAACTACCACATAATGATTCAATTCAATTCAAATTCTTTTATTTCAAGATTTTACATGTGTAAAACAGCAATGGATACAATGTGCAAGACCTCGGTCTGAGGGTGTCTCGCCCACCGCGGCAAACCTCATATGAAATAAATTTTATTAAATGATGTCCACCAAAGACAACACTTCATATGACCAAGTATCAAACAAATAAAAGCGAAGTAATCATAAGAAGTTAGGTTACTGTGAATGCAAAATATGACCTTGACCTTGGTATTTTTTGTCATTTGGCGATGTCCACCAATGCCAACAATACATATGACCAAGTATCAAAGACATAAAGTCAGGCAATCATAAAGTTAACTGAGACCAAGGTTGTTACCTAAGACAGGTTAAGTTTGGGGGAAATAACGCAAAATATGACCTTGACATGCCAACTAGAGCTGTCGCCTTCTAAAGGCGACACATATACCCCCGCTACCAGCCCCCCCCCCCCCCCCCCCATTCCCACCCTACTGTTTGAGCAAAGATTGAGTGGAATGGGAATTTCATGACCAGGTAATGGTGGCCTTGACCTTTGACCTACTGACCTCAAAATCAATAAGGGGCCATCTTTTCATCACAGGCAGTCCACCTATTAAGTTTCATGAGATTTGCTTCAGGGGGAGAGTTATGGAGCGGACAAGATTTTTCATTATCTGGTCCCGGTAACCTATACCTTTAATCTATTGACCTCAAAATTAATAGGGTAATTCTCCTACCACAGGCAGGTCGCCTATGAAGTTTCATGAGATTTGCTTCAGTAAGGGAGGAGTTATGGATCGGACAAGGTTTTTGATTATCGGGTACCGGTGATCTTGACCTTTGACCTACTGACCTTAAAATCAAGGGGAGTCATCCTCTTCCCACAGGCAGTTCATCTATGAAGTTTCATGATATTTGCTTCAAGGGGAGCGGAGTTATGCTGCGGACAAGGTTTTTCATTATCGGGTCCCGGTGATCTTGACCTTTGACCTACTGAACTCAAAATAAAAAGGGCTGTCCTCTCACCATTGGAAGTTCACCTATGAACGTTCATGAGATTTGCTTCAGGAGAAAAGGAGTTATGGAGTGGACAAGGTTTTTCATTACCAGGTCATGGTTACCTTAACCTTTAACCTACTGACCTCAAAATCAATATCGGTCATCCTCTCATCACAGGCAGTCAATACATGAAGTTTTATGAGATTTGCTTCAAGGGGAGAGGAGTTATGGAGCGAAAAATGTTTCGTCCACAGATAGACAGACAGACGGACAGGGTGAAACCAGTATACCCCCTAAACTTTGTTTAGCGTGGGTATAACAATACAAATGACCAAGTATTAAAGACATAAAGTGAGACAATCCCATAAAGTTAACTGAGGTTAAGTTACCTAGCCAAGTTTAGGTTTGTGGAAAATAACGCAAAATATGAACTTGACCTTGGTAATTTTTGTCGTTCAGTGATGTCCGCCAATGCCAACAATACATATGATCAAGTATCAAACAAATAAATTAAAGTTATCAGAAAAAGTTAACTGAGGTTAACTTACCTAACCAAACTGATGTTTAGGGTAAATAACGCAAAACGTGACCTTGACCTTGGTATTTTCTGTCGTTCAGCGATGTCGACCAATGCCAACCATACATATGACCAAGTATCAAAGACATAAAGTTAGGCAATCACATAAAGTTAACTGAGGATAAGTTACCTAACCAAGGTTAAGTTTGGGGAAAATAAGCAAAATATGACCTTGACCTTGGTATGTTTTGTCGCTCAGTGGTGTCCACCAAGCTAACAATACATATGACCTAGATCAAACAGAGAAAATGAGGCAATCACATACAATTAACTGATGTTAAGTTACCTAACCAAGGTTAAGTTTTGGGAAAATAACGCAAATATATAACCTTGACCTTGGTAATTTTGGCATTACGTGATGTCCCTTGACCCAACAAAGCGTGTGACAAAGTTTCAGGAAAAAAAACGAGCAGCGGTTGTTATAGTTGTTTTAAAGTTTGGCCGACGCCGCCGGAAAAGTGACTGCTATGTCTCGCTGACGAGACACTAATATAAGTTCAGTTGTAAATGCTAATCTTTATGACAAATAAAGGTAGTAGTACAGCGAGAGAAAATGATGATAGTGTAGAGCAGAACTGATAGTTTTCACACCATAGCCTACAGTCAAATAATAAAATATGATGTAAGTTAAGAGAGATAGGATAGCTATTGTTCACTTTAATGGTGTCAGAAGGGAGGCAACTGAGTATGCATGGGCACGTGTGTATATAATTATATATCATGCTTGCCTCCCTATAATAATAATAATAAGAAGAAGAAGAAGAAGAAGAAGAAGAATCTCTTTATTTCAAGAGGATAACATATTTGGCTAAAAGCCAGTTTAACATATGGTCCTCAGACAAAATAGAATATATTTACAGTTTATACAAATATGATTAAAACAACGGTACGCAAATAATAAAATGAATAAAATATGTCTAGAAACTTCATGATTTTTCTAAAAAGGTGTTATTTGAGATACATTGATTAAGACTGAATCAACATTTAGGTGATGTGTATACAATATAAAACTTATGTTTAAAACTCGTCAATTGTATATGTTTTTAACAATATAAATATTAAATTTTTAAGAATTACCTTTTAAAACCTAAAGAATTACGTACATATAGGCAAGTAAGTGAACATTGTACACGTGCATATACTGTGATTGACGTAGGTAATACATTGGTAATCAAGATGTCACGTTGCATGTATAACAAATAATTTAAAGAACACAATACATACTGCTGTAAGATGATCGTAACAATTAAAAGTGTTGGTGTATTGATTAAATATGCAAATATTTTCTGATTGAAATATCATACCTAACACATTTTTCAACAGGGTCCGCATTGTTTAATAGTATTACGCAAACACGGAAGGGCCGCTGCATTCTACTTAGTGTTTGGTTAAACCACCAGTCCTAACAATAGTATGTGTATGTGTGATTTAGCCTAAGACAGCAGCACTTTACGCAGGTTTACACTATCCAAAAACTAGCTTTGAACTAAGTATAACTAAGTATATGTTTTATAACATTTCTTTACAAATTAACCTCCTTGTAATCAAGCCCAGTTGACGAAACGTACAAGCAAAAATAACCATCCCTATAACCATCTAGACTTAAATTATACTAAAAAGGAAAAGAAACGGGACACGGGAATTTCCGCTATATTTTGTATATACTGCTCACTTAATTCCATATATATATTCCAAGGAATTCCCGAGATGTTTTGTAAAAAAAACAAAAAGCTGCAGTTAGTTAGATTAAATTGGATTTTATAGTCGCACCAACAGCTAAGGTCATATGGCGGCTTTCCAGCTTCCATTGGTGGAGGAATACCCCAGGTGCCCCTCCGGGCAATTTTCGTGCACGGGCGGGCACCTGGGTAGAACCACCGACGTTCCGCAAGCCAGTTGGATAGCTTCCTCACAGTTAGTTAGAGAAAGGACACAACTGTGATGTTGTAAACGTTTTAATCACAGTACACGTTGTAATAATAAATTCATAAATTCTTTGAAAAATTGAGCCAGTTCAGTACTACTGTATTTAACGTAAAGAGTTCACAAAAATATTCATCCTATACAAACAATAGTAACATATTTAATATTGAATTACGGTTAATATTAAGTAATGAATTTAGGTCCATAGATGCATGCAAATCAAAATGTAACAATATACAACTTTGGTTCAAGCATACACACATGTACATTTACAAGACACACAATTAACGAAGTACTAATACATAATTGGTGTCAACAAAATGAATGATCTTTTCGTCCAGTATCTACATGCAAATCAGTATTTGCACGGGCATTCGATGTACTGTCTGTAGATATTTCTTCCAAGTGTGTAATCAGTTCAACAGTGATATTGGAGTTAATATTTACAGGTAGGTAATTAAGAATTTTACTTTAAGCTTCAATGTTTATGTGTTCGTAAGATTCTTGATCATGATCACTTTCATACTATCTTTGTTAAACTTTTTAAAAAGTGGTGGACCCTTTTACAGTCCGCCACTATGCTTTCCTCTTTAATTGTACGATGATCGGACAGGCTGTGGACCCTATGATGACGCCTACCTAAAGCCCATTGGGACGGTGGCGTTTGATGTTTGTCTAAGAATCTTTCTTGTCGTGCCCTTAATGGTTTATTCTCTTGTTGCTCTGACTTCTGCCAAGTCATTGAGTACCTTCATTGTGGCTTTCTAGGCTATTGTTTTTTGTATTATATTTACACGAGCATATTTGTGTTTTACTTATATTGCCTGTTGATGCTGCCTTGTTGGTTAGAGATTAGATCATGGCGTGGATTTCTTTATTTACACTGTCCTGTTTTAATGGGATGACAATAGGGTAAGTGTGAGGTTTGGTGCACCCTAGAACCGGTTTAAACCCCCAGTGGCCTACTTTGCCACTGACCGTTCCAAGGCGGTAGCCCTATTGTCAACCCTTTTGTGTTTGTGATGTCGTTTGCATTTATTTTTACTTTTGCCTTCTTGTTTGTCTGTTTGCGTGCTTGTTTCTATGTTTTGCGGTTGAATGTCCTCCTTGAATGCTACTTTCCCTGTCCAATCTTTTTATATTTCTTTATTGTATAATTAGTATCACATGGAAAAGTAACATAATTCAACATGCGCTTTATCATAGTGCACAACCTGTACACAGGTGGAGATATAACAGGTAAAGATACCCGCAGTATTTATACGAAAACGAAACCTGTGAAAAGGTATTGTCGAGATGCCTATGTCTAAGTAAGTGGTATTAAAGTATTTTTCTTCATTAACGTGACTTGTGTATATCAATATAATATTACAAAAAAGACCCGGCCGCATGGGCCTAAAAGTCATTGCTTCATACTGCAAAGAAGTATGAGAATGGACTTTGGGAACGGCCGAATAAATTAAAGTTATCAGAAAAAGTTAACTGAGGTTAACTTACCTAACCAAACTGATGTTTAGGGTAAATAACGCAAAACGTGACCTTGACCTTGGTATTTTCTGTCGTTCAGCGATGTCGACCAATGCCAACCATACATATGACCAAGTATCAAAGTCATAAAGTTAGGCAATCACATAAAGTTAACTGAGGTTAAGTTACCTAACCAAGGTTAAGTTTGGGGAAAATAAGCAAAATATGACCTTGACCTTGGCATGTTTTGTCGCTCAGTGATGTCCACCAAGCCAACAATACATATGACCTAGTATCAAACAGAGAAAATGATGCAATCACATACAATTAACTGATGTTAAGTTACCTAACCAAGGTTAAGTTTTGGGAAAATAACTCAAATATATTACCTTGACCTTGGTAATTTTGGCATTACGTGATGTCCCTTGACCCAACAAAACAAAAAATACCCGGCCGCATGGGCCTATAAGTCATTGCTTCATACTGCAAAGAAGTATGAGAGTGGACTTTGGAAACGGCCGAACACGATACATACGAAATATTGCAGTCTCGGTTTGACTGAGACTGTTCATGAACGGTAGTGAAAAATGCTTGCTACCGCTCACGCCCCCTAGCCCCAGGTTGAGCAGAACTCAATATTCATAAACTCAATAGTACAGAATTTTAACCATTCCGAAGATGGCATGCATATGGCGGTGGACATAGCGACCTGTATACTTATTACACCCCATGTCCAGCGGCGTATGGTCCCAGTATCTAACAAAATGCTATGTCCCGAAGAGCGATATAAACAAAATGGTATTTAGTTGGGAGCAACGGTTATGAAGCCTGCGCATCACAAGTAACAGCCAAAAGACTAAATTAAAAAGCAGACAACATTTCCTATGGGTGGTTAAACAATACCTAGAGCCTTGTGAAACCACCGAATCGAAATTTAAGTAAGAACACAAAAGCATTTGAAAATGTACCACCGGAATGTATCGGGCTCAGCGATCTCCAAAGATCGAATGAATAACAGTCCTGATTGCAAGCGTGGGTAGACGTTTTACTGCACAAGCAACGCCCCAGTGCTATATAAAAGAGAATGAGAATGGACTTTGGAAACGGCCGAACACTGTTGCAAGCAATATTTATTAAATTTAAACATAATAATGAATGTATAAATAAGTGTCGAACTCGAATAACGGTTCTGATATTTGCAAAGTGTATAATGAACAGTACATTGTTTGACATATTTCTCTTTATTAGTATTATTAGTAGTAGTAGTATTCACAATATAGATAAACATTCATAAGGAAAGAAAGTCACTATGTATTGTCGTCATTTAGTTTATGTACTATTAACAGTTCTAGAACTTCGTCGTTTTACAAAATACACAATACTGGCTGTATACCAGATATCGTCATTTTTGTCTCGCCTTTTCGAAGAAAAAAAGAGACATAGGTTTTGCTTTTCCGGCGGCGGCGGCGGCGGCGGCGGCGTCAACATTCAAGTTTTGCGTTTAGCTCATTTTCTCACAAACTGTATGCACTAGACCTTTCAAACTTTGCTTATAGTTGTATCATGGGTGGTACATGGCAACGTGACAAAGCAAATGTGTAAGTGACATTGACCCTCCAAGCAAAGGGCAGATAACTTACTAATTTTTAGGTTCAACTTTTGCGTTTAGGTCACTTTTTCACAAACTGTATGCACTAGACCTTTCAAACTTTGCTTATAGTTGTATCTTGGGTGGTACATGGCATCGTGACAAAGCAAATGTGGAAGTGACCTTGACCCTCCAAGCAAAGGGCAGATAACTTACTAATTTTTAGGTTCAACTTTTGCATTTAGGTCACTTTTTCACAAATTGTATGCACTAGACCTTTCAAACTTTGCTTATAGTTGTATCTTGGGTGGTACATTGCAACGTGACAAAGCAATTGTGGATGTGACCTTCACCATCCTAGCAAAGGGCAGATAACTTTAATTGCTACATTTACATCACTTTCTCATGATCTATAATTATACACTAGATGTTTTAAACCTAATTTATAGCTTAATCTTAGGAAGAAAACATATTCTATTTTGACATAGTTGTGTCTTCGGTAGTGTTTTTTTTTTGGATGCCTGGATTTCATCTATGACCTTTACCTACCTTTTGCAGCTGATGATTTTTAGCTCTACTGGCCAAAGGCCTTCATTTTTCATCCGATTTTTACCAAACTTTACCAGATTGTTAATATCAATGAAAGCTCGCACAAGTTCGAAAACCAGTCAGATCGGACCAATAACAGCTTTTTTTTTCAATAGATATATATTTTTATATATATAATTTTATTTTTTTTGATTTTTTTGTGTGTTTTTTTAATTTCCTTATTTCCTTTTTAATTGTTAACGCCGTGTTAGCAAGAAGCATTGCTATGCCTATTGCATATTTTACCCGGTTCGTTGATTTTTGATGGAGTTACGGCCCCTTGACATTTTTTTCTTGTCGGCGCTACTTCTCCTAAATGCCTTGTTGGGTTTCGACGAAACTTGGAAGGAAGCATCGGTAAAGATGTCTAGTGTGCATATCGCACTTTTGTTCCAGTTTGCTGATTTATGACGGAGTTATGGCACTTGACATTTTTTACTTTAAATTTCTTGTCGGCGCTACTCCTCCTAAACGGCTTGTTGGATTTCTACAAAATTTGGCAGGAAGCCTCAGTATGATGTCTAGTTGTGAAAAGCATGGTATATCAATGAAATTTTGGACAAGTTCGAAAACCAGCTAAATCTAGTTAGTAACGACAGGTTATGGCCCTTGATTTGTTGAATCTTCCTCTGTTAAATCTGTAGTTACTTCATTTTTTATCTGATCTTTACCATATTTGTTTAGAATGTTAATATAACCCCCCCCCCCCCCCCCCCCACACCCCCACCCCCATTTTTATGAAATTTCATTCATAGAAGAAAGTGGGACAAATTAAAAAATGCTCATGCCAGACTAGACACAGCAGACTTATTGCCCATGATTACCAGATGAGCGATCTAAGGCCATCCTATCCCTGTTGTTTTTGCAACTACTTGATATAAGAGCCGTTTTAGCCAGTAGAACATCCACAGACCCTCTTGGGCCTCTTGTTTTTAATAGAATGGCATTCCGTTTTTAAACAAATGCACTTAAATGTCTTCTCAGCAAATGGCAAACTCGATTGTTTTCAGTTACTAAAATGTTTACAAACTTTCATTTAAGCATCATTGACCTTTTTATTTTGAAGTCCAGCCCCCGTTAAGCGACACATGCGAATCCACGGATTTCTTGTTATGTTATTTAATATACCTAAATCAAAACTGGTCATCTCATAGATATTTTTGCCGGTAGAGAAGCTTACCCCTTTGCCGTAAATATTGTGTGTTTACATTGTTCCTATTCTCAGTAGCAAGTGTCACGTGATCGTTACTAAATCTAGACTGAATTGGGCCGGTCGTTTGAGCTGAATGTAGTAGCTATCGTCATGTTGAGTTTAATACCGCATAATCCATGTTTGGGATGATGAAAACTTGTGTAGTTATTAATTGAAACTTAAATGTAGCATTGCATATGAATACACACAAAAATATATCTAGAAAAAGATTCTATCTACAATTTAAAATGTTTTTTCAACTGTAGGTATCGGATGTAATTTACTTCACTTCGACGTTCATAATTTAAAGGGAAATAACTGACCGCAAATTGATTCACGTGAACTAGTTGTCTCCCTTGGCTGAAAACTTTAATGGTTAGTAAAATAATCACAACATCGAGCGTTTTATTGATAATGACGCAATCTGTTGAATGACGATAATTGGTACACAACCAGTATACATGTAGGATAAACAACAATAGGTTAAGACTGCTTTCATGTGTATTATAAATCGATACAAACTTATACATTTTTTAGAATAACGTCAATGAACTTTCATAACTTGATTAAATCTGTGTTGTTATTTGTGCTCATAAGTTGCTGAAAGGACAAGATATGATAAGGGGGTATTTTGGCCCCCAATATATTCAAAATGCAAAAAAAAAATATTTTCATATAAGCTGTTGTGCAAATTGAAGTAAATGGATCATATTCTATCTTCAACATATATTTTTATTTATTTTATTTATCTTGAAGAATTAATAGGGTCTCAAAAAACGGCATTTTTGGTAATTTTGATAGATTTTGTAGATTTTGGACCTTTCTGGGCAAGACCTTGATCCTAAAAATATAGAGCTCACCTCCGAGCACACACAGTTTTTTGGCTGACGATGCATCCCTATCAAGTACTTGTTTAAACAAAAATGCAGCTGTGCTCGAGGGTGCGCTCTGTATTTCCAAGACCAAAAACGGATAAAAAACTGCTGAAAATAAACAAAAATGTCATTTTTTGAAAGAAAATCGAACCAGAAACTTGTTAGCAGCTCTGGACCATAAAACTCATTTAGAGCCTTCAAAAGTACTTGCAATGAGTTTTAATATTGATTCAGTTCATTTGTAGCTAAACTAGATATTCAAAACTTGTACATTAAAACGCTCAATATCGGGGGCCAATTTTGTCCTTTATCATACCTATTCCTTTTACTTTTTACTTTTTTCTTTAAAATGATTACAGGTCAAAATGTAGTAGAATTCTTCCCCTATATCTTGAGAGTTACATACTATGCAAACTCTTTAGTTTAATTGTTTGCCATTCTATCTACCTGTTTCGACAGGGAATCTGCGGTTTCTAGTACGGAATTTTAAATTGCCTGCATTGACAAGCATTCTGTTCGGTGCGTTTAGCTCTAGCCGAATTGAGGCTTTGACCATTATTGGCTTCCACACTCGAATGGAAATCGATTTGGTCATTTTATACATATGAACAAGCATTGTTTTTACCGTTTATATTTTTAAAAAAGTTCTAAAAATCTTCAATAGAAGCTATAGTGTTATTCTGTTTGGTATTCGGATTTATAATGTTCGAGAATTGTTTAGGTTCTGAATGCTTTGTATATTTTAACATGATTATTCTATCGTTCCGATAGCGATTATAGCTGTAGATAGCGTGTTCTTACAGAGTTTATAATACGGGCGTTTTGTATTTATTATACACTTTTTTAGCCTTATGACAGAGATTTCTTACTTTATAACACGACTGATAAAACCATGGTTTAATAGTGTTCTTATTATTTATTTTTCGCTTAGTATATCCGAATGACTCTTGAGAGCATGTCTCAAACAGTTTATGTATGCTCTCAACAATCTCATCAACATCTTCTTTGGTAATAAGGCGTTTTTCAGACGTCGTATTAATTTTCATCTCAATTTCAGGCACTCGTAAAATATCAACATTTTCAATCAATAAAACTATCGGATTTATCAGTCGCATAACTTAGTATTTTGATTGGCGGTTGGGTTGTTTTGTGGTGCTTGTTAATACGCTCTTGACTATAAATACAATTAACAGATACAGGACAATGCAAGTCAGAATATAATGAAGAAAATAATAATAATTGAATTTTGTTAATGCGTTCAAAAGTATATGCATTGGATATAGAATAATCAATTGTGCTGTTGATTTTACAAGTAAACTTAGGATTGGAGTCATCACACTCTAGTCGCCCATTTAGAATAAATAACAGGTGTAGCAGTTTATTACCAAATGAATTTACAGTTGTATTAGCACTGTTTCTAATTAATTGTACGCTTGATCATTCAAAGCCTTGAAAAAATATGTCACATTCATCTTGAAAACAATGTAAATCGTTCAAGTCTGCATATCGCAGACTTGAACGATTTACATTGTTTTCAAGATATACATCAATAATAGCATTGTCGCATGAAATGCTGGTCCTGGAGTTAAAGTCTCCAAACGATACGAATCATCAAATAAAGCTATTACATTACCATACGAATTATCACACAAACCTTCTGCAAACCCACATGGGTTATAACATAACTATTATTTAAACATATTATTACACAAAACTACGACATAACCATAGGAATTATCACACTGAAAAACGACATAACGATACGAACTATCACAATGAGAAACGACATTACCATACGATTTATCACACAAAACTACGACATAACCATAGGAATTATCACACTGAAGAACGACATAACGATACGAACTATCACACTGAACTACGACATCACCATACGAATTATCGCACAAAACTACCACATAACCATAGGAATTATCACACTGAAGAACGACTTAACGATACGAACTATCACACTGAACTACGACATTACCATACGAATTATCGCACAAAACTACGACATAACAATAGGGATTATCACACTGAAGAACGACATAACGATCCGAACTATCACACTGAACTACGACATTACCATACGAATTGTCACACAAAACTACGACATAACCATAGGAATTATAACACTGAATAACATTCCATATGAATTATCACACTGAACTACGACATTACCATACGAATTATCACACTGAACTACTACGACATTTCCATACGAATTATCGCACTAAATTACGACAAACCCATACGAATGATCAAACAGAACTACGACATTACCATACGAATTATCACACAAAACTACGACATAACCATAGGAATTATCACACAGAAGAACGACATAACGATACGAACTATCACAATGAACTACGACATCACCATACGAATTATCGCACAAAACTACGACATAACCGTAGGAATTATCACACTGAAGAACGACTTAACGATACGAACTATCACAATGAACTACGACATTACCATACGAATTATCGCACAGAACTACGACATAACAATAGGAATTATCACACTGAAGAACGACATAACGATACGAACTATCACACTGAACTACGACATCACCATACGAATTATCGCACAAAACTACCACATAACCATAGGAATTATCACACTGAAGAACGACTTAACGATACGAACTATCACACTGAACTACGACATTACCATACGAATTATCGCACAAAACTACGACATAACAATAGGAATTATCACACTGAAGAACGACATAACGATCCGAACTATCACACTGAACTACGACATTACCATACGAATTGTCACACAAAACTACGACATAACCATAGGAATTATAACACTGAATAACATTCCATATGAATTATCACACTGAACTACGACATTACCATACGAATTATCACACTGAACTACTACGACACTTCCATACGAATTATCGCACTAAATTACGACAAACCCATACGAATGATCAAACAGAACTACGACATTACCATACGAATTATCACACAAAACTACGACATAACCATAGGAATTATCACACAGAAGAACGACATAACGATACGAACTATCACAATGAACTACGACATCACCATACGAATTATCGCACAAAACTACGACATAACCGTAGGAATTATCACACTGAAGAACGACTTAACGATACGAACTATCACAATGAACTACGACATTACCATACGAATTATCGCACAGAACTACGACATAACAATAGGAATTATCACACTGAAGAACGACATAACGATACGAACTATCACACTGAACTACGACATTACCATACGAATTGTCACACAAAACTACGACATAACCATAGGAATTATAACACTGAATAACATTCCATATGAATTATCACACTGAACTACGACATTACCATACGAATTATCACACTGAACTACTACGACATTTCCATACGAATTATCGCACTAAATTACGACAAACCCATACGAATGATCAAACAGAACTACGACATTACCATACGAATTATCACACAAAACTACGACATAACCATAGGAATTATCACACAGAAGAACGACATAACGATACGAACTATCACAATGAACTACGACATCACCATACGAATTATCGCACAAAACTACGACATAACCATAGGAATTATCACACTGAAGAACGACTTAACGATACGAACTATCACACTGAACTACGACATCACCATACGAATTATCGCACAGAACTACGACATAACAATAGGAATTATCACACTGAAGAACGACATAACGATACGAACTATCACACTGATCTACGACATTACCATACGAATTGTCACACAAAACTACGACATAACCATAGGAATTATAACACTGAATAACGACATTCCATATGAATTATCACACTGAACTACGACATTACCATAGGAATTATCACACTGAACTACTACGACATTTCCATACGAATTATCGCACTAAATTACGACAAAACCATACGAATGATCAAACTGAACTAAGACATTACCATACGAATTATCACACAAAACTACGACATAACTATAGGAATTATCCCACTGAAGAACGACATAACGATACGAATTATCACACTGAACTACGACATTACCATACGAATTGTCACACAAAACTGCGACATAACCATAGGAATTTGCACACTGAACTACGACATTACCATACGAATTGTCACACAAAACTACGACATAACCATAGGAATTATCACACTGAATAACGACATTCCATACGAATTATCACACTGAACTACGACATTTCCATACGAATTATCGCACTAAATTACGACAAAACCATACGAATGATCAAACTGAACTACGACATTACCATACGAAATATCACACTAAACTACGACATTACCATACAAATTATCACACTAAATTACGACAAAACCCAACGAATGATCACACTGAACTACGACATTACCATAAGAATTATCACACAAAATTACGACAAAACCCTACGAATGATCACACTGAACTACGACATTACCATACGAATTATCACACAAAATTACGACAAAACCTTACGAATGATCACACTGAACTACGACATTACCATACGAATTATCATATTAAATTACGACAAAACCATACGAATTATCACACTACTACGACATTACCATACGAATTATCACACTTATTTAAGACAAAACCATACGAATTATCATACAAAAACTACGACATACGAATAATCACTGAACTACGACATAACCGAATTATCACGCATTGTGTATTAAGTATATCGTACTATATACCGTGTTGCTGAGGTCATTAAACAACAATTCATACTACGGGGAATAACTGCGTTTATTAGTTTGATATAAATACATTGAATTATTTTTTCCATTTATTTTTATCGACGGAAGTAGCCTGACGGCGGATGTGTACCTTAACATCCCGATATCACGGGACTATGACATATAGTTTATCCACCATGAGATACTTGTCTAATATCTAGAACATAAACAGTTCAGTGACATTGAACAAAACATTGATACTAGATAATATAACGCTACACGAATTTAAGATAGTGACATTAAAAGAAAATACATTGAGATTTATCATTCATTAATTAGTGAATTAATTAACAAAAAAGATCAATAAGGTGAGTATGTGTTTAATATATGTTTCATAATGATTAAGTAATTAAAGTTAATAAATTTATGTTAAGCTTCTGTCCTTGAAAACGCGAAGGAAATCATTTTCCCACGTTCTAACTGATGACCGCTGCTATGTTACTGATGACCGCTGCTATGTTACTGATGACCGCTGCTATGTTACACAAAAATGTTCGTCCTACTGTTTGATCCTGTATATATGCTGAAGAATTTCGCAGTCCTTCCCCAACTGTGACAGCCATCAAAATAGCGACATATTTTATTGTCAAGAACTGGAAATTAGAATGATGTTTAACGGCTCATCAACACATTATGGGTTATTTAGAGCCGCACGAGGGAGAGTGTAAAATACACAGGCGTATCCGGGAACCTGCCCTACCCTGACAATCGAATATTTTTCTATGGTTCTTTAATGTGCTCGAAGGATATACTCCGACACACGGGACCGCCCGGATAACGAACCCCATCCAACGAAAGAGGCTAATGCCTTAGAACACACAGACGAACCTCGATGGCACCGGTGAGGCTTGAACCGGGTCCTCCGGTTTCAAGTCCATTTCAAAATAATCATTATGTTCCGTTTCAATAACGGTTGAAGGACATATTTGATTTAAACCAAATTCGATATACTGGAAAGCGACCAGCATTAGCACTTAAGCAGTGACTTCGAATTTTATATATTATGAAACATCCAATGGGTACGTATAGAGGGTAATGTTATGATATATTATGAAACATCCAATGGGTACGTGGACAGGGTAATGTTATGATATATTATGAAACATCCAATGGGTACGTGGAAAGGGTACTGTTATGATATATTATGAAACATCCAATGGGTACGTGGAAAGGGTAATGTTATATATTACGAAACATCCAATGGGTACGTGGACAGGGTAGTGTTATAATATTCTGCAGCTTTTGATCATTAAAAATGTAAGCGAACCTTAATTCACTATTCACCAAACTTGGTATACAATTTATATGGAAAAAGAGTAAGTTCGAAAACGTCTGTGTTATGCACAATATGAGAATATGAACAATTTCGGAGCCGTCTGCGATCAGGGCTGACGCTAACCATAGTATTTACGGCGTATTAGAGGGCTTATAATCTCCCGAGTCTTGTGTCAAAACCTCGTATCTTTTAGCCAATCCGTTCCCCCAAAATGGTCACATGTTGAAAGGCCGTAACTTGATTGGTAAAAAATCCCCTCGGGCGAAAAAGTCGTAACTACAAAGTGCGTCAGCTGCAAATGCTTCTCCTGAAAAGTTACCTTTTTGCACTTACGTCCTTTTTGAACGAGGCCGACGACATGCTATATAACTGCTGCATTAGTCTCGACCAAGACCTATGCTATGGGCGGGCGTTATGGTTTGTACAAATCATCTAGTCTAAAATAAATTTAATTCATCAACATTATAGATAATTCAATAAAGCTTGAAGGGATCCACTATGTTTTTTGAAACCATCTAATCAGACATTAAACAATGGGATGCCTGTCAAATATTCCGAGGTGACATTTCAACCATCACCCACAGACAACCAAAGGCATCACGCAACACACCATAAACCACTCACACGCAACACACCATAAACCACTCACACGCAACACACCATAAACCACTCACACGCAACACACCATAAACCACGCACACGCAACACACCATAAACCACTTACACGCAACACACCATAAACCACTCACACGGAACACACCATAAACCACTCAAACGCAACACACCATAAACCGTTCACACGCAACACGCCACAAACCACTCACACGCAACACGCCACAAACCACTCACACGCAGCACACTATAAACCACGCGCACGCAACACACCATAAAATACTCACATGCAACACACCATAAAACACGCACACGCAACACCATAAAACACGCACACGCAACACCATACACCACTTAAACGCAACACGCCATAAACCACTCACACGCAACACACATAAACCACGCGCACGCAACACACCATAAACCACTCACAAGCAACACACCATAAACCACTGACACGCAACACACCATAAACCACGCACACGCAACACGCCATAAACCACGCGCACGCAGCACCCCATAAACCACTCACACGCAACACACCATCAACCACTCGCACGCAACACACCACAAACCACTCCCACGCAACACACCACAAACCACTCACACGCAACACACCACAAACCACTCACACGCAACACACCACAAACCACGCACACGCATCACACCATAAACCACGCACACACATCACACAATAAACCACGCACAAGCAACACACCATAAACCACTCATACGCAACACACCATAAACCACTTACACGTAACACCCCATAAACCACTCGCACGCAACACACCACAAACCTCGCACAAGCAACACACCATAAACCACGCACACGCAACACACCATAAACCACTCACACGCAACACACCCTAAACCACGCACAAGCAACAGTCCAAATTACATTGCGCCTATATAGCTGAACTATAAACCCTAGGAATCGTTTGTATCCACTGAACTATGCAGTAATTAAAAATTACAATAAAAATGACCGACCGGTGGGCAGATGTTGGGTCATCATTGAACAGTTGTCGGTCACATTCAGCGAAGGACCTATGAAGGTGTCAGTGATGCTCCATCATCGACCCTCAGTGTGGTCATGTTGGCTAACAAATACAAGCATGGGGAGTACAAATATTAAATATATAAAGTTTATCTAGCCGTAACAAATACAGGTATGATGAAAATAAATATTAAATATATATAGTTTATCTAGCCGTAAGCTTCCAATGACGAGTAACTTTTATAAGTCAAACTTGCACAGGTAAAAATATTTCATTTCTACTTTCATATGTAGAAATATGATACTGATACAGGAATAATATTAATATAACACTTACACAAACACACTATTAAGTATTTATTAAAATATATGAACAGGTGTGATTCATATATTGAAATCGGAACTGTTATGTGTGTTAAAGATATTTCCCTAGTGATATCTCTCTCTCTCTCCTCTCTCTCTCTCTTTCTCTCTCTCTCTCTCTCTCACGCACTCTCTCTCTCTCTCTCTCCATGTCTCTTTTTTTCGTTTTTTTTCTTTTTTTCGTTTTCTTTTCTCAATGTCTGCTACTTTCTAGTCTCTGCCGCTGAATGTAACTTATTTCTTGGAATACATATATGAGAAACGACCCTTTAATATAACTGTTTTGTGTTATTCAATGATTACATTCATGTATATGTAATTGTTGTACTGTCATAAACCATATATTGTTTTGCATATATCTATTAAAAGAAATAAAATATTGAAATATAAAAACAAAAAGAGAATGTGTATCTCTTCAAAATACGCAAATAAGTAACAAACCTATACGCGAGTCAATAAGTAAGTAACTAACTTCAACTGACTTTAACTAAAACATGGTTAAATGATACATGCTACTATTTAACGAGCACTTGAGCTATGTAACAATGCAGTTGTTTAATACAAAACTATGTAGTATTGTACAAATCATTTTTAAAACACACGTTGCACAACCAAACAACGTTTAATGTCAGCATTATGTTCTCGTGGAATATGTTCATTTATTTGCTAGATTTGTTCCGTGTTCGATTGAATAGACTGCAAATTGTTGTCAACTGAACCACAATCAACACTGTATCAAGAAAAGGTGCATGGCCGTACCTTGTATATAATGTTAAGATCGACTGTGGACTTGGAAATGATTATATATCAATATCTGTGACGTGCACTTCGCATTTCAATACCAGAAGACATCGAGAAGCTATATAACAAACACATGTTGCATAATGCTCGCATACTTAAAGCTACAAGGGTTCTATATCAATCGATTTCTTCTTTGTAGGCGCGTCTTTATTTGTAACTTCATGTTCACCAGTTCATGTCGAAATCGGGTATTTAAGCGAGAAATATAACGCAGGACATCAATTATTGTATTGATATCGACCAATACACAGGTAACATTATGATTTACAGAAGAAAAAAAGTTGCCTCTTTTGGGACTCGAACATACGACCTTCTTATTTCAAGTCAGGTGCTCTATCCACTGAGCTATAACGCTTCTTGAGAAAATGGTATACTAACTACTACGTATTAAGATGCAAAATAACTTAACCTATTTGAACGCAGCTTAAGGTGAATCAATAAATATATAGTCCATCTTGTTGCACGTGTAAATTGACATTGCCTGGTGTAACAGTGTATGTTATCAATATGAAACTAATATTCCACCTCAAAACAACCATATCTCGACATGTTATTAAGCGCTTGGTGAGTTTGTGTGTGCGCTAAAAATACTACAACATACCAATAAATGGCCTCAGTCTAGTGGCTAAACGTACATTAAACGTACATCCATCAAACCTTAAAAGCTCAACGTCTGTGGTTCAAATCCCGTTCCGGGCAATTACATTTTTTATCACATATATTCTGAAGCCGTATATTTATCGATGTTACCTGTACGAAGGTTAAATAAGACTGTGATATTTTACGCATCGATTCTGTTCTGCTTAAATGCCGTATTTTGGGGTGTTCGTCGATTTGAAACTACTTCTCACTTGACTCATTCATATTCATGAGGTATTATCAGTTAAAATAGAGACTCTGTAGCTTTAAGTTGCACCTACCGTCGTCTTTTTGCCAGCTTTTACTACATATGTACATATCTGTGTACATCCACTCGTCATTTCCTAAATGTAATACGTGTGTCAATGCATGGTGGATGATCTTCGCTGAATATCCTCGATATCATTAGTAACAGTTATATCTGGGGGCGATAGACAAGTATGATTCGAAATACACTGATATACCAATACTAGCTAGAGTGATAGATAAGTTTGTTTCGAAGCAAATAGATAGTTTTTTAGTAAATACACACCGAATTACCAATATCCATACAACTTGTTAGTTCTGGGATGATTTATAAGCACGTGTTTGCTTATTTTTAAGAAATAAACGCTGACACACATAACCAGTCCGACAAAAACACGTATGACAAACCGCATGAGATCACCTAATAGATAAAGCTTAAGGCGTTTGACATTGTTTATCAAATCATTTTGGCTCTTTATACAACGTAAGAGTTGAAACCAGTCGACCAACCTCTTATATATCGGTGCGACATATGGTGGTGATGTGTCCAGTATGAAAAGGGTAATAACTGGTGCTGTTAATCTAGGCCATGGTTCTTTTTTTTTTATCGCGTACTAAATTATGGTCGAAATACGTTTTCCATTGTGACAACCGAGTAAATCTCGATATAATAAATGTGTTATCTTTTTTTTTAATAATATACAACTGTGCCATGAAGGTTTACCTACACCAATTGCAACTCCTAGGTGTAGTCGAATGTAGTTAATATCATAAAAAATGATCACCCTTTTTATGTCGGCAAGGGGCATTATAAGTGAGGGGAAATGGTCAGTTCCTATTCGATTTTGTTGTTGTATGTATTCGTCGGTTTTAATGGATTATTGATGAACATTTTCATAATTTCGAACCTATGCATACATTTTTTGAGCAGTTATCAAAGAAAACAGCCATGACCTGTTTAGCAAACAAACAATAACTTTCTTACATGTCTTGTGACTCCACCTTTTCCGGTGATTTTTCAAGTGGAAAACTGTTTTCTGTGTGATGCTGAATGATCATAGTTGGGTTGAAGTTGCATCAAATCATTAATATGTGGCATTTAACATTGATGTCAATGGAAAATATAATTGGTGGTTTCATACCTTTAGCCATTTTAGAGTTACATTATCATGGTATTTAATAACCAAAAATATGTGGTAACATCACATTGTGGTAACACGTAACACCGCATTGTGGTAACACCGTATTGGCAATATACATCAGTTTGTTTGACAATGTACGTTTTACTATCGCGTGTTTTTAATATGCGTCCGAACCGTTGACTGATAGTGGCATGTAGATCAGGCATACAATCTTGATCAAAAGTACAGCATCATGCTTCACTCAAATGCTTAGTATATTCGGTCGATAATCCTCGCATTAATCGTGAAAGCTTTAAATAATGACAAGAAAAGGTTGATGCAGTGCAAAATAATAGTTTTGGAAAAAGTCCAGTAACTGAGGCAGAAATGTGTATCAATTAAATGCCGGTTTCCGTGAGTACATACAAATGATCGTTTTTTTATAAAATGCATGTGCGCGTATTTACTAGTAAGGCTATACAAGAGGGATCACACGTACGGTCCTGTTGTTTGCTATCTAAGCATGCGTATATCTAGAGCTCATTAGCGACTTACCGAAATATTTTCTCTTAGCCTTTAAATGTTACAGTATAGTCCTCTCCGTTTAGGAATAAAGCTATCACTACTTTCCCGTTGACATCAATGTTCAAATGTTGCAAATGTTGCATATAAATGTTGCAACTTCAAATCAAGTATAGATAATGCAGCAATTTAATTTTCATATAGAAAAAAGGTTATTCACTTGAAAAATCAGCAGAAAATGTGGGTCATAAGACATATAAGAACAAATAAGAACGGTTTTAATGTGTTTACTAAAAACGTCAAGGGTACAGCATTTTTCATTGATAGTTGCTCACAAAGCGTATGCATAAATTCGAAGTTGGAAAATGTTCATCAATAACCATTTAAATACGCTTCATATACTTTAAACAACAAAATGTAATAGAAAAAAAGGAACTGCATTCCTCTACATCTGTAATTGGTGGTGGTAAACCTTTACGAAATATATATATATTCAAGCTTTTACTTATGTTGATTAAGGCTGCTTAGTTTGTTAGAGGACATAGCCTGGCGTAGATTTATTTATTTACACTGTCCCGTTTACTTGCGATGACAATAGGGTAGGAGTGAGGTTTGGTGCACCCTTGTGCACGTACTTTTTGTCCGCACGGCGCTTTTTGTCCGTGGCGGTCACACACCCTAAAGTATAGATGTTCCAGTGCGATACCCTCATAACATCAGCAATATACGCATAACATCAGCAATACCCTCATAACATCAGCAATATACGCATAACATCAGCAATACCCGCATAACATCAGCAATATACGCATAAAAAGCACTCTAAAAACGCAAAACCAAGTTTTCTCAATGCTGTGTCATCAATTTTCATGCACATAAATATATCCTGAAGCGAAAAAGAAACGCAAACCGGGAATTTCCGCTACGTATTATATATTGTATGTACACTATGCTGCTGTTAATCGAATGGTACATGGCTACGTAAGACCTTTCATTTCGGAAAAAAATACTAAAACAACAATTACACAGCAAGTAGAATTCCATCAAAGTTTCATTATTGACAGTGTACATGTTTGGCTAAACATGTGACACTTAGGATGCAAAATATTGCAAACGTTGTACGTTAAATACAGTACTTAAATGGCTCAATTTTTCAATGAGGAACTTTAACATTGATGAATTTCTTGTTACAAAGTGTACTGTGATTAAAACATCTACAACATCACAGTTGTGTCCTTTTTCTAACTAATTGCAACGGTTTTTTTGCAAAACATCTTTTGAATTAGTATGTGGAATTAAGGGGAATGTTGTCCGATAATATGTTTGATCGATAGATCAAACATATTAGTCTCAAATAAATTTATACTAAAAACTGAGAAGAGCCTTTTATAAATGTTGTACCTGTGCTTAACCTTAACATTCCAGAATGCAAGGAAACAAACAAAAATACAATTAATGATAATTTTTTGTAAAGTCACTATTCGCCTAAATTATGTAATCAAATAAATTAGAAGTTTGTTCACTGATAATAATCTACATATATATCCTAATAATAATCTACATATACTCCTAATATATCCTATCAATTAAAAGTCTACTATTTTTAGAAAAAGCTCTTTGAATTACATGACATGTTCTATCAATCAAACAAAACATTCAACATAATTACGACAAATATTTCTGGACGGGACGGGTGGAAAAATAAAGTTATACTAAAGGGTCTTACCCTTTTCTGACGAACTTCCTGATTGTGTGTAAAGTGGTCAGGAAACCTTCCGAGGTTTATAAACCACATCTCCATAAAATAAGGGTTGTGAAATTTCTAGTCGCAGAAGTGTTTTAAAGTAGGTTTTCGTTGCGGTGGTAGACTTTTGAGAAAGATCTACGTAGTTTGTGATAACGAAAACCCTGCTGAAGAAGTTTACATTTAATAACTTGATTTCTATCATTGAAGTCAACTCTAGCAAAACGAATGCAAAATTAATATAGTGTTATAACATGTTTCGCCCTTAAAAATCCTGCTATTGGTGACACTTTTCGGTTTAAACTTCATTGAAATATTGCAGTGTGTTGTTTTTTTGTGGTAGAAACGTTCTAATTTAGTTGTCTAGCAACCAGACGCTGCAGACAAAATTTTACAATTTGCATTCACCAACTTAATCGTCAGATGTATTCCATCTGCAAAAGACATCTACGTGTTTTCGTGGTAAATACTTCATTCATAAATTTGTATCACGTAAATCAACAATCCTAGCGTTTAGCGTTTAGAGTTTGCCTCTAGTGATTGGATGTAGTTTATCTGCATTTACTTTTCAGATGTCGGGCACGATCTTCAAAGTCCGGGATGAAAATAATGAAGGAATGGACTTGTTGATATACGAAGACCTTGTGATGCCGACTGAGTTTCAGAAGTTGGACCTTCCCAATAGACTAAAGGCCATCAAAGAACTGGAATACAAGGAAGGCGATGTTCTTCTGTGCACGTCTCCAAAAGCAGGTGATGTTCTTGATGATGTAATAATGCATGGTAATGAAATGCTAGAAGATCGCTCACATGCAGAATAGTAGGAACCAATCAGATTGTTTATCGTACGTGGTAATACGAACTTGCAAAGCAACAGGCGTATTAGGTTAAGGTATCTTCTACCTTCGTATGCTGACCTGAAGGTCAGGGTTCCAGTTCCACACATGACAACATTTCAACTTCCAAATAACGTGTATCATCATTAGTATTACTATATAATAATACAATAAACACTTACTTATTACTATAAATCTATGAATAATACAATAAATACTTACATAATGCATTAATTTAAATCAGCGAACAGTATTTACAAAACGGTATATATGCATTATTCATTCGTTATTTAATAATTGAAAATTTATTCTGGATATCCTGAGATGTTTCTTTTGTTAGTTTCTTTGGATGTGGACTTTATTGTTAGAGAATTCTTTTTGACGCGATGTCTTGTTTACACTGTCTTGTCTATTTGGGGCTGTAGACAGGATAATAGCGAGGATTGTTTACACATAAAATCGATTCAAGCTAACCTGTAGGCCTTATTGCCCACAGACTGTTCGAAGTATTCACCACCCTTTATGTTATATTTTGTCTTTTTCATTGTATAATTAATGAAATATTGCTCCTTGTTTGTAGTAAAGTGCGGACCTACGATGTCATTGCGTTTGGACGCTGTGGTTTCTGTAGGACCCTAAATTTCATTTTCGCACTTTTTGTAATAAGCATACGCTACTTTGTAAGTGTCGTTGATTCTGTGTGTCGACATAATTATGCCACACAAGTAAAAACTTTCTAATTGTCATTGATGCTGTGTAACTTAATGTGCAAAAATGTGCACGTGTTCTATTTTCATATTTACTCTTTTTAAATGACATGTCGCCAGTACCTAGATATCTCCGCCTTATTGTTGATGTCGGAGTATATTGACAATAGTTTATATAACATAGTTGCACGTGCTTTATACACGTGCTGTTGTTTGTGGGAGGTATCGTTCTGGTTTGATTGGTTGAAATTGATAAATGATTGACATCTGGCGACATGTTAATTGTCATTGATGCTGCCCGACATATCCTTCACATGAAAAATCAACTTTCTAATTATCAGTGATTCTGTGTGACACTCTGCCACACTTGTACAAGCTACCTTCTAACTGTCATTGGTTCTGTGTGACTTACTCTGCCACACTTGTACAAGCTACCTTCTAATTATCAGTGATTCTGTGTGACTTACTCTGCCACACTTGTACAAGCTACCTTCTAATTATCAGTGATTCTGTGTGACTTACTCTGCCACACTTGTACAAGCTACCTTCTAATTATCAGTGATTCTGTGTGACTTACTCTGCCACACTTGTACAAGCTACCTTCTCATTATCAGTCATTCTGTGTGACTTACTCTGCCTTACTTGTACAAGCTACCTTCTAATTATCAGTGATTCTGTGTGACTTACTCTGCCACACTTGTACAAGCTACCTTCTAATTATCAGTGATTCTGTGTGACTTACTCTGCCACACGTGTACAAGCTACCTTCTAATTATCAGTGATTCTGTGTGACTTACTCTGCCACACTTGTACAAGCTACCTTCTCATTATCAGTGATTCTGTGTGACTTACTCTGCCACACTTGTACAAGCTACCTTCTAATTATCAGTGATTCTGTTTGACTTACTCTGCCACACTTGTACAAGCTACCTTCTAATTATCAGTGATTCTGTGTGACTTACTCTGCCACACTTGTACAAGCTACCTTCTAATTATCAGTGATTCTGTGTGACTTACTCTGCCACACTTGTACAAGCTACCTTCTCATTATCAGTGATTCTGTGTGACTTACTCTGCCACACTTGTACAAGCTACCTTCTAATTATCAGTGATTCTGTGTGACTTACTCTGCCACACTTGTACAAGCTACCTTCTAATTATCAGTGATTCTGTGTGACTTACTCTGCCACACTTGTACAAGCTACCTTCTAATTATCAGTGATTCTGTGTGACTTACTCTGCCACACTTGTACAAGCTACCTTCTAATTGTCATTGGTTCTGTGCGGCGTAATTCATCACATGTGTACAAGCTTCTTTTATTGTTCATTAAGTTTGTATTGGCGTCTCTAGACATGCTCAGACACTCTATATCCATATATTTGTCATTTACTGTCTGCAAACCTTCCATTCCATGTTTCAGCCCCCCCCCCCACCCCCTCCACCACCCCCACCCCCCACCCCTCACCAACCCCCACCCCCACCACCACCACCACATACACACACACACACACACACACACACACACACACACACTATGTCACACAAATAATCGCTTACTTGTACTTTAAGGTCTCCGTCACATAAATAATCGCTTACTTGTACTTTAAGGTCTCCGTCACATAAATAATCGCTTACTTGTACTTTAGAGTCTCCGTCACATAAAATAATCGGTGCCTACTTGTACTTTAGGCTCCCACTGGTTTGCCAACTTGCTGGACCTTATGCGACGAACAGGGCCTATAGACACGTCATTTTCTCTCAGTCTGGCGCTCATAGACTACATGCCATTGGAGACGGTAGAATCACGGCCATATCCTAGGATCATTGCCTCACATATGAAACTCGATCGGCTACCAACTGATCACACAAAAAATGGCGGGAAGACTGTACTTTTGCTTCGTAATCCTAAGGATTCAGCAGTGTCGCTTTATTACCATATGCAGGAGGACAAGCTTTTAAAGAATAAACAATCCTGGAACAGTTTTGTGACCTCCTACCTCAATGGAGAAGGTAGGTTATACATTTTAAATCAGCAATAAATCATACGTCATGAAGCACGTCATAACAAATGTGGAATGTTCAATATATGTTCTAAAAAATAAAACATAATAGTTTTGAAAATCGGTTGAGAAATGAATATTTTAAAGCCCATCAAAGCCCATCAAAGCCCATTAAAGCCCATTAAAGCCCATATATTTTTGACAGAGATTTTCCCATGCATAAACTCATTCTCGATTTCCTTTCAGAAATTCCTTTCGTATGTGATTCTTTTATTTCTCTAAATGTATCTTTCACCGATATATGAATTATTTCGGTATTGGTTTACTTGTGCCTTAAAACTAAAGAAAAACACGTTGGCAGAAACAAACGCCATAGTCAATAGCAAAAAAAGACAAATGTACTGTTTAGTTTATACGTTTCAGTACCGTTTGGGTCCTTCTTTGACTACGTGAACTCATGGCAGGCAAACATGGAAAAGAACAAAGACCTAGACGTGTTGGTGATATATTATGAAGATCTTAAAAAGGTACAATTGATTATAATAATAATAATAATAATAATAATAACAATTAATGATAATAAGCAATAATGTATATTTCTTCCAATTTTTTATATAACTAGATGGGTGTTCCACGGAACACTGTGTCGCCTGTCCGCGCTCTGTCAGTATAACACGATTTTTTGGACCCAGATAAATGACCTTGACAAACTCGCCTGACTAAGTTTTCTTGAAGAAAAAAATGAATATTTAACCCATACAATGACCTTCAGTGTACCCTTGACCTTTATAATTTAGTATGGCCATGTCGATGTTGTCATGACAAGTATATTTTGAACGATAGATGAAGAAATATCAAGAAATGAGAAAGTTATAGGCAACGCTAAGTTTTCGTGAAGAAATAAATGAGTATTTAACCCATATAATGACCTTCAGTGTGACCTTGACCTTTATATTTTAGCATGGTCATGTCGATGTGTATATATTGGAAGTTTGATGAAGAAATATCAAGAAATGAGAAAGTTATAACCAACGTTAAGTTTTCGTGAGGAAAAAAACGAGTATTTAACCAATATAATGACCTTCAGTGTGACCTTGACCTTTATATTTTAGTATGGTCATGTTGATGTTGTCATGATGAGTATATATTGAAAGTCTGATGAAGAAATACCAAGAAATGAGAAAGTTGTAACCGACGTTAAGTTTTTGTGAAGAAAATGAGTATTTAACCCCTATAATGACCTTCAGTGTGACCTTGACTTTTATATTTTAGTATGGTCATGTCGATGAGTATATATTGAAAGTTTGATAAAGAAATATCAAGAAATCGTAAAGTTATAGGCAACGTTAAGTTTTCGTGAAGAAAAAAATGAGTATTTAACCCATATAATGACCTTCAGTGTGTCCTTGACCTTTATTTTAGTATGGTCATGTCGATGTTGTCATGATGAGTATATCTTGAAAGTCTGATGAAGAAATATCAAGAAATGAGAAAGTTATAACGAACGTTAAGTTTTTGTGAAGAAAATGAGTATTTAACCCATATAATGCCCTGCAGTGTGACCTTGACCTTTATATTTTAGTATGGTCATGTCGATGTGTATATATTGAAAGTTTGATGAAGAAATATCAAGAAATGAGAAAGTTATAACCAACGTTAAGTTTTCGTGAAGAACAAAAAACGAGTATTTAACCCATATAATGACCTTCATTGTGACCTTGACCTTTATATTTTAGTATGGTCATGTTGATTTTGTCATGATGAGTATATATTGAAAGTTTGATGAAGAAATATCAAGAAATGAGAAAGTTATAGGCAACGTTAAGTTTTCGTGAAGAAAGAAATGAGTATTTAACCCATATAATGACCTTCAGTGTGATCTTGACCATTATATTTTAGTAAGGTCATGTCGATGTTGTCATGATGAGTATATGTTGAAAGTTTGATGAAGAAATATCAAGAAATGATAAAGTTATAGCCAACGTTAAGTTTTCGTAAAGAAAAAGATGTGTATTTAACCCATATAATGACCTTCAGTGTGTTCTTGACCTTTATTTTAGTATGGTCATGTAGATGTTGTCATGATGAGTATATATTGAAAGTTTGATGAAGGAATATCTAGAAATGAGAAAGTTATAACCAAAGTTAAGTTTTCGTGAAGAAAAAAAGGAGTATTTAACACCTATAATGACCTTCAGTGTGACCTTGACCTTTATTTTTTGGTATGGTCATGTTGATGTTGTCATGATGAGTATATATTGAAAGTTTGATGATGAAATATCACGACATGAGAAAGTTATAGCCAACGTTAAGTTTTCGTGAAGAAAAAACTGAGTATTTAACCAATATAATGACCTTCAGTGTGACCTTGACCTTGACATTTTAGTATGGTCATGTTGATGTTGTCATGATGAATATATATTGAAAGTTTGACGAAGAAATATCACGAAATGAGAAAGTTATAGGCAACGTTAAGTTTTCGTGAAGAAAGAAATGAGTATTTAACCCATATAATGACCTTCAGTGTGATCTTGACCATTATATTTTAGTAAGGTCATGTCGATGTTGTCATGATGAGTATATGTTGAAAGTTTGATGAAGAAATATCAAGAAATGATAAAGTTATAGCCAACGTTAAGTTTTCGTAAAGAAAAAGATGTGTATTTAACCCATATAATGACCTTCAGTGTGTTCTTGACCTTTATTTTAGTATGGTCATGTAGATGTTGTCATGATGAGTATATATTGAAAGTTTGATGAAGGAATATCTAGAAATGAGAAAGTTATAACCAAAGTTAAGTTTTCGTGAAGAAAAAAAGGAGTATTTAACACCTATAATGACCTTCAGTGTGACCTTGACCTTTATTTTTTGGTATGGTCATGTTGATGTTGTCATGATGAGTATATATTGAAAGTTTGATGATGAAATATCACGACATGAGAAAGTTATAGCCAACGTTAAGTTTTCGTGAAGAAAAAACTGAGTATTTAACCAATATAATGACCTTCAGTGTGACCTTGACCTTGACATTTTAGTATGGTCATGTTGATGTTGTCATGATGAATATATATTGAAAGTTTGACGAAGAAATATCACGAAATGAGAAAGTTATAGCCAACGTTAAGTTTTCGTGAAGAAAAAAACGAGTATTTAACCCATATAATGACCTTCAGTGTGACCTTGACCTTTATATTTTAGTATGGTCATGTCAGTGTTGTCATGATAAGTATATATTGAAAGTCTGATGAAGAAATATCAAGAAATGAGAAAGTTATAGTCAACGTTAAGTTTTCGTGACGGACTGACTGACGGACGGACTGACGGACGACATTTAGTGATCCCTATGTATCGCCTGATTTCTTCCAAAAGGCGACACAAAAAAGTTTGTTTTAAATACAAAATTTGTATAAGTCTCTCTCTCTCGCTCGCTCGCCCGCTCGTTATACATGTTACGTGTTTGCATTCATATTTAAGCAGCTTAACTCCATACAAACTTTGTTGGTCTTCTTTGTTATCAGGACTGTCTGTCTGAGTTAAAAAAAGTACAGAAATTCTTCGGCCTGGATAACACCGATGAACGACTTCAGCAGATCATTGAGCGTTGTTCTCTAGATAAACAAAACGCTGGTGTGACTACAGGCAGAACATTTGTATACAGAATGGGTAAGCCGTATATTGTTGTTGACTTTTGGGTAAAGTGCTCACAAGCATTGACAATGGGCTCCAATGCATTATTTGTGGGACAACATGTGGTTTGTAACTCTACTGGCCGATTTATGGGATGAACTTGAGTTGTCCGTCGTCCGTCGTCCATTGTCCGTCGGTCCGTTAACTTTTGCCTTGAGAACACTCTAGCACCTTCATCATTAATCGGATCTTTACCAAACTTTTGCCAGGGTCTTTATATCAATGAAAGCGCGGACAAGTTCGAAAACCAGCCACATCAGATCAGTAACACCGGAGTTATGGCCCAGTCTCTAGCACCTTCATTTATTATTTGACCTTTACAAAACGTTCATAGATTGTTAATATTAATGAAAGCTCGGACAAGTTTGAAAACCAGTTAGGTCGGATTAGTAACACCAGAGATGAGGCCCTAGTTTTTTCTGAAAAATGCCATTTTCTGCATTGTGAACACTGGCAACTTCATTTATTATTTGATCTTTACCAAACTTGCACAGATTATTAATATTAATGAAAGCTCAAAAAAGTTCGAAAACCAGCCAGATCGGATTAGTAACACCGGAATTACGGCCCTTGCTTTGCTGAAAAATGCCATTTTCTGCCTTTGGAACACCCTAACATTTTCATTTATTTATTTGATCTTTATCAAATTTTACCTGATTGTTAATATCAACGAAAGCTCGGAAAAGTTCGAAAACCAGCCGGATCGGATCAGTAACAGTAGACGTATGGCCCTTGATTTTCTTAAATATGCTATATGCTATATTGAAAACCTTTATTTTTTCGTTTTTTAAATTTTATGACCCAAGAGGGTGCAGCAAGGTCTCGGATTTTGCCTCCGCCCACTGGGGCTCCCTTGGGGTTTATTAGGTAAATATCAGAAAAAATACATATGTTGTCCAAAATGTTATCCTAATTCACAACATATACAAAAGGAGTTTTGCCCTCCTGCCTATATGGATACAGGGATACAACCTGTATCCCTCTACATGGATACAACTCCCTCTACAGGGATACAACTTGTCGGAGCTGAAGTGGGGTCTCTAGTGGGTAATCGGGTTAAAGCCACACAAAAATGCATATCTTGTCCAAATGTGAATGGTTATGATTTACATTTGGTATGGCCATCGCTGGACTCGAGGCACAACATATAGAAAACGGGTTGTGACCTCCTGCATAAAGCGGTCCCTCTACAGGGGAACTTGAATATCAAGTTCATGTGTGGCGTTTCTTAGATGTGTAGATGCGCAATAAGATTTGGTATTTTGGCTCCATCCAATGGGACCCATAAGTGGGGTAATCCGGCAAAATAACACACAAAACAGTTCTAATTTGGTGTGGTCATGTATGGAGAATATTAAACGGGTTTTTAAGAAATTATTATTAAATTCACTATAAAATATGTTTTTTGAAAGTCTCGTTGAATCTCTAAAAATCTCGCCAAAATCGCCCAAAACGTTGGTGCGATTTCAAACGTCCTATTTTCCCCAGGCCCGTGTAGCATAGCGTAACGAAGAAATCAGAAGCGGGCCGGGTGACCGAGGCTAGGTCTGCGGAAAATAGGACGTTTGAATCGCGCCTCACGTTGGGGCCGATTTTGGCGAGACTTTGAGAGATTCTATGAGACTTACAAAAAAACATAATTTCAAATTAAATTAATATTAATTTCTTATTTTTAACTAATGAGAAACAGCAAATGACGTTAACAAGTTTAACTAGTGCATCAACAATTAAGAAATAAAATATTTCCAGCGGGCTTATATTCTCCCAGATCAAAACCTGGTGGGCGGGACTTGAAGACCATCGATACCAAGGGCCGTAGTCCCGCGGTTTCGATGTGTTTCAAATCCCAACCACCAGGTTTTGATCTGACATGGATTTTTATGTATTTTATGCACACATTTTCGAGAGTTTGAACATAATACACAGTCTCACAACTTACATTGTATGTCCATCTCTCAGCACCAAACGAAGCAAATAAACAGCTTTATCGTGTTTCGAACACGTCCAATTTGTTGTTTTTACGTAACGTTCGTTGCTTTCAAATAAGATAATCGTTGTTTTGGATGTTTTCCGACGTTGAAAATCGTTTAAAATGACGTTCTAACAGTTGAAGGACATGACGTCATAGGTTCATAGCTTTTTTAAAAACTCCTCAAAAACTCCTCAATAAATGAGAATTTTCATAAATCATGTTAGATTTGACGTTGTAGGTTTCTTTACGTTATTAACGCGCGAATAAATTGGACTAATCGCTAGTTGGCGCTTTAATTGGCCTAATCTGCCAAGACCGATATCTGCAAGTATAAGACATATGCATGATACGGTCTAGGCAGGCCGAGACTAGGTTAGCAAAATCCAAGCCATTGGATATACAGTGTTTGTCCATTTATTTTTTAATCAGTAGTTTTGCATTTAAATACCATTTACTTCTTGCAAAAATAAATAGGTTATGAAAGCCTGTACTGTTAACGAAACACTGGGCGTTGCCCTCTTTATTGTTGTAGTATTAACAGGTGTAAAATATGTTCACATACACAAAGTTTATCTCTACTGATCAAGCAGGTAATTACGATATTTTTTAATAACTATTTGGATAAGAAAAAATACATGAAACTGGTCGGAATATTTTAAAACAGTCGTCAAGAAGACAGCCTTTGTAAAGTGTGTACACTTGATTTATGTTAGATTGTCCGCTATATATTAATGAATGAAATATTTTCCTATCAGAAATATTGATAGTGTATGGTTAATCGAGCATGGATGTTTGTTGTCTTTTACAATATAGTATTTAATGAGCATTTTTTCATGTATGCAAGGGTAAACAATAATAAAGTGGGAAGAAAGAGGTTGTGCATTTCAATATATAATAACGATGTACCTTACATTTCAGGAGATATTGGAGCCTGGAAGAAACACATGACCGTGGCACAGAACGAGGCATTTGACACGGTAATCGAAGACAAGTTGAAGAACAGCATTTTTAAGTTCCAATATGAATAGGCCGACAAAATGGCAGACGGACTGATTACGATATGGTGTTTAAACAATGCGATATCAGTAACTGGAGAGCACCATAAGCCATGGCAGAGTCTTATAGCAATACATGGAATGGTAAAACTATGATAGGCGGAGATTAAGATATATATTTATATTTACACAAGATATTGAATGTAAGATCGTGAAAAGAAAATCAAAGTGTAATGATGATCCACAGGAGAAATGTAATCATACAAACAAGTCGCGATAAATTTAAATCCTGAGGTATGTCATAAACCGAGCATGCCAAGAACTACGTAATAATGCTGATGAAACGGTGTGCTCTAACTTGTTGTGTAATATTGTTCATACAAATACAATTGTACAGAACATATGCGCAAAGCGGAAAAGAACATTGAACATGCGATAGCTGATCGCTGTTGTTTAACTGTTGCTGAGACGTTACACAGGGTTGTCTGGTTATTTGTATTACTACACAGAGCTATGACATATGTGTAATAATACAAAAACTAATAATAATGACGATATAATCAGCATGATCTGATGCAGTGATCTTAAAATAGTTTATTTATTTTATGATAATCAATGAAATACTGTGTTTTATCAGTGAAATAAAAGTGTTATTCCACAAAGTGGAATTTAGAGTTTTATTTCCACAGTAGCTGCCGGGACTACTTTTTTAATGTACAACCAATACAAATGCGTGAACAGTAACACGGTTCACAAGATATTCCTACTATACTGTTAAATCCACTGTTTATTTAATTACTTTCTTTCTGTGACGTTAATGGTTTCAGAAAAGTTGACGTCATGTAACGTTTCGTTACGTCATCATGAACAGGGCGCGTAGTCAGGTGTGTAAAACGGTTTAGTTACTGAAATTGCTTAAATAATTGTTTGTAAAATCATAAAATAAAAAGAAAATTTATTGTTTTGTCGTGAATAACATATTTCATTTCATCTCGAAGTTAGAAAACTTTTATATTTTCACTCGTGCTTCGCATTAGTGAAAATATAAAGTTTTCTCACTTCTCACTTCTCGATGAAATGAAATATGTTATTCACTCCAAAACAACAAATATCCTCTATATATTACTCTACTTACTCTGATTTATTAAAAAAACATTTTTATTGTATATTTATTGACGTTTGCCAAAGCGTTCAACAGCTATAAAACTATTGCCTGCTTTCGCAAAGTGTTTTTATCATTCTGCAATCAATGTTTGGCAGACTGAAATCCAGTGTAAAGGTGAATCATAAATAAACAGTATATTTTGATTTTTCTATTATTATCAGGCATAAACTGTTTCCTTGTTGGATTCCGATACTCTGCGCTTCAACAGGGAACCAGTTTATGACCGGCAATACTTTGTTGTTATTTATATGTTTTTAAATGTCTCATGAGAAACTTGCATTAAAATACATGTATTGAAAATCGTTTGACTTAAATGCCGAGGTTTAATGCCGAGGTGTATCATAATGTTGATTGATATGCCCTGTGTATTAAGAAACACATTTTCGAATTAGTTATTCAGTTCATACGTAATGATTGAAAGAAGAGACATCTAATTCAATTTAATAAAAACATAAGAATCTGTTCACTATGTCCTAAAATATAATATGTTTCTTGTATAAAAGAGTATGAGAGTGGACCTTTTGAAACGGTCGAACACGACATATACGAAATATTGCAGTCTCGGTTTGATTGAGACTGTTCATGAACGGTAGTAAAATATGCTAGCTACTGCTCACGCCCTCTAGCCCCGGGTTGAGCAGAACTCAATATTCATAAAAATCAATAGCACAAACTGTTAACCATCCCGAAGATGGCATATGTGTAATTTCTGCATTATATGTCAGTAATATGAATCACATAGAGTATAATACCTTAAATTTAATCTGGTATTATGGCTCTAGAACACAAAACAGCCCCCCCCCCCCCCACTCCCCCCCACACACACACACAATAACGGTCAAATTACACTACAAAACTGTTTTTCAAAACTCTAGCTAGGTGTTCAGGTAATATAATAAGGTATATGTGCCAATTAAAAGTATAGTTTTATTCAGGACTTCTTTTAAAAAGCGTGATTGAAAAATATACGTACAATAAATTATGAGTTGGTAACTCTTAATTCGACGCTCCAGTTTTGGGGTTTGGTCTGGCTGGTTAAAGACGTTTATATTATGTCAATGTAGTTTGGATTCTCAAAATATGTCAGTTATATATAAAGACCTCGTTGTCAGTAGTTTTAAAAACAGTGTACATATGTTGTAAAATGTGACTGTTGTTGACGGGATAGCTTCTATAATATATATAAATGCATGTTAAATACTAGAAAATAAATCCTAGATAGTTTGAGTTCAAGCTCGTTGTATATGGCACTGACAGACATACATAGTAATGTATCTAAATACGTGTTAAATGCTTTTATTGTTAGAAAGGAAATCCTAGATAATCCTAGACAATAAACGTTCGTTCTATGTGAGATGCATGTATGTCATGAAATAATCTCGGGTAGAGCGTATTGGTCATACATAGCTCTTGTGAGCACTTGACGACATCTATCAGTCACATGCTAATCCATTGTTCAGTTGAAACATAATCACCAGTTGCATGATATATTCATGTACCATTTTGTTAGAGCTACAGCAGCAGGGCCGTTCAATAAGTTTATATGTGCGTTAATGCATGTAAAATTATAGATATTTTACAATCTATCTCTCTAAAGGGCAAAATTGTTTAAGGATCCTTTCGTGTAGATATGAAAATGACGTGTGTTGCCACGTGTATCACGGAATGAGCGTGGTAAATGATGGTTTACGGAACGTTGGGTTATAAAGTGCATTGGTTTCCAGTCGTGGCCGGGAATGTTGAAAGTTGCATTGAATGAAGCGGTCGTTTGCAAGGGTGAAATTCACAGGCACTATATGGTCAGTATATCTATTTTATATAAATTTCTTGTACATTTGTATTCAATGGGAGTCGCCATTTTGTTTCGTGATGTTGCTACATCCGGTCAGCTATTATATGATTCTTAACTTGATACAACTATCATATGATTCTGAAGTTATTTTATTATATATACTAGTAAGTATTGTAGTCGATCATTAATTGTAATACAATATTAAATTGATAACGTTGTATATTTAGTGCATTAGTTAACGATGAGATGAGATACATGTCGAGGCGTATAACTCATTAATTGAATTACAAGATTTAATTGATAACGTTGTATATTAGGTGCACTGGTTAACGGTGAGATGATAGACTGGTATAGGTGTAGTGCACCCATTGCAATACAGGAAGTGGCGGCCTGGGGTAGTCGCATAATGGCGTCAATAAATAATTCTCATTTCTTTTTGTAAAAAAAGGCATTTTCACTAATTTAAGTGCTATTTTTGGTTTATATCACATTGTTGATCTATTTGTTACATTGTTCAAGCGTTGCCATGTTAAAATTGTGAGTTTTGAATTTATTTTGCTTATATGGAAATGAGTGTATGAATACAATATTATGGCATCTCAGTGTTTATGTTTTTAAAGGGACCATTCATTCATGAGACAAGTTCTTTCTTAGAAGATACATGACCCCCATTCTTCTGTGGATTTTTTGGCAGCATATATGTCATTTGTGATGAGAATGTAAGTTATTCATTTTTAATTTGGGCCCAGATATGAATGACAATATGGCATTAAAATTTTAATTCACACACAACTCAATGCAACAATCAATGGGTGTGTTACACCTATATATGCCGATGCGTATACATGGCGTTGTAGAATACGTATACATTATTAGAGAGTGGCTCACATATATTTACTAGATAATGATTTGTTTGTGTAATGATAATTGTATAAGATGGTTGTGTTATTGAACCGACATCTAAAAGTATGAATTATTACAGCCTAAGCCTCCCGGAGTGGAGCTAAGTCTTTTGGTGTGTAGGCCCTCTAGGTGATTCATCGCATAACGTAATGAGCGAGTAGAGCCCTCCCCGTACCTGGACAACATGGTCAGGTTCTCATAGGAGCAACAACACCTGGGACACGTGGTGGGCCCGTCATCAGACCTCAGTGGAAGACCTTCAGCACACAACCTCGGTCATTCTTCGCGTCATCAACCCTTATAGAAGGCTTTTGATGACAATCACCTATCATTGGAGTCGCGCATCATGTTCATAAGCTCTCTCGCATCAACTGAATTGAATTGAATGTTGTTTAACGGCTCTTCAACACAGTACAGGTTATTCAGGCCGCCCCAGAGAGAGGGGAAGGATACATAGGAATCCGGGAACCGTGTCCTACTCTTATTATCGAATAGATTCCTATGGTTCTTTAACGTGCTCGGAGGATAGACCGATACACGGGACCGCCCGGTTTACGTCCCCATCCGACGGACGAGGCTAAGGGAAAGTGTCTTGCCAAAGAACACACCGACGAAACTCAGTGGCACCACGGAGGATCTCTCTCGCATCAAATACATCGCGTTAGATTATCATTCTTTGTAACGTTTCGGATCATCAACATTGTTGTAACTTCAACAACACTTTATTGTCGTATATAGACAGTCGACACCTTCAGTATGTGTGATAAGACTACGACGTCTTATACGTTCATGAGAACAGTCTTGTTTCATATTTCTTCTGTGTATTCGCTTGTTTTCCTTAATATGTGTATATATATCTAACATATTTTAAAAGCTGCATTAAACTTATGCAAATGCAGTCACCGACATGGATTCGTTCATGAGTTAGTCCCAACCACTAGGGTCATCTTGCGACAATGTATTTACTAATATGTTTACATATATCTCTCTGGATAAATGTGGTATGCCTTTAATTTGACCCTAGGCCTCAGGCCGAAATGACTGAGTAAATATATGTATGTGTCTACAAGATAGCTTTTCTGAAATGAAATATACTAGTAATCAAATGTCATATAAAACGTTCCCATTTTTTAGATATAAATGATGATTATTTGTACATGTACAGGGTACATAAAACGTTCGTAGACAACCTGGAAGTTTCACATAAATGTTAAAACGTATAACAATACTAGCGTTCTATATACTAGTGTATTGCTATAAAATATAAATATTCTGAAGAAACACTTACATATAAATAATTGGGATAAAGAACGAGGTATGATAAGGAGCAAAATTGGCCACAGTATTGAAATTTTGAATGCACATAATTTTAATACCTATTTGAGATTTAAAAAAAAAAGATCAGTATTAAAACCCAATAAAAGTAAGTTTAAAAGCTCTAAATTAATTGAAGCACATCACAAACAATGTCTTTTCTTTCAAAAAATGGAGTTTTTGTTCAGTTTTATCAGTTTCAGTCAGTGTTTGGTCTTGAACATATGGAGCGCATCCTCGAGCACAGCTGATTTTGTTCAAACAGGTAATTGACAGGGACACATAATCAGCCAAAAAAAGTGTGCTCGGAGGTGGACTCTATATATTTAGGATCAAAAACTTGACCTGAAATATTTACCAAAAATATCATTTTTTGAAACCCGGCGAAATCGTACAGATAAATAAAATAAATAAAAATATCTTTCGAAGATCGAATATGATCAATTTACGTTAACGTGCACAACAAATTATAGTAAAATAAAAAAAAATCTATTTTTACTATTTTGGGGGCAAAAATACCCCCTTATCATACCTTGTCCTTTGAACAAACGGCGATTAGGAAGCGTGTGAATACTGGATTATATTTAAGATAAATTGTGTATACAAAACAAATGAAAAGATGTCAGAATTTTAAGGAAACTTGACGATTCGTCAGTATTATTATCCGGCTTCGCAGTGTTGTAAATTTAGTTGACCTTTAGTTTAGTGCCTGCGGTTAAAATAACTATGCAAAACACTAATAGATAAACACTAATAGTGCGTGGATGATAGCACGACCTTTTAATACATACATGATTTCAAATAGGTGTCCGGGTAACCCAATCGTTCCTCACCAATGCAATCCGGGTTCGATTCCCCGTCTCGACGTCGCGAGAGGGTACGGTGGCGGTCACTCGGACACGTGAATTTCTACAGGGTACTCACGTTTTCATCCGCGCCATCGAGAGTGATTTATATAAGCTGTGTTGCTATGTAGCTTGTTTCTTAATCGATGTTAAATAAATGAAGTTTATATGGATGACTTCAAAAAGCCTGAGATGTTGTCCACCAACACATTTGTGGATCTGCTCTTGCCACTAGGCAGTATATTTAATATATAAGGTTGCTACAATTGAATCGCATTATCACACTAGCTGTCAAGCAATCTTTCTGGATGGTCATCAAAAATAATGGGGTGGTATGTGTGTGGTGATTGGTGGCGTGGGAGGGGGAAATAAAAATGAGTTTGTATACTGTCACATTCATCATTTAAGTAACACAAATATGTAATAGACAAAAAGAAGAAAACACATTCTCCCTTTCTTTTCCAACTAAGTATAATGGTCCAAATTGTGCGGCGATCCGTCCCGTTTAAGCAGGGCAAGTGACTTTTGAAAATATTTCCAGAACTCTGGCATATATGCATTAACATTTTGTTGTTTATTGGATATGTTGTAAATCCAGATAAATGAAAGATTTAAACCCCAAACAAATTTCCAAAATAGTTCAAGCCCTACGAATCAAGAGTACAATATAATCGGAATACTGAGGCCCTCCCGAGGGGGTCAATGTTCCCTTGTTCCCTGAAAATATGACCCAATGTCCCCTTGTTCCCAAAACATATTTTGCTTTGTTCCCCAAAAATAAAATATTTCATATTTCATATGCGGTGGGCGAGACACCCTCAGTCCGAGGTCTTTTTTGATATATCCAAAGCTTTCGATCGTATCTGGTACGCCCCTTGTTCCCCAAAAATATTACCAATAACAGACAATGTTCCATTGTTCCCCAAAAATAAATGGCCATGTTCCCTTGTTCCCCAAAACCCTGGGAGACCCTCAACGGATTTCATTTAAATGTTCAGCATTTAATGAAACAGTTGTCACTAATTTTACGGAAACAACAACACCAGTGAATTGTTTAACAGCATGTGTTAAAGTAGTCTATCCCGCCAACAGCAGCCACATTTCACGCTTCCTTCTGTTATCTACTGTTATCTACTGTTATCTACTGTTATCTACTGTTAGCTACTGTTATCCTTGTTATCTACTGTTATCTACTGTTATCTACTGGTACCTACTGTTACCTACTGTTACCTACTGTTACCTACAGTTAGATATTGTTATCTTTATTATCTACTGTTATCTACTGTTATCTCTGTTATCTACTGTTATCTACTGTCAGCTACCGTTGACTACTGTTATCTACTGTTATCTACTGTTATCTACTGTTATCTTTGTTAGCTACTGTTATCTCTATTATCTACTGTTATCTACTGTTATCTGCTGTTATATACTGTTATCTACTGTTATCTCTGTTAGCTACTGTTATCTACTGTTATCTACTGTTATCTTTGTTAGCTACTGTTATCTCTATTATCTACTGTTATCTACTGTTAGCTACTGTTATCTACTGTTATCTCTGTTATCTATTGTTATATACTGTTAGCTACTGTTATCTCTATTATATACTGTTATCTTTGTTAGCTACTGTTATCTCTATTATCTACTGTTAGCTACTGTTATCTACTGCTATCTACTGTTATCTACTGTTATCTACTGTTATCTTTGTTAGCTACTGTTATCTCTATTATCTACTGTTATCTACTGTTATCTACTGTTATCTACTATTATCTACTGTTATCTCTGTTAGCTACTGTTATCTACTATTATCTCTTGTTAGCTACTGTTATCTACTGTTATCTACTGTTATCTACTGTTATCTGCTGTAATCTACTGTTAGCTACTGTTATCTGCTATTATCTACTGTTAGCTACTGTTATATCTGCTGTAATCTACTGTTAGCTACTGTTTTCTGCTGTTATCTACTGTTAACTACTGTTATCTGCTGTTATCTTATCTGCTGTTATCTACTTTACCTACTGTTATCTACTGTTATCTGCTGTTATCTACTGCTATCTACTGTTATCTACTGTTATCTGCTGTTATCTACTGTTAGTTACTGTTATCTGCTGTTATCTTATCTGCTGTTATCTACTGTTACCTACTGTTATCTGCTGGTATCTACTGTTATCTCCTGTTATCTACTGTTATCTGCTGTAATCTACTGTTAGCTACTGTTATCTACTGTAAACTACTGTTACCTACTGTTATCTGCTTTTATCTACTGCTTTCTACTGTTATCTGCTATTACCTACTGTTACCTACTGATACCTACTGTTATCTGCTGTTATCTACTGTTACCTACTGTTATCTACTGTTATCTACTGCTATCTACTGTTATCTACTGTTACCTACTGTTATCTACTGTTATCTACTGTTATCTGCTGTTATCTACTGTTATCTACTGTTACCTACTGTTATCTACTGTTATCTACTGTTATCTGCTGTTATCTGCTGTTATCTGCTGTTACCTACTGTTATCTACTGTTATCTACTGTTACCTACTGTTATCTGCTGTTTTCTACTGTTACCTACTGTTATCTGCTGTTATCTGCTGTTATCTACTGTTACCTACTGTTATCTACTGTTATCTACTGTTATCTGCTGTTATCTACTGTTACCTACTGTTATCTACTGTTATCTGCTGTTACCTACTGTTATCTACTGCTATCTACTGTTATCTACTGTTATCTACTGTTATCTGATGTTATCTACTGTAACCTACTGTTATCTACTGTTATCTACTGTTACCTACTGTAATCTACCATTATCTGCTGTTATCTACTGTTACCTACTGTTATCTGCTGTTATCTACTGGTACCTACTGTTATCTGCTGTTACCTATTGTTAGCTACTGTTATCTGCTGTTATCTACTGTTACCTACTGTTATCTATTGTTATCTGCTGTTATCTACTGTTATCTACTGTTATCTACTGTTATCTACTGTTATACAATTATGGACTTTTCAGCTGTTATACATGATGTGATATGCACCAAAAAAATCATTATTGACCGAGGCGATAGCCGAGGTCAATAATGATTTTTTGGTACATATCAACATCATGTATAACAGCTGAAAAGTCCATAACTGTTTTATTATATAACCCTCAATTTACAATTATATAAAACAGGTCAATATCAAAAAAACAATTATATAAAACAGGTCAATATCAAAAAAAACAGGTCAATATCAAAAAAACAGGTCAATATCGCTAGATATTTTTTCTAAAAAATTACTTTTTAGCCAATGAAAACGCGTCTATTTATAGGTTATATAATAATACCTACTGTTATCTACTGCTACCTACTGTTATCTACTGTTATCTACTATCCTTGGCAGGTGGAACGCCTTTATCAACAGCTAGTCCCGCACACATTCCATAGGGCATTAAGCAACAAGTCAAACCAACACACTGACACGGAAATACAAAATTTCATCCTAAATTTAAATTAATGCATCGTCTATGGTTGTGGGTTGAACGGGGTTCATCTTAGGACACTATAAACTTCTACATGAGATATAACGTCGGTCTGATGTCGGTCTGATGTCGGTCTAAACACCCCGTCTTGATCCTCGTCTAACATTCAGACGAACAGGCGTATGTACGAACGAGCACATGGACAGGTACGAAAATGCACAACAATGATTAGTGGCTTCATACAGCATATGATTACGTGTTCTTGATTCTAAAGAACAGTAATAGTACCATGCTACCGTGATGTTGACGCATCACGTGACAAATTGAATACTATCTGAATGATTTGAAATTATGTTATTTTTTACCATTCTTAGCACGAGTTCTTGTTGCTAAGGTCTACCGAAATAATAACAGTCCGCCCTTATTATTTCGGTAGACCTTAGCAACAAGAACTCGTGCTAAGAATGATAAAAAATAACATAATTGCAACTCATTCAGATAGTATATTCAATTTGTCACGTGATGCGTCAAAGCTGACGCTACGTTTATAGAAAAAAACTCTGAGTCTTTCAAAAAAAAGTGTATTGGCCTTTTTGAGTAAATCTATGTTTTTAAAAGTAGGCATTTAGAAAAGCGTGTGAATGTCAAATATTGCGTTCAAGTTAACGAAATTACCAGTACTTTAGTCAGTAATCAAATATGGCGACGGTTTATGACAATGTAATGCTTCGCTTGAAATGAGATGAGTATCACATCCCTATATCTAATGATTTATTCATTTCAGATTATTGTCGTTTTACTCATTTTTTTACGGATGGAAGATAGAGCTTTGAATTGGTTGGTTGAAACAGCATATCTTTATCAAGGTTAAAGTGTTTCTCTAGAAACGAAACAAATATTTGAAACTAGTATTCATGGAACACAAATTGTATTACACATTTGTATAGAATCCATAACGAGTTCATTGTTAACATTGATGCTATGAAACGTTACATACACTGTTTTGGGACGAGATTCCAGCTCCTGTTTGTTATAAGTATGTCTTTCAGCAAATACCACACCGTTGCGCCATGTGCAATACCTCGGTTGCACCGATGCGTATTTATGTAGTTTTATAAGGGTATAATTCATAGTTTTGATATAAAAATAATGTTTTGAGATTTTGGCTTATTACTATCTTGTCTCCATGGAATCTCACACATATTTATATATTTATCAAACCTCTAAGTTAATATTTGAACCCAGTTTCATAATATAACTTGGTCGGTTTCTGGAAATGAAATAGTTCAAAATTTTATTTTATTGTTTCAGTAGAAATCCGAACTGTCGTCCGGAAGGGCGGACCGATATGCACGTGCTGGGTCCATGGAAGTGTACCTGTAAAGTATCATGAGTGTGGCTACGAATCTGAAGAGTAATTGAGTGGTCAACGTTTTTTATGATCGGGTCATGGTGACCTTGACCTTAAGTCTATTGACTCCAAACTATATTGGGGCCATCTTCGTACCATGGACAGCCTATCTGTGAAGTTTCATTAAGTGGCTATGTTATGGCGGGGACAATGTTTTTTTCATTTTCAGCTCATGGTTGCCTTGACCTTTAATTGACCTCAATGGTGATGACCTTGAACTTATTGACACCAAAGATGTAAAGGATCATCCTCTTACCGTAGACAGTCTACTTGTAAATGTTTCATTAGTGTGACTACGTGTATTGAAAAGTTATGGAGGGGATAAGGTTTTGCATTAACAAATCATGGTGACCTTGATCTCAGTGACCTCAAAATGGGTCGTTCTCTCAACATGGACAATCGACCTGTGAAGTTGCATGCAGCTGGCTACAAACATAGAAGAGTTATAGTGGGGACAAGATGTCATTATCACAACATGGTGATCTTGACCTTGAACCTATTGATACCAACATCCTCACATCATGGAAACTCTCAATCTCTCTCAGAGACCATATTATTGACCTCTGTCAACGTCTAACAAAGTAGCCTGCGATCACATGATAATTTGTCACATGACCATAGCTAAAATATCAAAATGGCGAACGGAACGTCAACACCGTGACATCACGAACTATCGGCTCCTGATTGACAAGTTAATAATCGAAAGAAACACGACTTATTTTCTACATGATGATATATATTTTAAGTTAGTAATTTAATTTAAGGTAGGTTGTTAAGAGCTATGTGATACTGGAAAGTGCTGGTAAGCAAAATGCTGTACTGTAACCCTATGGGAACGATTTGGTGGTGCCTATTTTGAATGCTTTAACGGCGGAGTGATATGCCAAAATACAAAGCTTTATTCTACCGCAATATAATTCTGAACATAATTTACAGTATATTTAAAACATCTAAGCCGAAAAATTGTTTTCTTTTGTAATTTATGCATTTCATATAAAGTTAATTCAGAGACATATTAGTGCGATCAAAATATTTTGCATTTCCATCGTTTTTCATCGTTTGCCAAGATTCTTGGTATTTGATGAGACGTAGGCAGAGGAGTATGTGTATGTAAGGAAGGACAACTCTGGGTAGAGATTGGGAAACTCTACGTGTAAACGTTAATTTGTGTGGCTGAAAGTTTGGATGAGTTATAGTGGTCATCTTCACATCATAAAATATCTATGTGTAAGGTTTCATTAGTCAGTTAATGTGTGGTTAAAAGTTTTAACCAGTTATAGAGCGGACTGTATATGGGTCCTCTCATCATGGACAGGTTGATATGAAGTACCCAGCCTTTCATGAAGATTATTAAATCATTTATGTTTGTTTTCGGGTTGTGCTGCGGAAACACAAGTTCAGAAAATTTACTAACTTGTGCCCATGAATACGCACTTTTTTATTGATTTTAGAATGTTCTGTCATATATATTAAAAAGCACCTATGTATACGTTTCATGAAGATATCACGAATGGTTTTAGAGTTGAGGTCCGAAAATGAGATTGTGACACACTGATTGATTGATGTGACACATTGATTGATGTGACACACTGACTGACTGATGTGACACACTGATTGATTGACTGAAGGACGAAAACTGTTATCTCACGGAGCATAATTAGTATCATGTTTCAAAACCTTTAGTAACTGACCTCTGGTTGATCCATGTATAGTTCAAAATAAATTTCTGAAGAAATGTCATTTAAAGCTTTAACATACCCTATTAAATTTCTAAGTACCACACTGGACCACAGCGGGAACTTCATTCAACAAACTCAACAATCCGGGGTACAAACGCGTTGGCTCCTTTGTAAATGTATTAACATGATTAGCGGCGCTCATTTTTAACTCATTTGCAAATGTAATTGAATGAAATGATGTTGTAGGCCCTCTAATATATCATATTATGTTATATTGGAAGGCAACCTCAGAAGGAGATGCGATAAGTCGGCTGAAGCACGGACGGACGGACGGACGGCCGAACGATGGACAAAGAGCGGTCCCAATAGCTAGCATTTCATTCTTCGACCCAGGTGTGCTATATAGCATGGTATATTGCCTGCGTAGTCGAGGGGTTACGACGTTGCGTTGTAAACCTTTTCATCTCTCACCGCTACGGGTTTGAATCCCACTAGGAGCTCAACTTGTGAGGAAGTGTCGATTCTTACGGATAGCGGGAGGAAAATTGGGTTGGTCTGCCTCTACCACAAAAAAAAATCGACTGTCATATATGGCCTAAAATGTGCTAAAAATTACGTAAAATACCATTCAAACATACAAATAGCATGGTATAGTATTAAGAAGGAAACATTTGCTATTATCACAGATTTATTGGAAGCCGTTTTGGATAAAGCATAAAGATCAAAGTAACTTGTAGAAGGTAAACAAAATATGAATACAATAAAGGATAAGAATGTACATGTAAAAGTGAGAAACCTTTGTATATCTAGCATAACAACAACACAAGCATTTGACGCGAAACAAACGCGCTGCTATGCGTGATGAATTTGGAGAAAAAACAACAGCTGTCCGTTTGTATGCAAGAAAAATATCAAAAAATCTATCGTGCAGTGTAGGATGCCACGTGTTGACATACCTTCAGTATTGGTGCTGCATAAAAACTAATTACAACACGTAAAATGTCAAAGGTATGTGATGAACACTAAACGTGAAGGTGTGGATTTTTGCATATATATTGGCAGTAACGAGATATAAACAAACTAATCAAACGTCTGTGCACGATTATCTAAGATATATTCTTAAAGATAGCACCAACAACTATGTAGATTTGTAGGAAAGTTTTCATAAATATGTATTATACACGACCATTTGAACCATTGAGATAAAAAAAAGTTGAGAGAAAAGGTATAACAAATAAATCAAATTTAACTTAACAGTTATTATTCCTTTAAAGTCGAGGATTCAATAGCTTTTACATTAAATAAACTAAATAGAAATGCTGTGCATCGTGGTGTTAGCAATGGAGTTCCTGTTTCGCGAAATATTTACATATTTACACTGGTTCAAAAATATCCTAACAAAACGACCAAAAACATTTCACATGCGATAATTCTAAAAAGCCTTAAGGGACCATGCATTAAATGCAGAAATATTATAATTGAAACGTCAAAATAAAACCTAGATTAACAGTGTTTTTTAGAAATCTTGTAACAAAGCAAATCACACAGTTCAGTAAATAGGGTAGAATATTCCAGTGTAAACTTAGTCTGGATCATCTTCGACGCTTGATTGTAAATACAAACGTTTTGACAGTTTGTGCAGAAATAAATTTGAAACTGGAAGCGCGTGACCGTAATTATTTATTTTATTATTAAAGTATTTCTGACCATCAGCATTTAGTTCGTCGATATAAAAATGAAGTTTCCCTCTTTGTTTATCTTTTTTGTTTATTAATACATGTATTGTCTTTCTGCGTTTATGTATATCTCGTATGGCAGGTGTTAATAGAAACGATACCAGTGTATCGGCAAAAATTTGTCAGGAGGACTTCTAGACGTTTGACTTGAAAACAAGCAAGCATCGCAGATGATCTAGACTAAGTGTAAGCCATGCCAATGTTTTGCTTGTTTTACCGAGCCCGTGTGGTTCCCGGACGAGAGTAGGGCCTCACCCTATCCTGACAGAGGAGTTGAATTCCGCCAAATTCAATTTCATTTGTTGTCCTTTCTTACTCAGATCCTTTCAAAACTGTATCACTAAAACTCGTGTACACAAATGTGTTTTGGTCCCACTGCTATCAGAAACCCTCATTGGGAGAATAAAGTACTTTGGGCCTCCTATTTTCATATGCACATAGCACCTTATTCTCCCAAGGTGAGATACAAAACACTCGTTATCTTGGTAGTATGCAATACAGTTTTAAAGATACGGTGCAATATTATGTAATAGTATGTAATATCAGTTGTTCGGATCAAAAGTTAAACCTCGGGTTGTAATTCACGTTCTGCCCCGAATATTCATGAAGGAATCTTATCGTATGCCTTTAATTATATAACCATAATAAAATAAAATTAATTACGATGACTGAATACCTCAAAAGACCACGGGAAGATGCGTAATACACTTTGCAAAGTAAATACGGTGATGGTGTACTTAAATTCGTATTGTATTGGATAACAACAATATACCCGTGAATAAACCTATACGTTTAATCGGCACATACTTTATTATATGACCTGAACACCTGAATAGAATTTTGATAAACGGTTTTGTTGTAATTGTGCCGTTATTTGACGGGTTAGTTTCTTTAACACATATCCAAGTCTAAGTTTACTGAAATAGAAAGTTTACTGTAACAGAAAGTTAACTGTAACAGAAAGTGAATACATTAAGGCAACGTCCATGCACACAATGTTTCGTGAAGGTTGTTCCGGAAGAACTTATGACACAACACAATTTGTCAAGTCAAGGTTAAAGTTCAATGTGACCTCGAGCTTTAACCTACTGATATCATGCAGTCGCGCACAACTTTTCATGCCGATTGGCCCATTAACATTTAAAATAACAAAATTTAGACGTAAATATAACTTCATTAACATATTGCCGGACGCCGATGCCGGGTAAAACTTAAGCTCTATTCGTCTTCAAATAGCCCAGCTTAAAATGTAAAGACATGAAAATACAACACACACGCACGCACGCAAGCACACACACACACACGCACTAATAAAAAAAATTTGATAAATGTGTACTTAACTACATTACTATATGTAACAAAATATGGTACGTAAATGTGTAATAAATAAATACATTTCGTCTCAGTTAAAGGGACACATGGCAATTTTGAAGTATTAAATCAGCATTAAAATAATCCAGTATCATTTTGACATTAAATCTGTTGGCATATATTTTTAAATACAAGTTTGAGTTTTCAACTTCTTTTCGTTATTTTACCATAGGCTAGAACATATTATTGTTGAAATGTAATCAACAGTTAGTAATATGCAAAAACAGTTTGCTTTACACAATTCTTATAACTAATATTAATGATTGAACAAATGCAATTTATTTAGAAATATTATCTTGACGCGGCGAGTTTTTAAAAAATCAAGATTGTCGTGTGTCCCTTTAATATAAAGTGATATTTGTCGTTAACATAATCGATGGCAATATCATTTAAGTTAGATCCCAATCATAAGCCAATCACAAGTTGATACTCTCGGCTTCTCATAACGAAACAGAGGGTTTGATTGTACCGAGATTGGATCTATGGTGAACAAGATACCACATTATAAATGACAATCCAGGGGCACAGCTGACGTTTGAGATAATGTGTATGGTTGAGATAAAGATCATTCTAAATGCATCGTTGTAATAAAATATACCGTTATTTACTATACATATGCTATAAAAGTAGAAAATGACTTTAGTATACTAAAGTAGTATTCATGTATTATTCATTAGATTATCATAATTCTTCTTCTTCTTCTTCTTCTTCTTCTTCTTCTTCTTCTTATAGTATTATTTAATTTTTTACCAAAATCGTGAAAAGAATGTTGAATGTTATTTAGGGGTCATCAACACAGTATAGGTTATTTTGAGCCGCCCCAGAGAGATAGGAATGATACAAAGGAATCCAGGAACTGTGCCCTACTCTTATTATCGAATAGATTCCTATGGTTCTTTAACGTGCTCGGAGGATAGATCGATACACGGGACCGCCCGGTTTACGTCCACATCCGACGGACGAGTCTAAGGGAAAGTGTCTTGCCCAAGAACACACCGACGAAACCCAGTGGCACAACGGAGGACTGAACCCGGGGCCTCCGGTTACAAATCCGCCGCGCTACCGACAAAAGAGAGCTAATTCTAGCTGCCCAAGTTATTTGCACAAGCGGTCTCAGTAGCTGTGGATAACGCCTTGTATTTAGAGCTGCAGACCTCTACTCCGCAATGGTTCGCTCCCTGACGACAGCATGCCTGATTGGATATTCATCATTAATCTCACCTCTCTCTGAGGTCGCTCTCCCAATATAACCTAATATGATGTGTTAACGAGACGTAAAAACCTATTTAATTCCATTTAGCCTTTTATTACCACATGAGGAAAACGTAGATTATGGTTATGGTTACCCATTATATTGTTACAGAAGCCCACCCAGGTAGTTAATACAGAAGTGTTGTGTTACATCCATTGACAAACATGACATGTGGTGTGTATTTAGATCGACATATTATATACAATACACATAACATATACATGACGTCACAATATAAACAAATAATAAAAATAAACATATATACTAGTACTCTGTTGCAAAAGAAAGTGTACACTTAGACAATTTTACTTTACAACCTATCCTCTTTATCAAGCGACAGTCCCTTAAGGATTCAACCTGTTGAAAAACAAATGACAACATGATATTGGCAATAGAATGATAAACATTTTGTTACCAAACATGGTATATTTATTTTGGAATTTGTGCATTTAATTCTAAAAAAAACTTTATACAATTAAATCTAAACAAAACTCAGTGTACACTTTCTTTTGCAACTGAGTATATTAAATGGATTAAATGCATACTTATGAACAACATATAGAAAATATTTTACTATTATTAACAAATATGTAATATATTGCATATAAGTGTATGGCTGTTGCGGTGTATTAAATCATTGATTGTGCCATCCCAATGTTTCTCAGTTAAACCGAGGTATTATACCATAGTTTCGATCAACTGTTTACTAATAAATCTTTGTTTGATCAAAGCGTATTCCACCGATATATAAGCCAATAAAGATAAGTGTTGTTCCCCGATTGGAAGGCATGTAACAAAACGAAAGAATGTAAGTTATGTTTAAGAACAACATGTCTAGTTCGATTTCTTTGGAAAAGCCAGGGAGTCCCTGGAAAAACAAACAAAAATCCCTCGTTTAGGCCCTAGGCCATTTTGGTTTTGTACTAATTAACCTTGTTCGTGTGTGAGCATAACAAAGATCCGAAAATTTGACATATGAATATAATGGGACTTTGTTGTTTTTTTTGTGGGGGTGGGTGTGGAGACGGAAGGGGTTCTAGTGCTAATATAACTATTTTGGCGTTCGATGGTGTGTATTTTTTTGGTTGTTTTGTTTTGTTTTTGTGTGGTGAGCCGATAACATAGTTTGGGAATAGTGAACAGTTAATCGTATACGGTTGTTTAAAGGCACACAAACTATAATGCTAGTCTGTGTACACGGCAGGTATATACGTTTGTTTAAAGATACACAAAATATAATGCTAGTCTGCATGTATACACTGCAGGTAACATAGGTGCACCTACGATGCACTTCGAAACTGTTAAACCGTTTTAAACAGATGCATTCATGTGGTGTGTGTTATATCACTGTATTGCGTACAGTAATGGTGAATTGTGTACAGTAATGGTGAATTGTGTACATCAATACACTAAGCAATACACTAAAAGATGGTCAAGCCGTACTTAGTGATCTACGAAATGAAATCATATCGCAATAAAATGAACATATTCTATACTATACTGTCAAGATTTAATTAAATATATACATTTAAAATATTACCAATTGTGACACATATAGGAATCATGTATATTCTTACATACACATCACATATAAGAAGCATATGATTTTTATATGATTCGTATATCATATGCTACTTATATATAAAAGGAGCAAGACATGATTCTTATATAAAAAACCTTTCATATAAGAATTTAATCATATAAGTATCATACCAGAATCATATGAAAGTTGAAAAAATATTGTTTTCATGAGAACCATATAAAATGCATGTGTTGCAAAAATGAAGCGTTTATAATTTATTCTTATATGAAAATTATATGAAACTCCTAGTATATGGTTTTATATGGTATGTGGCTCCTTTTATATTAGTATCATATGAGTATCATATGATTTTCATATGAGAATGCAATCATATGTTTGTTATGTATGGCAAAATTGCTTATGTGCATCAATGGTTAAGTTATATACAGGAATGATCGTGCGCAATAAATTCATTTACAACGTATGGTCATAAAGAGATTACTTTATTAGCGCAGTAAATATATCTATGTATTTATTAACCACAGCTCTTCATATACAGTCATTTGTCGGAATTGTGTATGTATATACAATGGTAGTCTAGCGGTCTTTTCACACAGTGTTCACAACTGCAACTTCTTGGACTGTGGAATATCCGGTATGCATGCGCAGATTAATATTTGGCATATTTTTCTTCCATCTCTTGAACATTAATCTCAGTTTCGCCCTGTTAACAAACATCAGTCCAACAATGGTTAATCCTATCACTGTGAATATGATCCCCGTCACCGCCTTCACGGCAGTGTTGGACGGAGCCTCGGCCACCAAACACTTCAGATCTGATGGTTGTAGCGACAGAATTTGCTTATCAATATATGAGGAATGGTAGCCGCCAGCACATTTCATATCGTTCTTGTTGACGACGGGAACCGTGGTATTGTTTAACCAATTCCAAGTTTCTAAGAGCCCACAGTCGCAATAAAATGAGTTGTGTTCAAGGTGCACTTCTTTCAAGTCTTTCAACGACGCAACTTTCATGAGAAACTCATTTGGAATTCTCGGCATCGAGTTGTATGTCAGATCTAAAGCCTGCAAGTTTTCCAAGCAGTTGTCTTTTGTAGGCAAAGAAGGCGAAACAAAGTTATTGTGCGAGAGGTCGAGAAACTGAAGAGCAGAAAGTTCACAAAATGAGTTTGCAATTGGCTCCGAAAAGGTGAAAAACTCATTGTGTGCGAGTTTTAATGTTACAAGGGCCGTCATAGGCTTATCGGGGTCCGTGAAGACGGACGCCAGTTTTCCAAAATGAATCGAACCGTTCCAGACTTCATCAAAGGCATTTGTAAGATCTAAATGTTTCAGTTTGGGCAGATTTGTAAAGTAGCCAGTCTCTTTAGTGTGAAAGTCAATCTGCCACATATTTTCACTGATCGTCAAGTTTTCTAAATTCGGCATGCAGTGAAAACTTTTGCCGTGAATCCGACTTATGTTGTTGTTTGAAATATTAAGCGTTTTCAGTTCCACCAATCGAAGCGAAGAATCTAGATGGCAGGAACCCAGAAAGTTTTCTACAACCTCCTGAAAATTAGACCCTGTGATAATAACTTTGGTTACATGGTCCTTGATGTATGGGTACAGTTTGGTTATGTCTGTCAACGTGGTTTCATTGTGACACTCGACATAGTCATCGGTACAGTTACACCTAGAAAAAATGCCTTTACAATAATCCTCGCATTGAATAACACCACAGCACAAGAAACAAACACAAAGTTGTAATAAAAACACAAACTGTCCGCTATGTAGTTTAAATCCTGCGAAATAGCTACAGTCTCGTCGCACCTGTCGAATAGTCGCCATTTTTATTACCTGTGTAAACGGTTTACAAAACTTTTGTTGTCTCGCCAATAGCTGTGTGTAATGGTAAATACCGACTGCCATGCTTCGGTGGTTGTAAGTATAACCTGTATACGCTGATAACGATGGGCTATTTTTAGACTGCATCATGAGTAATATAGCTTAACATTCATAAGAGGGAAAACCGATACGAGTTCCCACAAAAAAACTATGGAACGCCAAACCCGACTTTGTAAATTTCAATTCTTGGATTTTTCACTTCCATTCTTCGATTTTTCTGTGTCATACGGTGTCAGACCGGTTCAAATTGGTATACGGACAAACCCACCCTTTTTCCCCCCACCCCACCCCCGGACACCCCCCCCCCCCTGCTCATTTTTGTATAGGTGGACAAAATCCCCCTCATGTTTTTTACAAGGTGGACAACCTTCAACTTTGAACTCCCCCTCTGAACTTTTTACAAGGTGGACATAACCCCACCCCCCTGATATTTTTGCAACCTCCCCCCCCCCGAACCCCTCCCCCCCCGCCCCCCTGCTCATTTTTGTATAGGTGGACAAAAAAAACTCACGTTTTTTACAAGGTGGACACCCCCCCCCCCCCCCCCCCCACCCCCCCCCCACCCCACCCCGCTGAACTTTTTACAAGGTGGATTGTTCACTTTCATCAGTTTATAATCACACTGGTCATGCTTTGGTTGTTCACTTTCATCAGTTTATAATCACACTGGCCATTCTTCGGTTGTTCACTTTCATCAGTTTATAATCACACTGGCCATGCTTCTGTTGTTCACTTTTATCAGTATATAAGCACATTGGCCATTCTTCGGTTGTTCACTTTCACCAGTTTATAATCACACTGGCCATTCTTCGGTTGTTCACTTCCATCAGTTTATAATCACACTGGCCATTCTTCGGTTGTTCACTTTCATCAGTTTATAATCACACTGGCCATTCTTCGGTTGGTTCACTTTCATCAGTTTATAATCACACTGGCCATTCTTCGGTTGTTCACTTTCATCAGTATATAAGCACATTGGCCATTCTTCGATTGTTCACTTTCATCAGTTTATAATCACACTGGTCATGCTTCGGCTGTTCACTTTCATCAGTATATAATCACGCTGGCCATGCTTCTGTTGTTTCATCAGTTTATAATCACAGTGGTCATTCTTCGGTTGTTCACTTTCATCAGTTTATAATCACACTGGTCATGCTTCGATTGTTCACTTTCATTAGTATATAAGCACGCTGGCCATGCTTCTGTTGTTTCATCAGTTTATAATCACACTGGCCATTCTTCTGTTGTTCACTTTCATCAGTTTATAATCACACTGGCCATTCTTCGGTTGTTCACTTTCATCAGTTTATAATCACACTGGTCATTATTCTGTTGTTCACTTTCAACAGTATATAAGCACATTGGCCATTCTTCGGTTGTTCACTTTCATCAGTTTATAATCACACTGGTCATGCTTTGGTTATTCACTTTCATCAGTTTATAATCACACTGGCCATTCTTCGGTTGTTCACTTTCATCAGTATATAATCACACTGGCCATTCTTCGGTTGTTCACTTTCATCAGTTTATAATCACACTGGCCATTCTTCGGTTGTTCACTTTCATCAGTATATAATCACACTGGCCATTCTTCGGTTGTTCACTTTCATCAGTTTATAATCACACTGGCCATTCTTCGGTTGTTCACTTTCATTAGTTTATAATCACATTGGCCATTCTTCTGTTGTTCACTTTCATCAGTTTATAATCACACTGGTCATACTTCGGCTGTTCACTTTCATCAGTATATAATTAAGCTGGTCATGCTTCTGTTGTTTCATCAGTTTGGATTCACACTGGCCATTCTTCGGTTGTTCACTTTCATCAGTTTATAATCACACTCGTCATGCTTCGGCTGTTCACTTTCATCAGTATATAATCACGCTGGCCATGTTTCTGTTGTTTCATCAGTTTATAACCACACTGGCCATTCTTCGGTTGTTCACTTTCATCAGTTTATAATCACACTTGTCATGCTTCAGTTGTTCACTTTCATCAGTATATAATCACGCTGGCCATGCTTCTGTTGTTTCATCAGTTTATAATCACACTGGTCATGCTTCGGCTGTTCACTTTCATCAGTATATAATCACGCTGGCTATGCTTCTGTTGTTTCATCAGTTTATAATCACACTGGCCATTCTTCGGTTGTTCACTTTCATCAGTTTATAATCACACTGGTCATGCTTCGGCTGTTCACTTTCATCAGTATATAATCACGCTGGCCATGCTTCTGTTGTTCCATCAGTTTATAATCACACTGGCCATTCTTCGGTTATTCACTTTCATCAGTTTATAATCACACTGGTCATGCTTCGGCTGTTCACTTTCATCAGTACATAATCACGCTGGCCATGCTTCTGTTGTTTCATCAGTATATAATCACACTGGCCATTCTTCGGTTGTTCACTTTCATCATTATATAATCACACTGGCCATTCTTCGGTTGTTCACTTTCATCAGTATATAATCACACTGGTCATGCTTCGATTGTTCACTTTCATCAGTATATAAGCACGCTGGCCATGCTTCTGTTGTTTCATCAGTTTATAATCACACTGGCCATTCTTCGGTTATTCACTTTCATCAGTTTATAATTACACTGGTCATGCTTCGGCTGTTCACTTTCATCAGTATATAAGCACGCTGGCCATGCTTCTGTTGTTTCATCAGTTTATAATCACACTGGCCATTCTTCGGTTATTCACTTTCATCAGTTTATAATCACACTGGTCATGCTTCAGCTGTTCACTTTCATCAGTATATAAGCACGCTGGCCATGCTTCTGTTGTTTCATCAGTTTATAATCACACTGGCCATTCTTCTGTTGTTCACTTTTATCAGTATATAAGCACATTGGCCATTCTTCAGTTGTTCACTTTCATCAGTTTATAATCACACTGGTCATGCTTCGGCTGTTCACTTTCATCAGTATATAATCAAGCTGGCCATGCTTCTGTTGTTTCATCAGTTTATAATCACACTGGCCATTCTTCGGTTGTTCACTTTCATCAGTTTATAATCACACTGGTCATGCTTCGGCTGTTCACTTTCATCAGTATATAATCACGCTGGCCATGCTTCTGTTGTTCCATCAGTTTATAATCACACTGGCCATTCTTCGGTTGTTCACTTTCATCAGTTTATAATCACACTGGTCATGCTTCGGCTGTTCACTTTCATCAGTATATAATCACGCTGGCCATGCTTCTGTTGTTACATCAGTTTATAATCACACTGGCCATTCTTCGGTTGTTCAATTTCATCAGTTTATAATCACACCGGTCATGCTTCGGCTGTTCACTTTCATCAGTATATAATCACGCTGGCCATGCTTCTGTTGTTTCATCAGTTTATAATCACGCTGGCCATGCTTCTGTTGTTTCATCAGTTTATAATCACACTGGTCATGCTTCGGCTGTTCACTTTCATCAGTATATAATCACGCTGGCCATGCTTCTGTTGTTTCATCAGTTTATAATCACACTGGCCATTCTTCGGTTGTTCACTTTCATCAGTTTATAATCACACTGGTCATGCTTCGGCTGTTCACTTTCATCAGTATATAATCACGCTGGCCATGATTCTGTTGTTTCATCAGTTTATAATCTCTCTGGCCATTCTTCGGTTGTTCACTTTCATCAGTTTATAATCACACTGGTCATGCTTCGGCTGTTCACTTTCATCAGTATATAATCACGCTGGCCATGCTTCTGTTGTTTCATCAGTTTATAATCACGCTGGCCATGCTTCTGTTGTTTCATCAGTTTATAATCACGCTGGCCATGCGTCTGTTGTTTCATCAGTTTATAATCACACTGGCCATGCTTCTGTTGTTTCATCAGTTTATAATCACACTGGCCATGCTTCTGTTGTTTTATCAGATTATAATCACGCTGGCCATGCTTCTGTTGTTTCATCAGATTATAATCACACTGGCCATGCTTCTGTTGTTTCATCAGTTTATAATCACGCTGGCCATGCTTCTGTTGTTTCATCAGTTTATAATCACACTGGTCATGCTTCGGCTGTTCACTTTCATCAGTATATAATCACGCTGGCCATGCTTCTGTTGTTTCATCAGTTTATAATCACACTGGCCATTCTTCGGTTATTCACTTTCATCAGTTTATAATCACACTGGTCATGCTTCGGCTGTTCACTTTCATCAATATATAATCACGCTGGCCATGCTTCTGTTGTTTCATCATTATATAATCACGCTGGCCATGCTTCTGTTGTTTCATCAGTTTATAATCACGCTGGCCATGCTTCTGTTGTTTCATCAGTTTATAATCACGCTGGCCATGCTTCTGTTGTTTCATCAGTTTATAATCACGCTGGCCATGCTTCTGTTGTTTCATCAGTATATAATCACGCTGGCCATGCTTCTGTTGTTTCATCAGTATATAATCACGCTGGCCATGCTTCTGTTGTTTCATCAGTTTATAATCATGCTGGCCATGCTTCTGTTGTTTCTTCAGTTTATAATCACACTGGCCATGCTGTTGTTTCAACAGTTTATAATCACGCTGGCCATGCTTCTGTTGTTTCATCAGATTATAATCACGCTGGCCATGCTTCTGTTGTTTCATCAGTTTATAATCACGCTGTCCATGCTTCTGTTGTTTCATCAGTTTATAATCACACTGACCATGCTTCTGTTGTTTCATCAGTTTATAATCACACTGACCATGCTTCTGTTGTTTCATCAGTTTATAATCACACTGACCATGCTTCTGTTGTTTCATCAGTTTATAATCACACTGACCATGCTTCTGTTGTTTCATCAGTTTATAATCACACTGACCATGCTTCTGTTGTTTCATCAGTTTATAATCACACTGACCATGCTTCTGTTGTTTCATCAGTTTATAATCCCACTGACCATGCTTCTGTTGTTTCATCAGCTTATAATGACACTGGCCATGCTTCTGTTGTTTCATCCGTTTATAATCACGCTGGCCCTCCTTGCGTTGTTTCATCAGTTTATAGTCACACTGACCATGCTTCTGTTGTTTCATCAGTTTATAATCAAGCTGACCATGCTTCTGTTGTTTCATCAGTTTATAATCACGCTGGCCATACTTCTGTTGTTTCATCAGTTTATAATCACACTGGCAATGCTTCTGTTGTTTCATCAGTTTATAATCACACTGACCATGCTTTTGTTGTTTCATCAGTTTATAATCACACTGACCATGCTTCTGTTGTTTCATCAGTTTATAATCACACTGGCCATTCTTCTGTTGTTTCATCAGATTATAATCACGCTGGCCATGCTTCTGTTGTTTCATCAGTTTATAATCACGCTGGCCATGCTTCTGTTGTTTCATCAGTTTATAATCACGCTGGCCATGCTTCTGTTGTTTCATCAGTTTATAATCACACTGGTCATGCTTCTGTTGTTTCATCAGTTTATAATCACACTGGCCATGCTTCTGTTGTTT